>OZ014532.1:27624897-28122407 GCA_963966105.1 Volucella zonaria | reverse complement strand
TCGTTAGTATGATCAGTTCAGTCTTGTTTTCCGCGATATTAAGTCCGCGTTTCGTCATCCAGTCGTTTATCCGTCTCATGACCATATTTAGTTTCAGCTGTGCCAGGTCGGGATTACGTTCGACGATGATGACTGCCGCATCGTCAGCGTAAGCGACGATGTAGCAGCCATCTGGCAGCTCAATTCTAAGTAGGTCGTCGTACAGTGCGTTCCAAAAGTGCGGTCCAAGGATTGATCCCTGTGCGACACCAGCGGTGACTATCATGGTCTCTGTTCCGTCAGTCGTTTCAAATATGATCTGTCTGTTTCGTAAGTAGTCCTCGACAATCCGGACGAGGTAGCCAGGCACCCGAAAAGCCCCGTCAAGGGCCTCGAGAATGTCTACCCACCTCGCCGAGTTGAAAGCGTTTTTAATGTCCAGTAGCGCGAGGAGTACCAAAGGGCGTGCCTGGTCACATTTTTCTCGCGTTCTCTGGTATGCGTCGACAACTTCTTGTATCGCGCCTATAGTCGATCGTCCTTTTCTAAAACCGTACTGTCGGTCGGATAGGCCGCCGGATGCGTCTATCGCGTTAGTCAGTCGTGGTCTAAGTAGCAGTTCAAAAAGCTTTCCCGTCGTGTCTAGTAGGGCCAGCGGTCGGTAGGCCGAGGGAGAGTCCGGGTCTCCCTTGCCCTTGCTTAGGAGAACCAATCTCGCCTTCTTCCACCGGCCACAGAAGGTCCCACTTTTCAGGCAGGCGTTGAAAAGGTCCAGGAGGATGTCAGGTCTGTGGATAGCGGTGGATCTGACTATCTCTCCTGGAACGCCGTCTGGTCCGGGAGCCTTTCCCGGCTTCATAAGGGATGCAGCTTGTTTAAGCTCTGTAACCGTGAAGGGGGGAATGCTGTCCAAGTCAATGCGTCTTTCGACGTCTTGTCTCGTCGGGTGCGTCGGGAAAAGTCCGTCCACTATACGTCTTGTTGTTTCCACGTCTCTTATGTTGGGAGGAGAGCGAGCTCCCAGTTTCCCAGTGACAATTTTGTAACCGGTTCCCCAGGGGTCGCGCTCGACCTCATCGCAGAGGCGCTTCCAGCACTGTCTTTTACTATCTTTAATTTTGACTTTTAATCGTTTCCGTGCTGTTCTGTACTCTAGTCTAAGCGCTTCAACGCGAGGCCCACCAGCTTCCCGGGTAAGCTTTCGCTTTTGAGCCAGGCACACCCTTCGCAAGTCGGCTATCTCTTCCGTCCACCAGTACTGTTGAGTTCGGCCGGGCGATACACCCTTATGGGGCATGGTGTCACGGCAAAACTTCTCCAGTAACTGGGCGGTCTCGTCCGCGAGTCTTTCAGTACGTTCATGACAAGTCAGGTCTTGAGGTAAACCGCTTTCCGGGGCCAAGGCCGCGCCTAGCATTTGCCTCAGTTTGTCATAGTCCAGTTTTTTCGTGTTCCACCGCTGGGGTAGGGGTCTGTTCGTTTGTCTGTTTGTCATGGCATCGCTTATCCCAAAGGCGATGTACTGGTGGTCACTAGAACTGTAGTCCTCCAGCACACGCCATTGTGTGATTCGCGGTGCCAGTCTATCTGATGCGAATGTCACGTCAGGTATAGAAAAACCGAATCCTGGTCGTCTGTATGTCATGGTACTCCCGATGTTCATGGTTACTAGGTCAAGCCTTGCGGCCATTTCTAGCAACAGTCGTCCACGTTTGTTCGTTGTTGTCATGCCCCACTCGATCGCTCTGGCGTTGAAATCTCCCGCCAATATTAGATCTCCCGTCATGTCCCGTAATCCGTCTTCTAGGAGTTCCAGCTTTGCATCGAGTTCCGAGGCAGTGCAATTTGGGGTCAGATAGACACTCACGATTACGCAGGAGCCGATTTTCACCCAGACGAAATCTTCGCCCGCCCCGCTTTTGGATACTCCACCTCGGCTGGCCCCCCTTATCCATAGAGCAGATGTTCCGCTCGCGTTGGAAAACCAGTATCTGTCAGTCTTGTTTCGTAGCTGTTCGGAGATGATCAGTACGTCAGCGTCGTATTCGTCTGCCATTCTTGGCAGAAGTAAGAGCGCAGTCTCACTCCTGTTCAAGTTGACTTGTAGTACGTTCGTCATTTTGTCTGTCTCGTCTTCTCCCTGTCCTTCCTTTCTTTTAGCGCTGCCCTGAACACTACGCACCCGCCGGAGCCAGCTACGTGAATAGTATCTTCGTACTTTGCTTCGGAACAAAGAAAGCATGAAGGTCGATTTTTACAGTCCCTGTTGGTGTGGTTAGAGGAACCACATTTCCAGCAGGCATTGCTTCGGTCTAGTCCCTTACAGTTTTTTTTTGTGTGTCCGTAACCCAGGCACTTGTAACATCTCGTTACTACTGTCCTGAGGCGGATGCGGCAATTAACCCACCCAACCCTAATTTTCCACTTTTCGAGAAGTGGCCCTGTCCTATTTCTGTCAACGTTGCAAGCTGCCATACACTGTCCGTATTTATTCGGTCCAAAAATGTGAACGTTTAGTCCGTCTTTTTGTCCAATCTCACGAGTCAGTGCCTGCTCGACTTCGGCGACGGTGGTGACGCAGTCCAGGTCCATAATCTCCAGCGCGATACTGGGGCTCATGTCCTTGACCTGTCCAGCCCCCCCAACCGCCTCCTGAAGTGAGCTCTGAAAGACACTGCTGTCTACGTCGTTCGTCTTCGCTTTGATCAGCAGTCCGCCGTCTTTTGTCTGCCGGTAGCCCTTGATCCTGACCTTGGAAGCCTCAGGGTCTACTTTTTCTCTCACCGTTCTTAAAATGTCAGCGTACGTCTGTCCTTCACTTGGTCGAATCAAGACCGTTGTACCTTTTCGAGGAGCCCTTTGCCTTGGTTTTTGCTTTTCGTCTGGCTTCCGAGACTTGTCTTGCTTTTTAATTTTTTTCTGCACCTTGACCCATGCCTCTGTGTTGGCTATTCGGGTTGAAGGTACAGCTTTCTTGGCAGCGTTCTGTTGATCAGGGGTCATTGTTTTTTCGCGTTTTCTTTTTGGCCTCTGTCGGTCCTCCACGACAACCGAACTGAGTGATTTCTGTCGCTCGTACTCACTCAGGGCGGCGTCCGTAGCCTCGGTACACTTGATGACGCCCTGCTTGATGACCATGCTGACATTGGTCTGCTTGGCCATCTGAGCGTTCATTTTCGCGAGCTCTTTAAGTACTTTTTGCAAGTTAAGAGTGACCAAGTCCGACGCGCCTTCGATTTCTGAGAGCTCGGTACCAGAAGTGTGACCTTGTTCGCTTAGGAAGCTGGAGGCACTCGAGGTCCTGGACCTCGAAATCCCTGGCAGTAAATGCGATCTAGCGTTCGTTGCTGCCGCGTTCGCGCTCGCGCAGTTCGCATCGCGTTGCGTTTTGTTCGGGTCTCTCATCTGCCCGTCCTTCCTTTTTTGCATCTGTTTAGATGCATCCTCCTTTCCACCTTTTGTTTTATTATTTAGATTATGCATTCGAATCCCACGAGTAGCTAGGGAATGGCGGTCGACCTCCACAGAGCCCCGCATGTGGAGGTAAGGCTACTTACTCGGGGGGGGCGCCTGGTACCCCCGAGGAACCGTTCGCGACACCTATCAACCCTGGTGCCAAGAGAGCCACCTGAGCACGGTATCTTAACACTACGTGGCTTAGGGTGGTTATTTTGCTCCAACTGTAAATATGGTTTGGATTGGGATAATCAGTTCGCTACACTACTTGACTTTGGCCTGCTTGACTTAGCTGACCCTGACTCAATAAAGCCGACAGTCTCATTGTAGCAAGCGTCTAAGCCCCCCGCCACGTCAAGGCTTATCCCTGGGGGGATTATTATTATTATTATTATTATTATTATTATTATTATTATTATTATTATTATTATTATTATTATTATTATTATTATTATTATTATTATTATTATTATTATTATTATTATTATTATTATTATTATTATTATTATTATTATTATTATTATTATTATTATTATTATTATTATTATTATTATTATTATTATTATTATTATTATTATTATTATTATTATTATTATTATTATTATTATTATTATTATTATTATTATTATTATTATTATTATTATTATTATTATTATTATTATTATTATTATTATTATTATTATTATTATTATTATTATTATTATTATTATTATTATTATTATTATTATTATTATTATTATTATTATTATTATTATTATTATTATTATTATTATTATTATTATTATTATTATTATTATTATTATTATTATTATTATTATTATTATTATTATTATTATTATTATTATTATTATTATTATTATTATTATTATTATTATTATTATTATTATTATTATTATTATTATTATTATTATTATTATTATTATTATTATTATTATTATTATTATTATTATTATTATTATTATTATTATTATTATTATTATTATTATTATTATTATTATTATTATTATTATTATTATTATTATTATTATTATTATTATTATTATTATTATTATTATTATTATTATTATTATTATTATTATTATTATTATTATTATTATTATTATTATTATTATTATTATTATTATTATTATTATTATTATTATTATTATTATTATTATTATTATTATTATTATTATTATTATTATTATTATTATTATTATTATTATTATTATTATTATTATTATTATTATTATTATTATTATTATTATTATTATTATTATTATTATTATTATTATTATTATTATTATTATTATTATTATTATTATTATTATTATTATTATTATTATTATTATTATTATTATTATTATTATTATTATTATTATTATTATTATTATTATTATTATTATTATTATTATTATTATTATTATTATTATTATTATTATTATTATTATTATTATTATTATTATTATTATTATTATTATTATTATTATTATTATTATTATTATTATTATTATTATTATTATTATTATTATTATTATTATTATTATTATTATTATTATTATTATTATTATTATTATTATTATTATTATTATTATTATTATTATTATTATTATTATTATTATTATTATTATTATTATTATTATTATTATTATTATTATTATTATTATTATTATTATTATTATTATTATTATTATTATTATTATTATTATTATTATTATTATTATTATTATTATTATTATTATTATTATTATTATTATTATTATTATTATTATTATTATTATTATTATTATTATTATTATTATTATTATTATTATTATTATTATTATTATTATTATTATTATTATTATTATTATTATTATTATTATTATTATTATTATTATTATTATTATTATTATTATTATTATTATTATTATTATTATTATTATTATTATTATTATTATTATTATTATTATTATTATTATTATTATTATTATTATTATTATTATTATTATTATTATTATTATTATTATTATTATTATTATTATTATTATTATTATTATTATTATTATTATTATTATTATTATTATTATTATTATTATTATTATTATTATTATTATTATTATTATTATTATTATTATTATTATTATTATTATTATTATTATTATTATTATTATTATTATTATTATTATTATTATTATTATTATTATTATTATTATTATTATTATTATTATTATTATTATTATTATTATTATTATTATTATTATTATTATTATTATTATTATTATTATTATTATTATTATTATTATTATTATTATTATTATTATTATTATTATTATTATTATTATTATTATTATTATTATTATTATTATTATTATTATTATTATTATTATTATTATTATTATTATTATTATTATTATTATTATTATTATTATTATTATTATTATTATTATTATTATTATTATTATTATTATTATTATTATTATTATTATTATTATTATTATTATTATTATTATTATTATTATTATTATTATTATTATTATTATTATTATTATTATTATTATTATTATTATTATTATTATTATTATTATTATTATTATTATTATTATTATTATTATTATTATTATTATTATTATTATTATTATTATTATTATTATTATTATTATTATTATTATTATTATTATTATTATTATTATTATTATTATTATTATTATTATTATTATTATTATTATTATTATTATTATTATTATTATTATTATTATTATTATTATTATTATTATTATTATTATTATTATTATTATTATTATTATTATTATTATTATTATTATTATTATTATTATTATTATTATTATTATTATTATTATTATTATTATTATTATTATTATTATTATTATTATTATTATTATTATTATTATTATTATTATTATTATTATTATTATTATTATTATTATTATTATTATTATTATTATTATTATTATTATTATTATTATTATTATTATTATTATTATTATTATTATTATTATTATTATTATTATTATTATTATTATTATTATTATTATTATTATTATTATTATTATTATTATTATTATTATTATTATTATTATTATTATTATTATTATTATTATTATTATTATTATTATTATTATTATTATTATTATTATTATTATTATTATTATTATTATTATTATTATTATTATTATTATTATTATTATTATTATTATTATTATTATTATTATTATTATTATTATTATTATTATTATTATTATTATTATTATTATTATTATTATTATTATTATTATTATTACATAATTTCTCAAATTATCCAAAGCCCAGACTACCGCAAGCATCTCCTTCTCATTGGTTGCGTAATTTTCCTCTGTTCGATTCAGAGAACGAGATATAAATCCCACTGGCCTCTCCTTACCATCCTCACCATGAGACAGCACAGCACCGATTGCAAACTTTGAAGCATCTGTGGTCAAATTGAAGCTTTTCTCGAAATCCGGAAATGCCAGCACTTCTGCAAGTGAGTAGCTCCTTCAAGATTTCGAAAGCCTTAATTGCATCTTCACTGAGAGAGATTGGGACATTTTTGGACTGGTTAGCTCGAACTTGGGGAAATTCGCCTCGAGTTATATTCGTCAATGGTTGGGCTAATTTAGCATTATCACGGATAAATTTCCTGTAGTAGGAAGTTAATCCTAGGAAGCTTTTCAGTTCTTTTAAATTTGTCTGTGGAAGGATTTTTATATAGCTTTAACCTTTTTTGGTCTTGGAGGATGCCATCAGCAGTATCAGCATAAGGTAACCAAGAAGTTAGATTTTTCCAGGTTGATTTTCAATCCGGCTTCGCTAATTTTTGAGAAGACGATCTCGATGTCTCTTAGATGATCTTCTTCTGATTTACTAAAAATAATTATGTCATATATATAGACATAGCAAAACTTACCTATTAACTCCTTAAGCACATGATCTATCATGCGCTGAAAGATTGCTTTAGCATTCTTGAGGCCGAACGGAAGTCTAAGATATTCGTACTTCCCATTCATTGTTGAGAAGGCTGTTTTCGGAATGTCCCTTTCTTTCATGAGGATCTGATTAAACCCTGAGGTCAAGTCAAGCGTTGTGAAGAATCGAGCATCACCTAGACTGGCAAGTGTGCTGTTTATATCAGGGATAGGATATGTATCAGGAATTGTTACGGCATTTAGACGCTTGTATAATCGATGACAATTCTGTACTGCTTTTCTCCGTTTGGCTTTGGCTTTTTTGGAACAACCCATATAGGTGAAATATATGGGCTGTTAGATGGACTGATGATGTTCTCTGACAGAAGTTCATTTACCTGTCTCTCAACCTCTTCCCTCATACAAGCGGGGTAAGGATAACTTTGGAGTAGATTGGTTCGTCAGTGGTTGTACGAATTTCTGTTCGTACGTTGGTTTTTACTTTCTCGTTCCCCACTGGACCGAGAAAACTTTGGAACTTAATGGAAAGATCTCATAATCTAGGCCTTGCTAACATAGAAACATTTCTGCCCAATTTCTGAAGAAGCATGGTTTTTGAGAGGGATAATTTTCTTCGATTCAATGGTAAGCATATTTTTTTCTGTGTCTATAACAGCCTTCAGCTGTTTCAGAGTATCGTCTCCTATTATACCATCGAACGATTTCAGGTTTGGGAGGACGAAAAATGTTATCTCGAGATCGCAGTCTAGGTACTCAAAGAACTTCCCACAGATTTTGTTTTTAATTAGGATATTTCCGGCAGGACTATTAACTTGAAATGGGATTTTTACGGGTGTGGGACATGGAACTAAATTTTGTTTGATGAAGTTCTTATTCGCCCCAGTGTCTATAAGGAAATTTAGTATGTCCCCGACCCGTGTTACATATTCTATGTATGGTACGCTGGAAACGAGGCGCCTTCCATAAAATTTTCTCCCCTAGGTTCATTCGGAAGATCAATGGATTCTATTTCTGGGTTTTCTGCACCCGTGGTGTTCTCTGGACCAGTGGATACCACGTGGTTTAGACGCTGCTGCTTTCGAGGGTAGTTATCGGATCTCGATTCTCTCTTAACTACTGTTAATTCATGTAGTCTACCTTCCTAGATTGGGTCGAATTGTCAGTTCCATTTTTACCGGAGGTTTTGGTCCTGTCGGCCTTTGGGGTGGATGTTGTTGCTGAAAACTTGACCTCCCTGCATGTTGTGAATTATGAGCATGGTTATCTCTTGGAGAAAATGACTTGTTGGTGTTTCCAGGATTGTGATGAGATCCCGACCTACCTCTAAAATCGTAGTTCACAGGGAAGGATATCGTATTAGGTGCCCTGACATGTAGAGAATTGTTCCTAAAGTTAAGATTATGCATGTCCAAGCAGGCTGAGTATGCCTCAGGCAAGGTTCTTGGCTTCTGAACAATGAAAAGTCTTGAAAGGTCCCCATTAAGCCCACGAATAAACACGTCCAGTGCACGGTTTCTGTAGGTTTCCACCAAAGCATTCATGGTTTCAGTAAAGTATGTTTCAGCCCTGATCTTATTGATGATCAGGAGAATTTATAGTTCACTGTGGCGTAGAAATCATCAACTCTTGAACCACTCTGTGTGAGCTGATTAAGCTGGTGTTCAAAGGTACGGATATCCCTCTTGTCGGCGTAGTGGAGCGAGAGAATTCTTTTAATTACGTTCCACTCGTTATCGAATATATTGTATAAGCCCTGCCTTTTATTTTTTTACGTATGTGTTGTAAAATCGCACGGCAGATGAGTTTATTCCGGACTATTTCATAATCCTTCAGAATCGTCTCCACACTGTAGACCCAGGAGACGTATTGAACAGGATTGCCGTCAAAGACTTGTAATTCCTTCACTGAATCAGGGAGTTTAGAGATATCCTTCAAGCCTACATAATACTCCCGCATCGTCCGCTCGTGGGACGGAGTTGTCTCCCTGCTCCAGAACCTGGAGCCGATTTCCGATAATCGCCAAGCGTTCATTAACAGTTTTAATGGACTCTTGTAGATTAAATTGTTTTGTTCTGCTGATGCGACCTTCTATTGCCCTGAGTTGTTCTATTACCGAATTTATAGCTCCCGTGAGCTGGGTGACTGAGTTTTTAATCTCATCCATTCTGAACAATATAACCTAGAAAGTATTCGAGGGTACGCAGTAAGAAATTAGAGGTAGAGAAATTACAACGACTAAAACACAATAACGACAGAAGTGGCAAATAGTTTTTCTTTAAATTAAAAGTTGATTTTTTATTTTTCCTTAATTATATATTTCTTGCGATCAATATCAATGTTTTTTTATATGACTGACTTTTTTATATATATATATATTTTTATTTGTTTTGCCAAAAGGATGACTTTCCCTAAATGCCTGCTAAGCGCTCTCCATTAACTTTCGGGGTAGTTACTTTATTCCCAACTCATATGGATCCTCTTTAGTCGATAATGCGTTAAAAATCGCAGCGACCTACTAGAGTATGAGGATCTTCACCACTAGCGATTAAAATTAATTAATTATGCAGTAAGCTGGTCCCTTTTTTCATTAGAGTTGGCCCCTAGGCAGAGTTTTAAGCTATGCAATTAAATTAATCAGAAAGAAACTCTACTTGGGTTCTTCTTATTTTTTTCTTAGTTTAGGAGTCTATGTACTAGTCTTGCGAGAATTCAAAATATATGTCTTACTGCTATTTTCTTAAAGTTATCTTACTAAAATTATAGGAATATAGGACAGCCCCTCATCGTTTGAATGCTTAGTCGTCTACCTTTGGAATAGGAGGGTTGTTTTTTTTGCGATTTTTATTTGTGAGATTTGGTTTTTTCTAACTGCAGGTTTCTCATTCACTTCAATTTTCCAGTTTTTCGTTAAATTCACTTATTAGGTCTAGGATTATGCTTTCAATTTTTGTAGGATAATTTTCCTTTTTTTGGTTTTGGTGTTTCGAATTTTACTTTTGTTTCTTGTTCACTTCACGTTTCAAGCTTTTCGTTAACTTCACTTATTATTGTAGGTTTACAATTATGCTTTCTCTTTTTGTAGGATAATTTTATTTTTCTTTCTGTTTTGAGTTTTACTTTTTTGCTTCTCATTCACTTCACTTGTCAGATTTAAGTACGAAATATAAATACTTTTCCCGATTTTGGATAAATGATTAATGGTTAACGATTAAGGACACACGAGTTTTGGGCTGTCCCTGCTCGGGCGCCAGTAAAAGTCCTTTCACAGGATTTTTCTAAAGAAATACAATCCGCGCGAACAAGCCGCGCAACTTGGATTCTAAATGAGACACGATTTTAGTGATGAGTTATAAAAGCTCTTTTATTCCACCGGGTACTCAATCAGACTGAGTAACAATGTGTCTAATACTTAAAACCTAACCTCGGCACAATTGACTCCAATGACCTTGGTTCCCACGGGAAAGCTCATGCAGATTCGCTCATGCAAGTGAAAAATGCATACGGTGAATCTGACTGGATACTTGAGCCTTATAGTATTTCAGTCAGATAGGTGGCTGCTTACGCGTGTTAACTTCAATCTAAAAAATCACTTGTCGACATTTGAATATGCTTGCGGGTATGTTCGAAAGGTATGTCGAAATCAGGTTGCGAGAAATCTCAAAGTTGTTGCCAGCTTTTGCTCTGGTGTAATTACGGATCTCATAATGGTGTTTTTTTTTTCTGCAAATAGTCCTTTATTAGCAAAAGGAGCAACTCAAAGGTTTCCTTATTCATCCTTAAATAGTTGATGAAAGATTTCTCGTCACCAATTTGCAGCTCTCTTGTAATAAAGGAAAATGAACCACGTTCATCCCTCACTTTACTCCACGATTTCACCCAAAGTTTTTTTTTCTTTTCTTTTTGCAACTCAAATGCATCTTTACACAAATTCACCAATTAAATTACCACTTCCACGTCTAGACTTATTCCCGAATCCGTATTGGAAACAGCGTTACCACTTGTACTACATATGTAGTACTGTGCTACATATATGCTCGAAATGTGTATAGAACTATGTAACCAACATCATCAAAGATTTGACCTTAATAATACTAAAATGCAATTACCAAAGTACTTAGATCCTTAGATGATAGCTTCAGGCAGCGAGCCAACCACTTTAAATTTTTTAAGGAGTTCCCCTATAAGAAAGCAAATTTGGAAATTTTAAATGAGCGGGGGCGCTTGTTGATTGGGGGTTTCGATCTTATTTTGAAATGTGGGCCTCAAAATAGCGACATTATGGCAATATGGGTGGAATTGAACAAACAAGCACATAGTTTAGGGAGCTCAATGTTTGAGGAACTAGCATGTAGGCTATGCTGGATTCATGCTGTCTTCCGCACAGTAGTGCTTCCACTGAGCGAAAGTTTTCCCAGCTTTGATTAATAAAAGATGAAATGCGAAACAGATTGAATTCAGAAACAATCCGAAATGTATTATTACCTAAAGAGCTAATAAAAGATAATGCAATATTTGAACCAACAGACGAATTGGTAAAATTTTGCTTGTCCTTTCAATTTGTTAATGGAGAAAATAGAGTTAAGTAAATATAAATTAAATACTTTCTCTTTAAAAAAAAACGTTCGCTCAGGAGAGCATACTATAATTTTATAATCATTATTAATTTATTATTATTTTTGTTTTTTTGTGAATTTAAATTATATTATATTATAATTTGATTAAATAAAACAGATAGTCAACGAACACATCCTTAAATAAACGAAGTCTGACAACCTTAATGAAATACAATTTTTTACAAACCCTGTCAGCGCTCCCTGGATTTCAGAATTCCTAAGTTCTATGTTCACGTTTATATTCACTTATTTACTGACCTAATCATCGACACTTTTCGTTTTTGTTGTTGTTTGCCAAGGGATATTTTACTGAGCTGGGTAGTCACTTACCAATAAAACACAGCTATTGTAGTGTTATTGGTCTCAGTTTTTGGTCATATTGAAGTTTCACACACATGAGAAAGACGTTGCCGTCGAGGATCTACCTCTGTTTCACTAGGTGCCAAAACAGCTTGTTGGCGGTTTTACTGGATGCCATTTTTTTGTAAGTCCTTAAATAACGCCATTTTTGGGCGGCACTTTTCATTTGACTGACGTGAACGGTAGGAGAGGCACAAAAGCGTAAGTAACCAAAAATCTTTTATACTTAAAATTTCCAACTATGTAAATTCATTTGTTATAGGAAATAAAACCTCCTCAAAAGGAAAAAAAGAGTGTTCTTCTTTGCCCCCCTCTCCACAGTCAAGGAAAAGTCAACACAGCTAGCCTGATATACAGACGTGGACGTACGCGAAAAAGTGATTAGTGATATATTTGCCATGTCCACTCTAAATTCCCGAGTCATTACAAAATTAACAAACACAAAAGACACAAACACCAACAATGCTAAGCAAGGCCGCAAAGTGAAAATTCTGACGTTGGGATACCGAATCAAATTGTTGCAGGCGTTATGCTCTTACAACAAAATGAAATAGTGCACCAATAAAATTAAGACTCGCAGTCCGCTATCCATCAATTGTTACATGCACTCAGTCACTGCTTTTGCTGCATGACAGTGTTATACAATAGCGACAGTGGCCAAATGCAAACAACAGCACCTTGACCAGGGGCTGGAGATGTGGAAATGCCCGTGCTATAATTTATGGTGCATAAACGTATTCCCCTCCCCCCTCCGCCATTCCCAGAACCCCACCACTATTTTTTTTTCTTGCACCATTTTTTTTTGTCTTGCGCGCGTGTTTGGAATGTGCTGCTTTTTTTCTTTTTCCTTTTGGGGGGACTTATACGAGTGCACTGATGTCACGTGTGCACTCATCGGAGGTCAGGTCTTTCATTGTCACTAATTTTCGATGAGCTTAGCCGCAAGATAATTGGAGCTCCGCTCTGCTTTCCTTTCAGTCAGCAGTAATACATTTAGTATGCTTCCGACAATTCGACTTTTTGTTTTTCGATACCTTTTACTATAACATCTTTTCTAGTCCGAAAAATTTGCCCATCAATAGCTGTGTTTCACGTCTGACCAACTCCGCTTAAGAGTTCATCATAAAACTTGGTAGCACATATACAAGTTTATCTATGACGTTTAGTCGCAGTTCATGTGTCGGTTGGTGAACAAAATTAATTTATTTTGAAAATAAGTTGCTAGCGGTATATGCAAAATGCTTGACATATCTGAAATTACATTGCAACGATTCATCGCAAGCATAGAAAATAGTATTTGGAAGCACTATTTTCTATCCTCTAAGTAGATATCATTTATAAATTGACTTATACTATGTTCCTACCACATCGAAAATCGGGTTTTCGATGAACAATTCATCCAAAACTAAAAAGGTGTTCACACCGAAAAAATGGTTTTGGGATGTCACTGTTTGACATTTGTGAGAGTCAAGACAAAAAACAATTGATTATAAACATGAGTGAAGAACAAATACGAGGGGCGTTCAATATATTCTCGGTATCGTTATGAAGGAAAATGCGAATTCAATTTAAATTGTTTTTATTTTTCAATATAATCTCCCCTAACATCAATGCATTTGTTACATCTTGAGATAAGCTTTTTTAAACCCTCAAAAAATAAATTTCCTCCTCCTCTCCTCCATTTATTGCCGACTTGAGTTCTTCATCATCCGAAAATCTTTTTCCACGAAGACATTTTTTCACATCCGGAAACAGAAAATAATCACTAGGGGCAAGGTCTGGACTATAGGGTGGGTGTTGGATTTCTTCGAAACCACAATCTCGCGCAGCAGCCTTGGAAACTCGCGCCGTGTGAACAGGAGCGTTGTCATGAAGAAGCAACACACCCGCTGCGAGTTTACCCCGTCTTTTCTTTTTAATTTCCTCCCGCAAATTATGCAAAGTGGAAGCGTAGGATGTGGCGTTGATGGTTTCACCTTTTTTTTTGTACTCAATGAGCAAGATTCCCTTTGAGTCCCAAAAAACTGTGGCCATGAGCTTCCCGGCAGACGGAGTGACTTTGAACTTCTTCGGGGGGTCTGTTCCTTTTTTATGCCACTGCATGGACCCTTGTTTGCTTCAGGACCCATGTTTCGTCCCCAGTAACAATTCGATCCATAACACCGTCCGCGTTCTCACTACACATCTCCAAAAGCTCTCTACAGCATGCGATTCTCACTTTTTTCTGAGGCGCTGTGAGCATTCGTGGCACCCACCTTGCACTGACCTTTGAAAGGTTAAGATGGTCATGAAGAATGGTGTGAATGGTACCAATTGAAAGCTTGGTGATCTCTGCCATAATTTTCACCTTTATTCGGGCATCCTCAAGAACAAGTTTTTCGACTTCTTTGATGCTTTCTCCCGTACAAGCAGTAGCCGGGGCGCCGGAGCGGGGGTCGTCTTCAATGCTCTCTCTGCCTCTCTTGAACTCACTTGACACAGTTTGCACAGTTGATAATGAAGGTGCGGAACCCTGGTAAACAGCCACCATCTCTTCATGAATAGTTTTTTGACTTTTTCCTTGCTTAGTGAGAAATTTAATTACAGCGCGATGCTCAATTTTCACCATCATCGTCTCAGCTGCCATTATGATTCTGTTTAACTAGAGATAAAACGCGAATTAATAATCACATTTATATGAAATTTTACATGAATGTACTAAAATAATAGTATTACTTGATAAATAAGTCAATTTATATATACAACCACAGCTTCACCCCGATATCGAGAATATGTTGAACGCCCCTCGTATATTCGTTGTTGACTATAAGCAATATTTTGTCAAAAAGAAGCTTTTATTATCATAGCTTATGCGACATAGCATACGTAAAACTACTGATAAAGCAAAATAGTCAGCGACGAAATGAAAAGCGGAGCAAAGTTTGGACGAAAGTAAGTTTAATAAACTAGAGCTCTTCCATAAAAAGTTTTATTTCACAAAAACGTTCAAGTTCTTACTGGGAGAGTGATCTCGCAGAAAATAGCGACGAGTTTTTAAAGAAAACTTAAGAATGTCCTGAGAAGTGTTTGATTTGTTATGCAGCAAATTATAACACCTTGAGAAGAAAAACACCAACTGCAGGCAATGTATTCCCCTTTGTAAACGAATTGCTATTGCTTTGTACGCTCTTGGGTCATCAGCGGAATATCGGAACATAGCAAATCTTTTTGGAGTCGGAAAATCGTCGGTTTGCAAGATCGTCAAAATATTTTGCATTAAGTGTGGAATGTTCTACGCCCAGCATATTAAAACGCGTGCCCACTTACCGAGCAAATAATTGCGGAGAACACACGTGGCTTTGAGAAATTAGAATTTCCTCAGTGTTTTGGTGCTATTAGTGAACATTAATATATAATTAACAAATAGCTAACTTATTAACTTTAATCGTATTTAGATGGTTGTCACATTGAAGTGGAACCTCGTGCTGAAGAAGCCACAGACTACTTTAACTACAAAGGATGGTACTCAACAGTTCTTTTAGCTGCAGTGGACTATCGGTAAGAGATGTGACATTTAAAAGAAAAAGTTTAATGCAATTCAAGGTTTTCCATGTAGAAATGCAATGGCTCGCAAATTTTTGAATCATCTAACTTTAAAATGCAAAACCTGACCTCTAGCTTTAAAGAAAAAGCAAAAAATATATGTGCTTAAAGATTCTGCATATCGATTCACAGGGATATTCATGAAAGCATATCCCTATCGTCCGACAGCTTCTGTTGAAGAAAAAAAATTTCAACTACGCTTTGTCAAAATGTCGAAGGGTAGTTGAGAATGCATTCGGCCATTTGAAAGCTAAATTCAGACAAATTGGAAAGGAACTTGACAACTGCATTGACAATACCAATTTAATAATTAAATCTTGCTGCGTTTTGCATTTTTTAAATGTCCACAACGACAGCATTAACATTCAGTGATTGTCAGTGCTTCATGAACACAATTTAGTTCGCGAACAACCAGAGTACACAGGTCATATAAGTGATAACAATGCTGCAGCTGAAATTATTAGAAATGCTACTCATCTATTTTGACAAAAACATCATTTATTTAAAAATTTTATCAATGCCTCTGACATGTTTTTTAAAATAACATTTCGTTCTTCCTCTACTCTTAAGTACTCGGCATTCGTCGACTTAATTGCTTCCAACACCTCCTCCACTTATGCATTAATTTTTTCTTCATTGCTGATGTATTTTCTTTCTTAGGTCGGAGATTGGACGTAGATCGCGTTTCAGATGAAGTTTCCAACGGATCAAGCGTAATTGAATCCGTCGAGATTCCAGCTGAATCCACCGGTGAAACTGAAGAATCTGTTGAAATACCTGTTGAATAAAAAATACATTAAATGAATTATCAAAATGAAGTCTATGAATTTTTTCTTACTTTGGGTAATGCCGTCCTCAACCACTTGTTCCTAATTGGGTATTCTGAGTCCCCCCAGAATGGAATGCACTTGGTGATATAAACGCCATTCTGAGGGTGACCCTCCAATTTTTTTTTCATTCCTGCAGAACAAAGCAATGAAATGTTTTTATTATAAATAGTCAAAAGAATTCAGTAGGTACTTACTTGTATTTGATGATCAAGTTATGAATCTTGGCCTTAATTTCTTCTGGAGTATACATCATTTTACTCACTTCGAGTAGCACCGACATTTCCAAATAAATAAACATGATTACTCAAATGAATTTTTTTTATCCTGCAGGTGTACAACGTACTGCCAAATATCACAAGTTGAGGAACTGAATGAATGAAAACGGGTTTTCAACATGTTTTCGCCGAAAACACGGTTTTCATCTTCCATTGCAACTGTATGGTGAAAACTTGGGTTTTGGGTAAATTTTGATGTTTGGCCTCTGTGGTTATTTCGCTCCATGGGTGGCATACAAAATTTAATGGGGAGACTAAATTCTTAGTGGAAGTTGGCTTGATGTTGATTTCTAGTCAACTACTCGTCTTACTTAATTTTCGTTAACTGAAAAAATGGATGATATGTCTTTCGGGCGAGGCTGGGATTCGAACACCGAACCTTCCGATTTGGAAGCCAGTCCACTACCACTTGAGCCACGGCCACCCACTATAGAAGTTAACTCGTCAAACAGTAAAGACGCGTCACAAGAGCAAATCACTCCAAAACAGTGTGATTCTTTTCGCATTAGAAATTTCAAGACACGTGAGCATCACAATTCCAACGAGACTAGGTATCTGGCAAGCGTACTTTATCTTTAAGGTATGTATTGATAAAATTCTTAAGTTAGTTATTAATTGAGGAAAAAGCCTACTCCTACTTACCATCAATCTAACCTAACGTAATCAAGAAAAAATAATTGACATTTTCAAACGCTATCTTAATGCCAATGTTACTAATGGCTTAGAAACCGAAGAAAGAATCTTAAGAGTAGTTTAAGAAATTAATCTCCAACATTTTCGGCAATACAAGACACGATTTGTAAGGAAAATAGTTTCAGATTTAACAGCTGATTCACAGAAAGAAGCTGAAATCATTAAAGATAATAAATGTGGGCAAATTAATGCTCGGGAAAATATTAGAAAAAATAATTACTACTCTCCACGTATGCGAGCCAAAATTTTAAAAAATACTTAAACTCTGGAAAATATGCAAAACGCGTAAATACGATAGGCATCCTAACACACCCATACTTCAAACAACACCTGTTCATACCATACTTCATTTACACATTTATTTCACCAACTAGGCAATTTCTCCAAGTATGCTTTAACAAGAATCCTCAAGTCAAGATCCGTCGAGAATATAAAGCAATTATTGAGAGAAACAATATTATCCGTCTTAGTACCTGAAAGTATCGTTGTATGCGTAGATAAGCAAAAATCATTTATTAATCTTAAAAACGGTCAAATAGAGGGATTCCATTTGACACTCTCCCATAGTACATTTTCTGAATTCCAAGCCAAATCAATATTAAGGTATAAGAATTCGATACGTTCAACCACAGAAGAGAAAAGAAATAGTGTTGGATGATACGAAGCGAACCGTTTTAACTAAGTCAGCAAAAATCATTCATAACAGTTTCATAGGAAACTAATTCCACTTAAAAAATTATTTACTATAAGTGGACTGAAAATAAATGGAAGAGGCAAAAAAAAAAAATAATAATATGGACTACAGAATATAATATTTGTTACTTAGTTACGAGTACATACGGTATATTAAAAGCTTTACGAGCAATACGAAATGATAAAGTAAATGAAATGCAGTTTGAATATTTTTTCGAATGTAATAACATATAGTGTAAACAGAAATTGCAAAGGTTTTAATAAATTAGCTATTTGTAATAAAAATAATACTACAGACATACACACCGCGACAAAAAGATAGCACATTACAATGAATTTGCATTCAGTTTACTTTGAGCCATCGTAAGAGCCGATCTTTCTTTGTTTTTGGTAGGAAAATTATCTGTTATGGGTAAAGGGAAACGGCTTAACAGTAGGGAGATTTAAGTAGCTCTCAATCTTCAAAAAGAAAATATGAAAATCGGTGAAATCGCAAAACATTTATGCAGAAGTCGAAAAAAAATATGAGTTTGCTTAAAGTTCTCGATAATTATGGAAAAGTTCACAGAAGTGGACGACCGAAGTCTGTATTATAATAATCAGAGAAAACAAGCTATTTTACGTACTAATGTCCACAAAAAATTTGCAACCAATTTTGGACAAATTCGCAATAATTTTGGTAATCGCTTTCAGTATCAAAATTCTAAGAAACCCGAACAAAAGTAAAGGACATGAAGCAGAATCTATGTTCAATATTTCGCACCCAATCCGCTCTGAAAGAAGTAATAGTAATAAAATGAGTAACAACAGCAATAGCACTTGAAGACATCCCAAAATAATTACGGGCAAAATCGTCGAAAGGACAGATGAGTTAACTCGCCATACACTATACGCACCACAAAATCAAATCACTAAAATAAAATGTGATTGTTTTTCTATGGGAAATTGCTTGAACTTCGCACATGCAACCGAATTCCAGAGAAAACACCTGAGTATCGCAACTGCAACACGAAATGCTGACTTAGTTATTTAGTGATCGTGTAAGGGTAAAAGTGGAAAAATAAAAGTTTTTTGCAATAAAAAATGACATAATATAATTTCATTTACATATGCATACATGATAACAGTCAGCGTAAACCCAGTAATAAAGTAAGCAGAAACAAAACGTAGACCGCCATGCTAGTGGAAAATATACGTGCCAATTAATACGTTTTCCATATTTGCCGCCTTACATTAGGAAAATTGTTCATAGTAAATTATAAAAAAATTAGGTAGGAATTCAAGGGCTTTCAGACCGGAGCGTTATATCCATTTAATCTTTACGCCCTAGTCATCTCCGGCAATTGATGTTTACTTTCTAACCAAGTTGGTTACGCTGTTTTATATTATAAACAAAATGAATTTAACACTTAGGATCGCATGAACACTAGTAATATAAAATACCGAAGCATGTGTTGAGCTTTTTTAGGAAACTGATGTACATATAATATATGCTGGGTTGCAGGTCTCACACAATTTTGTTAAGTAGGATGTTAATACAGTCACATAACAGTGCATCACCTTATTATTGCCCTTTCTTGAAACCAAATGTGTCACTGAGATTGCTTGCGGCCGTTAATGAGCTGCGAGCCTTCTGTATTTGGGTAAGAACCTACTTAAGAAAGAAATAGTCATATAGACATTTTTAGGTTTTAACCGTTTTCAACTACCCTAAAAATTGCTTCTTTTTAGTCTGGGTTTGAATGGACGAATTTGTGTTCTTAGAAGCATTTGCGAAGTTGCGAGTGTGCCATTTTATTATGGAAATAGCGTACTGGCTGAAATAGCACATATCATAATGACGTAAGACCCATAAATATATTTACTTAAAAATTATTCTTTATTTACATATTTTTACAATTTTAGGCCATCTTTAACTTTCGATGACAGTAACATATCGCCTGACAATGAATATTATAATGCAGAAATGTTGGGACGGAGAGGTAGATCTTGCTCGTATAAGTTTCGAGAGTGTCGTCATTCTTTAATAGCAGAAATTTCTAGAACATAAAGCTACATCTCTTTTGAGCTTTTTGGATTTTAATTTATAAATAAAAAGAAGGATGTATGGTACACACAATAGTATATGTTTCTATTTGCAATTGGTTGTAGTATGTTAAACGAGTTTTTTTTTATCATTTAAAAGATACTCGTAGTTGACTTTGTTGCTTTTCCAAAAAAAAGAACTTTTACAAAAAGAGAAAAACGACTATGCTTTTCGGTATCTTAAAACGTTATAAAAAATAAAACTGAAAATCTTTATTTAACTGCTAACCAGAAAATGTTATTTTTATAATTGACATTTTTGTTTTAGTACATGTTTTGTTTGTTTTGTAAATTATTGTACGTGTTGACATTTCTATGTTTATTTATTTCTATGTTAATTTGAAATTCAATTATATATACAATACATATAAATACATAATCCAATATAAATATTGCGTTAATATTCGAACATTCGCCCGTGAACAGCGTTCGCAATCGTAAATGTCCCTGGATGCTGCCTTCTTCTGCATATCTCACCACTTTCGATAATTTTGGTAAATTTGTTCATGGAAAAAAAGAGAAATGGCATTAGAACAATTTACAATGCACACTCATGGACGTGAACGAGAGGTCATTACAAACAAAAGAAAACAACATGCAGATGCTACTGACCATCTCCTTTTTTCATTGTCACCATACTACGATTTCCGTAATTGGTGATTCAAATTGTGTAAAAGTGAAGTTCGTGGTGTGATTTCGGGTAAGTATAATGACTGAATTCGATTATTTCTTTTATTTTATAATATTTTAAATGTTGTTTATTGGTTTATTGGCCTCCATTCATAAATATTATTGCGTGTGCATGTGTGTTGTGTTGTTATTGTCAACCTTGAATCGGCTGCGAGTACCTTTATGTGTGTTTAATGGTTGTGTAATTATTATTATTTTTTTTTTTTTGATTAATTTGTATTTATTTTTCTTTAGTTTAAAGTGCTTAAGTGTGTGTGTGTGTTGATCTGACGAGAGTTCTGAGCATGAATGGAAATTGTGTTTGATCTGGTGCATCACGAGTGAGTGGACTGTATGGGCGGATGTGTATGAATGTGTATGGATGGATATATGGCTGCTGAGTGGGTTGTGCTGTTTGTATGTACTATTGTTTTGATGAATGGGATGTATTGGGTATACAAGTAAGTTTCCAGCGTTTGTCAGAGATGGCGCCACCAGTGGATCCCGGACAGAAATGTCAGACCCCATGTATTTTATTTGTAGGTTTTGTATCTGTCAACAACTTTGCAGCTTTATATTTGAGCAGTTCTATCGGTTTCGTACATTTTATCGAGCAAAATCATGGCAAGTTTACAGCCAAAAAAACGTCATTTGCGGGAAGCGCTGCTTTTATTCTTTACTATGAAGAGGCCTATCGTTTGCTTTCGGAAACTTATGGGGCGGAATGTATTGGTGAATCGACGTGCCGCGAGTGGTTCAAACGGTTCAAAAGTGGTGATTTTGGAGTTGAAGTTCGCCCCGGAAAGCCGAAAAGTTTTGAAGACGAGGAATTGAACGCTTTACTGGATGAGGATCCGTGTCAGATTCAAGAAGAACTTGCTGCATCATTGGGCGTCACGCAACAAGCCGTTTCCCTGCGCCTAAAAGCACTGGGATTCATTCAAAAGGTTGGAAACTGGGTGCCGTACGAATTGAAGCCAAGAGACGTCGAACGGCGATTTTGCATGTTCGAAATGTTACTGCAGCGGTATAAAAATAAATCATTTTTGCATCGTATTGTCACTGGTCATGAGAAATGGATTTATTATGATAATCCTAAACGCAGAAAATCGTATACAAAGCCCGGCGAGCCCGCCCAATCGACGCCGAAACGAAATATTCACGTGAATAAGGTCATGCTCTGCATATGGTGGGATCAAAAGGGTGTCGTATACTGCGAACTGCTTCCGAGTGGTGAAACCATCAAAGGACCATTATATCGAACCCAACTAATTCGTTTGAAGCGGGTATTAAGAGAAAAACGGCCAGAATATGAGACCAGGCATGAGTCCGCCATTTTTTATCACGACAACGCTCGGCCACATGTTGCGGTTTCGGTGAAAAACTATTTGGAAAATAGTGGATGGGAAATTCTGCCTCACCCGCCTTACAGTCCAGACTTGGCACCATCTAACTACCACTTGTTTCGTTCGATGCAAAACACTCTTTCGGGAATACGCTTCAGCTCAGTAGAGGAAATCAAAAATTGGCTCGATACGTTCTTGGGCTCGAAAGACGAGAAATTTTTTTGGTCCGGAATTCATAAATTGCCAGAAAGATGGGGGAAAGTTGTAGCTTCCAATGGACGATACTTTGAATAAAGCATTGTAACTATGTTTTCATAATAAAATTTCAAATTTTGGAAAAAAAACGCTGGAAACTTACTTGTAGACCCAATATGAAGTATGCAATGGATGAGTTCGCAGTAAAGTTGAGTGGATTTTATGTTTGAGTGGACTATGATTTTACGAGTGGCTAGACTTGATTTTAAATTACACAATTTTACTAAAATGATTATTCCTGCTGCTGGGTGTTGTGTTGTTGTTTTATCTGAAATATTAGTAATCATTTTAAATTATGTGTTGGACTTTTGCGAAGTCTTTGCGGATGTGATCCTCGAGATCCTACGATATTAGCGGCCCGAGTACGGTCGAGGAGGGGCCATTTGGCGACACAATCACAGTTCCGCTTGACTAGGTATAATCGTTATTATTTTGTTGTTATTTTTAGAGCGTCGGTTCTGTGGATTTTTGTTCGAATCCTTGTGCTAGATTCCATGTAGTTTTAGTGTTGTGTTGAATTTTTGTGAAGTTGTGCGGACGTGATTGCCTCCTCGAGATGCTATGTTGCTGGTCGTCCGAGTACGGTCGAGGAGGGGCCATTTGGCGACACAATCACGGTTCCACTGAAGGTAGAATGTTTTTTATATCGTGTTGGGGGTTGGTGAATCTGTGTTGTAAAATATGTAGATAGTTGTTTGTGTCTATGATGTCGTATACCTGTATTAAATGTGTGTTGTGTCCGCTTTTGATGTGTTGCTCGGAAGTGGGCATATCTTTGTTACTGGTCGTTTTAGTTCCGCTGTCTCTGTTTTTAGTGTCACCACTCTGACCAGACCATCGGGACCGGGGTGAATTTGTTTTGTCCTGGCCATGTTCCATTTGAGTGGTGGCAGCCGTTCATCTTTGACGAGAACTAAATCGCCTTCCTTGATTTGGTCGTTTATTGTCTTTATCCACTTTGGTCTCTGCTGCAATCGCGACAAGTATTCGGAACTCCAACATCTCCAGAACGATTGCAATAACGCCTGCACTCGTTTCCATCGCTCTAAGTGACTCATTTTCACCAGTTCGTAGTGTGGTTGTGGTGGCGAAACTAATGGTGAGCCGATGAGGAAGAGGCCGGGTGTTATTGGCTGTAAGTCGTTGACGTCATCTGATTGCGGGCACAGTGGTCTGGAGATCAGATATGCTTCTATCTGAGTCAGAAGTGTGGATCGCCTTTGTCGCCATGCATACAAATAATGCAAAGTAGACCTTGTATTGTTTCGCGTTCCTACCTCTCCACGTTTTCATCTCCACCGGTCCGGCGTAGTCCACGCCAGTGTATGTAAAAGGTCTGGATATCGTCGTTCTGGAAGTTGGAAGACTGCCCATCAGCTGTTCTAAAGGTTTCGCTCTAAACCTATAACAAATGTTGCATTTGAAAATGAAGTTTTTGACGGTGGTCTTGAGCCGAAATATCCAGAACCTCTGACGTAGTTAGTTTTCACGTTGGGACTCTCATCAAATGGAATGGAGAAGTTAATCCCACGCTGATCCATTGGAATGTGCTGAAGTACTAAGTTGGAGTTGCTGACGTGCTTTCGTAAATGGAATCCTGCTGTTTTCAACAGTTCCTTAACAGCTTTCAACTTTTCCTGGGCTTCTTCAATACTGTCTGCACCGCTGATGACGACGTCGACGTAGGTTTCCTCCTTCAAAACTTGTGCTGCTGACGGAAATCTGTGGGCCTCGTCGTCCGCTAACTGTTGGAAGACTCTAATAGCGAGGTAAAACATCTTTATTTCTTCCTCGGGCTGCTCTCTCCAGAGTATGTGCTGATAATGGGAGTCCTGGCTGCTGACTTGAATCTGACGGTACATTTTTTCGGGGTCTCCTGTAAATGTGTACTTGTAAAACCGCCATCTCATTATGATATCAATTACGTTCTTCTGCATCTTAGGTCCAATCATCAAGTGGTCATTGAGTGATGCTCCACCGATTGTTTTAAATGTCGCAGCTTGGTTGTCGTGCTGGACTCCTTGATGACCGCGTGGTGAGGAATAAAATGATGATGTGGTGTTTGAAAAACGTAATCTGACTCATTTACAGGAGACATATAACCGAGTGTCAGATATTCCTGCATGGTATTTGAATACTCCTGTAGCAGTGTTGGGTTACTATGGAGTCTCCTCTCCAATTGTAAAAATCGTTTTAAGGCACCGTGACGTGTTGGTCCCATGGTGGGATGCTTGCCACCCTTAAACGGTAGATAAACCTGATACCGACCACCAGGTAATCTTATGGTATTTCTTCTAAAATGTGCCTCACATTCCTTTTCTTCCTCAGCTTCATACCTTGGAAATGGTTCTACTTCGATCTCCCAAAATTTTCGGAGAGTTGTGTCGATGATTGAGTCGAGTTAGCGTGAAAAACTGCTTACTTGAACGCTGCTGGGTATCTTTCCTAACAGAATCCATCCTAGCTGGGTTTTTTGAGCGACCGGGCTGGAATTCCTAGCAACCTTGATGACCTCACTGAGAAGGATGTCGCTGTAAATGTCACCACCTAATAGCATGTCTACCCCTGACGGTATATTAAATGTTGGATCCGCCAAAGGTAAGCCTCGAATACTATTCAATTTCCTACAGTCAATATATCGAACCGGAAGAAGCCCAGTCAGTGTTCTAAAGACCAATGCTTGTGCCTTGCCTGTATAGCTTGAGGTTAACGACTCAAGTTCCAGGTCGACGGCCTTTTTTGTGGTTCCACTGACCAACCCCAGGCCATTAACCTTTATAAAGGTCCTCTTTGGTTTCAGACCAAGTCGTTGGACAGCTGACTCCGTGATGAATGAAGCCTCAGACCCTGGATTTACTAAAGCTCTCAAAACTTTACTACCTCCACTTGAAGATCTAACCCTCAACAACGCTGTAGCTAACAAAACCCTGGTGTTCGTGTTGACGTGATAACTGTTGAGATGTGTGTTGTTTGATGTGTGTGGTTGGAACTCCGAAGCATTTGGACTAACGGTGGAAGTCTGGTGTGGCTGATGGTTATTTGTGTGGCTGGACGTATATGGATGAGAAGCAAATTGCGTAGCTGAAGGTGCACCGTGTGTGGTTCTTCCCATTCTGCGCGTATTTTCGTGTAGCAGAGAATGGTGACGCTGCTTATAGAAATGGCAGCATTTCGCACTGGGACATCTTTGTTTGAAATGGCTGTACGCCAAGCAATTTTCGCATACTTTCACTCTACGTACAGTTTGCCTCTGACGCTCCACATCCATTTGCAAAAACCTATCACAATTCCTAAGAGAATGCTGACCCCTTTGACACACGCTACAGCTGACCTGTTTTCTTGACTCCTCCTGGCTATAAAAAACATTACTCAATCCTGATGTACGCTGCTCGGATTTGCTACTGGAACCTTTGGCATCTACTGCTTCTAATGTACGAAACCGACACTCTAAAAATTCGACAAACTCCTTGAAAGATGGCAATTCCTTACTCGAACCTAGCTTTTCTTCCCATAACTGCTGTGTATTATTTGAAAGCTTTTGCAAAATAATAAAAATTAAAATAACATCCCGCATGAATTATTTCTTGTGAAGTATCCAGGATTATTTTGATGTTAGCCGATGAATCAGAGGTAATTGCATGTTGATTAAATAAAAGTTTCAGCTGTGTATTAACCAACACTCTTTTATGATCGTAGCGCTCTGTCAAGATCTTCCACGCTGAACCATAATTGCTTTGATCGACAGCCAAGTGCTGTAGAAGACGATCTGCTTCACCGCTAACCGACGACTTCAAATAATGAAGCTTCTGGACATCGCTTAAAGATTGGTTGTTATGAATTAATGCTACAAACATGTCGTGAGACGATCTCCATGTTTCATAACTGCCAGACAATGTTGGAATATTGATGACCGGCAATCGCAGCTCGCTGTGGCCTCGTTCCTTGGTATCTGCCGTTACCTGAGATGCGCTTGAACCGTTTGTAGCAGCTTTAATAACTGGAATTTTGTCTAATGCATCTAACAAATCTGCCTTGTAATCCGCAAACAATTCGCGGGTTTTATCAAATGTCTGCACTAACACACAAACCTGCTCAGAATCAATTTTGCCATCATCTACCATGATATATTCATGGTATTTATTTGCCTAAACCATTTGCTCATCTAAAATTGAAATACGAATTTGAATATAATTCGCTCTTCTCCAACGTGCACTGTCTGCCTTCCCAAAATTCTCATAGTCCTTTTTGATACGTTCAAGGACGTTAATTTGTAATTTTCCGAAGGACATGACGTGAAAATTTATGCGAGATGTGGAAAATTATTACAAAAAACCACTAATAAAATGTATATTGTATATATATATGTTTTAAAGTTTACAACGATGGATTAATAAGCGAGTTATATATCTATATATATCTATACATGTATATTTTTGTGTACTACTTACACAGTACACAATGGAAAGGACTCACTTGAACTTTCGACTGATGATTTCCTTTTAATTTCTTCCAGGTATGCACTTCTCCTGATGATTTTTCCTCTGCACACACACACTTTTTGAGCTTCCTTAAACTTTTGTTGAAGGCGGCAGCGATGGGATCCTTGATGAATTGCCGGTTGCAGTTTTTCTTCTTCTTATTTTAAATTTCTTGTGTTGGTTTTGATTATGTATGTATTTATATTAAAACTTTAGTGTTGAAAATATCGTTTATAAATATGTATTGTATGTACGAGTATATCTATATGTAGATTCTTGTGTTGGCAAAATGTACTTGTACAATTTTGTGTTGCTTTTGTGTTAAAATTCTTGATTTGGCTCGAATGGACCAAATGTTGTTTTCCAAAAAAAAAAAAATTTTACAAAAAGAGAAAAACGACTATGCTTTTCGGAATCTTAAAACGTTATAAAAAATAAAACTGAAAATCTTTATTTAACTGCTAACCAGAAAATGTTATTTTTATAATTGACATTTGTATCGTGACATATGTTTTGTTTTAGTACATGTTTTGTTTGTTTTGCAAATTACGTGTTGACATTTCTATGTTTATTTATTTCTATGTTAATTTGAAATTCAATTATTTATATACAATACATATAAATACATAATCCAATATTGCGTTAATATTCGAACAGACTTGAAACAACGCCCATTTTTTTGACTGCAACCGAGTCTCAGATCCCCGGTATTAGGTTCTGACACTAGAAAAGCTCAGTAAAATGCAGCGGGTATCTGCCATTGATGAGCCCGTAACCGGCCTGTCAATGGGTTGTTTGCGACTTTTTCTATCACTATAAATATATAAATACTTGCATAAAATTCACCAGTTTTCAAAGAATATACAGTACTGTGCAAAACCTAAGCAACCATCTGGAGTCAGCGTTTCATACTCGTAGTAAATCTTTTCACTTTCTACTCCACCAAATAAAAAGAAATGGATATTCACAAGTTTTTATAAAAGTAGTAATACTTTAGATTTAAAAAAAAACCCAAAAACCAACAAAGTAGCCAAATTGAGCTGTGCAAAACCTAAACAACTTTTTTAATATTTTATGTAATATCCTTTATTTTAAATAACAGAGGCGCTACGACGAGGCATAAAAGTAATTAACTTTGAAAGTGTATACTGGAATATATTTTCCCACTCAACTTTCAAAGCATTGGATAGGTGAGACCTGTTGGAAAAGTGTTGTCCAGCGACACGTCTTTTAAGGATACCAAACAGGTTTTCGATGGGATTCAAGTCGGCTGATTGGGCCGGCCATTCAAGGACTCGAATCCCACTATCCGCTAACTACTGCTTTACCAACATCGATGTGTATTTCGGATTGTTATCCTGTTGAAACCCTCAACGAAGTGGCATTTCCCACTCCGCATGTGGTAGCATTACCGATTCTAGAATGGATTTATATTTGAATCGGTCCATGATTCCGTCTATTTCGTAGAATGGACCTAGACCTCCTGCCGAAAAACATGTCCACACCATCGCACTACTTCCACCATACTTTACAGTGGGTGTGCAGAATCTAGTCGCTGCCCTTTACTACGTCTCACATAACATATCCCGTCAGAATTAATTTTGACTCGTCGCTGAAAAGAACTGTTTTCCATTTTTCAGCGTTGGTATTTTCTTTCAAAATTTAGCCTAATATGAAAAAAGATTTTAGTTTGAATTATGTTTAAAGAATTTAATTGCACTACCTGTTCCTTAAATGTCTTTTTGTGAGCATCGGTTTTTTGCACGGCCTGTAACTTCAAAGATTATTTTCAATTGCACGTCTTCACACCGTGCTAGCATCAATGTTTAAATCAAGTAATTTTACGACTTCATTCGAATTTACGAACTGTTGTTTTTTAATTACACTACAAATGTTTCTATCCGTTTGACGTGTTGTCTTACGCGGCTTTTCCATTTCTTTTCACTTCGTGGGGTAGAAAGTTGAAAAGATTTACTATGAAATGCTGACTCCAGGTGGTTGCTTAGGTTTTGTACAGTACTGTATGTATGAATGGTTCTGTATTCATATAATTTAATTGCACTGAATACTTAACCCTTTCTTTCATATTGTACAACCATAATGAAAATCTTACATTAAGCACTTAGAGCGTTCTAAAACTATAAACCCAAGGTTTGTTAAACGTTACCTTTCGTTATTTCATTTCAAAAGCAATGATATCTGGGAGAACGTAGAATGACTATGAAAATTAGGGTTTGCAATTACATCTTTAACAGAATACCTTCCATCAGCCTACCATATTATTATTGTACAATTTTCAGAAATAATAAAAAATTGTCTAGTTGATAATGGCTGAAAGTTCATTTACAGCAATACGTACAATTACTATTTGTTGCCACATTATAATATTCTAAAATATAATCAAACAGTCTCTCAAGAAATACAATTCCTTTTTATTTTATTTTCTGTTATTGACGAGAGAACCTGCCATCCGCCAATATGTGCACTATTTTGTACAAATGTTTACAAGGAACAAATAAATTCATTGCAAAGGAAATGTCTACAAAACAGTCATTATCAACACTTCATATTAAAGCCTCCATACAACTCTAATCAATCGACCCCATCGCTGAGAAAACAAATTCAATGGGTTTATCAAAACTCTACCTCAATTGGGTATGATTCTGATTAAAATACCTCAGCAGGTGATAAGTTTTTAGGAAATTGGGACAGAGAGAGAAAGAAAGGTTCCTGCTCTTAGTTGGCTGAAAAAAAAGAATACCTTTCGGGCGCAGTTGGTATTGAACATTTTATTTTTTAAATGCATGCAAAAAATTGTAAATGCTTAGAAATTAGTTAAATTAATTTAAAATTATCTATCGAAATTATTTACATTTTTATATTTATTAGAATTAAAACTAAGAAATCAATTGTTTTTATGTAAACATCTTAGTCAATGGACTTTCGTATAAAACTTGAAACTAAAACCTAAGAAACCTATTTAATTTACTTACAGTATCTTATCGTATATACATAAGCTAAACTTTTTTGTGGTGCATGGATTATCCCTACTTATACTCGTAAGTTGCCACCCATTTCTTTTGACCTTTTATTTTGTGTAATTCTTCTTTATTTTTTTTTTAATTGTTTTTAATTGTTATTCATATACCCTGAGTCTACCTAATGCTATGGCCATGGCTAAGAAACTAGGCTCACGACCGATTTTGCTTCCTATTGAAGCTTCCTTGTACTAGAGGAATTCGACGTTGAAGCTTCCTCTCCTTCAACAAACCACCAAAATTGTTGGTGCTACCGAGCACCATTCCCGTATGGCGAATACCTACCGCCCTACTGAACCGGAGACGCTCCGCGCTGCCATATGCGAAGTCTCTGTCGTAGTTGAGTCGCCTGTCCGCAGCTGTTCGTGCGGCACCGCTAATCTGTCCTAGACCAGACCTTTCTTATAGAGGCAGAGGAACACTTTTGGAGGAATATAAAAGTTAAAGCGTACTCTCTCATGACTCATATAGTTGCGGTAGTAAGTCCCGGGGATCAGGTTGTTCGATGAGGTCATTGTTGTCAATTTAATGACGAAATTTTCCATTCTTATTAGGTTCTCCCAATTTTGCAAAATCCTAAGGCATCTGACCGCATTTCAACAAGCATGTAGCTGCCCGTGCTGTCCCACGGTCGAAATCTTTCGCCAAATCTTTCTGGTGTCCCTAGAGGTCCCAGACAATGGCGTACTAAAGAAAATTATTTCCGACTTCTGAAAGTCACGTTGCAAAAGTATCTCAATTATTTCAATCTTTGGACTTCATCTGTACGCGATTAGGTCGTCTGCGTACTTATGACATGGTGAAGTGAACCGCTTGTGTAAATGTTGTATAGGATCGGCGAATTAACAGCACCTTTTTATAGACCGTTTTTAATGTGAAATGTTCTAGCAGGAGTCACATCACCATTTTTCACAAACAGACTGTTGTCTGTGAGTATATTGAAAAGAACGTGCAGAAGTGGTTTACTTGTGCCCAACCTGTTCAGCTTGAAGAGGAGCCCCTCAAACCATACGGTATCGATGGCTTTTTCAAAATCGAATTCCTTCTCACAAAATACCCACTCCTCTCCGCTCAAGAATATCCGAGTGCATTACTAACAACAAACTTCTTAACTTTACTAAATACCACTTCTTTCGAAGACCAATTGAATGGAAATAAAGTATTCGCTTTCATGTTTATATTGTAGTCTATTTTTACATTAATGTTCGTTTTCTTTCATTTATCTTCTTATATTTACGAGTACATTCATTTTTTTTAATAAAAAAAAAACTAAAAATTTCTATTAACGCTCTTTCTTAATAAAAAAAAACTAAAAATGTCTATTACCTAATGCACATGCTCATAATTCTTAATTTGTGGAGAGTTTTTAAAAATGAACACATTTTACTTACACATATGTATATTAAATTATCATATATTTATTACACGTCATAAAAAAAATTTTTTTAGCCAACAATTAAATTATTTATTTATTTATATTGGCGTGAGATCATGAGACTTACGTTGTTAATTTCAAATTCATAGCAAAATTCTGACTTGCTTGTCTGTAAGGGAAACACATCGCCCATTGTTTCGAATGCTTTAGCGGTTTCCAAGACTTTGAATTGATAAAACAAAAATATAATTGTGAAAATAAAACCTGAGAAAATATTGAAGGCGAAACCATTTTAGGTAGATTAAAAATGGGTGCCGTGAAATAGGGCCAAATGCAGAAAGTTGGCTTTATTTCGCTTTGTGAAAGTGAATTGAAAGAATTCACTACTCCAAAGTGAAATGAGAACAAAGCATCAAAATGTTTATTTATCAATTTTTTTGCCGTGTTTCATTTCTTCACTTTTTAAGGCATTTTAAGGCCTTTCCAATGGTACCAATTAAGCTATATATATATATAATTTTTTTACAGAAGTGATATTCATCCAATGTGGAAGCGAGTACTGAGAGTGTTTTCCATTTCAATTATACTCGCCGACCACTCTTTGATGTTTTGATCCATGAGTGTAGATATAGGCGCCTGCCTGTCAGTTGTTGACATACTATTAATGGAGCGACGAAGTCGTGTGAGCGGTTAAACCCTACGGAAAGGGAGTTGAAATCGCTTTTGTCCGCGAAGTTGGCCGCGCAGGATGTTGACATAATTTAGAGTTATTTATATTATACATTGAAAATAAAAGGATCAGAACCACTGAGTCAAATGTATTCACTTTAATCATTTCAAACCTCTTAGGATGGCAATTGATTTATATCGGGTAGGCAAAATTGAGAACCCTAAATTGTTGCACTATTTATTGAAGATAAAAGGATTAAAACTGTTGAGTAAAATTTGTTGACTTTAATCATTTGAAACTTCTTAAAGATGCAAGTGCCTTGCTTCACTTGACCTTACTTCACGGCACCTTAAAACTTTTCTAGTGGTCATTCCAAGTAGTCGTTCCTATTAAATAATCAATTGGAGACAACTGAGGATATTTGTATTTCGCGTTTTATTTAAAGAAAATTGATTTACGTAATCAGCTTTTAATATGGAAAGCAAGCAAAATGCAGTTGCATTTTTAATGAAACTTTGGGAATTTTATTACGTTCATTACTCAAAAACGTAACTTTTGAGTTTTTTCCACGTAAAAATTAAACATCGATATCTCATAAACTGGCAAGACAAAAATAATGATCTATTAAACCGAACTTAACAGCTGCAACAAGGAGTAACTACTAAGCAAATCCCGTGAACATCACATTCTTGCCAACAAGCTGGTCCCCATAGCATTTCCTATCAGGAGAATCACGATCAATGCACTTCGACATATTTTTTCTAATATAAAATAAATGTGTTATCATATTTCGCGTCTTTCATTTTCACGGCTGAAATGCTAGCAAAAGCATTTTCGTTTTGCATTTTTTCTGTATCCTATCTAAATTTCTTCCCTAGTGGACAATTGGGGTGAAAATAACGAATAGAGTAGAATTTTTCGCTTCCAAAGTACAAGGTTGTCTGTGGTTAAACAAAATTTTAACAACCATTCATTATCCATGAATGGCTCTTGATGGCGCGATGTATAGTGGCATGATGTAGCCAAAAATATTGCGACAAATTTAGGTTTTTTCAAGCAATATAAGAAATACTTTTCCCGCTGTCTTCTGGCCGTCATGCATATATATAATATATAAGTCATGCATACATATAATATATACGTAACAAAAGTCTTTTGAAGTGTACTTGTTCGTCGCATATCCTACCAGCAAAACTATTATTTCATTTATATAATTTCTTTGTGTTCACCCATTCGAAGATTTTCCACTCGTTCTCTCTTATACCAAGAGTGCAATGGCTGGAAAAACACGATCCACATCTCTCATCAAAGAGTCACTATCAACACCGACACAGAAATCCCCTGCCACCTCTGCCTAGGTAGTGAAAAGAAACCTGCAAGCCGTAACATCCGCTGAACTGGAGAGCCGCCTAGCAACATGTACGAAGCAAGTCGATAGATCGCTACACGAATTGCAGTCAAGAATTTCAGTTATCGAAACGAACTATGCTCATATGGTATTCAGAGTAGATTTGATGATGATGAGAAAGGAGAATCCCATATGCTCAACGGAGAAGTTGCTGAGCTGCAGAGAAGATGCGATGCACATGAGAGGAAAACATTTGCAGCTGATACTATTCTTTTTGATATCCCACAACTACCACAAGAAAATCTTCAAACCATCCTTGGTCGACTCTGCCAAACAATAAAATGTACGTCCCCTGAATTAGATGCTATTTTTCGTTCTCGTCAGAGGAATAATGCAAGTGATTCTCCCATTGTGCTCAAGTTTCACTCCCCCAAAGAAAAAAACGAGCTACTTAAATCAATTGCTCACCACTGCAAAATAAACAAAAAACAGCTGTGTCTGCATGAAACCAGCATCAGCTTTGTTCAGGGAGGAAAAACTAGAACAGAAAATCACAGATTAGTGAAAAATGTCAGATCAAAGTTAGAACAGAAAAGTACAGTCCATATGTTAGCTGTCAAAAATGTTGACATTCGGCATTTGTCATTTCTTGTGAAGTTGTTGAAAAATTTAAAAGATTCTCAAAGTGAAATACAAGGTTGAATAAATAAAAATGGCTTTAAATAAAATTCAACAAATTATATTAGAAGAATTGGTGGACAGTGATAGTTGCATTTTTTTTTTTTTTTATAATTTACGCGCGCCTAAGGGGTTATGATACCCTTTTACTGTTGCCAGGGCGCGGGCGGTAAGATAGAAAGAGGAGAAAGGAAAACATTGTTGTAATGTAGTGGTTTGAAACTCAGGTGTGTTTGGTTTCGATATTTACTCTCCAGGGGTGGGAGTCCGAATAGGACGGAGAGATTTTTCTTCACTCGGAATGATTCAGGTTGTAAATTTTAACGGTTGTTTTGTGCTTGAAAACCCTACAACAGCCAAATCTACATGTCAGTGTTATGCCTTCACACGCGGATTTTTCTGACTGAGTTCCAATTACACAAATGAAAACTTTGTCGTGGCTAGGATTCGAACCTTGACCCTCCGAGTGAGAAGCGATTGCTAGTACCACTACACCACGGCCACCCCAGTGATGGAACAACAGATTCCAGAGATATGAAGACTTTAGTGAACGTTATTCCTTTTTCTGTCCGGAAAGATTTAAGGAACTGTATCGCACATTTCTTGAAAGAAATAGTTCCTTCCTACAATGAAAAGGATTTTGTGACACATTTCCACATATCTCGCAGTCTCTTTAAACGGTTGGTAGACAGTTTGCAATATCGGATATTTACGTCAAATTAAAGGCCCGCAAAACATATTCTGCTGAAATGCATATAGCGCTCTTTCTTCGATTTGCTGGGTATTAGGCTTGCTCCTACAGAGTTATTGCCGATAGATTCAACCTCGCCTTCGGAACTGTATGCAGTCTTATCAATAGAGTGCTGTATTTCATCAGCAATCTTTGCGACTCGGTCATCCAATGGCCTAATGAAGATGAGAAAATGAAAACCAGCTCGAATATGAGAAATAAAACTTTAATTGGAGGTGTTATAGGTACTAAATTAATTGCATATAGTAATTGACAAACGATGTAGTAACCTACCCCTTTTCTTACTTTTGCAGGGATAATAGATGGTACAAAAATCAAAAGTGACTCTCCTAGGCATGGAAAAGACGACTACATTGATAGAAAGGGCATTACAACAGTTTGTGTTGTGCTGCATAATTTATGCAACGATAATGAGCTGCCATTTGAAATTGGCGAAAACATTGAAGAAAATGACAATATCAATAGAGTTGGTGACCAGCAGTATGGCTTCAGCCTTCGAAATAGGCTGCGTGAAGAAGTGTTTTCGTATTTTAATTGAGGAGATAAGAAAATCTAAATAAAAAATCATAAAATTATTTTTATACTTTTATTTTTATGCATTTATTTATTTAAAGAATCTATTAGAGCCAAGCGCAATTCGCGCCTCTGTTCTCTCTGTTTGGCCAGCTCAGCAGTTCTCTCTCTATAGGCAACAAGCTTGGCATATTTGTACACACGGTCTACGCTCCTTTTTTCAGCGAACTGCTCCATCCACTTCTTCAGCTCTTCTGCCACAGTGGTGGTTTCTTCCGTTTTCTTGGTGGCTCTACGTTCTCTGAAGAGGTTTCTTCTATGCTATCCAGCGGAGTATCACTTTCACTGGTTGGCATACCTTATTAAAAAGAAATGGAGGGGTTTTGAATGTTTTGTGTTATTTAATGTTGTTTAGCACTCATCGACAGTTTCATTATTTTTATATTCATTTTTATTCAATTTTGTTAATATCTTTTGTACACCCTGTAGACTACTTTGCAGGCACTGAGCATTTACATATAATACGTAGTTTTTTGTTGCCTGTTAGCAGGTGCCTGCATAGTAGTCCATAGTGGTAATCTCCCTCGCAGCATTCGCCAGCCACACGCATTCAACCAGTTTCTTTGCTATTTTTCTTATTCGATCGTATGTTATATGTAGATCAGGTAAATCCGTTACTAATCTCTCTGAGAACATTCGTTAAATTTCTTTTGATAATACATAACATACTATGTACTCAAGTGGGCTGTTGAATGCTGCTGGGTTGTTATCTCGTCCACTCAAATTTTGGACACACAGGAGGAAACACCCAAGAGCTAAGTACAAAATCAATAAAATCTTTATAACGTGGTAGCAAACATTTCTTTTTCCTTTTTTTTTTCTTTTTCTGATTTGTGGAAAAATATACTTAAGTTTAGGAATAATTAAATCCAAAACAAACTGGTCCTTCGCTCCGAATCTATCAAGATTACTTTAATTAATCATCGTACCATCGAATTTGTGTTTTTTTTTTTTGATTAACTATGAGTGTCAAGGCTAAACTTTCAACTGTAAAGGGGCACATTTCGCGCGCGAAAATTTTTGTGGCTACGATCGACTCAAATACTACCATTGAACTTCTTTCCAATCGTTTAGATAAATTAGAAGAATCGTGGACTTCATATTGTGCGCTTTATGATGAGTATCTTCCTTCGGTTGATGAAAACACTCACGCGAATTTGATAGCAGACTTCGGGGACTATGAAGAGAAGTATTTTTTCGCTCATGCAGCTATGTCGCGAGCAATTAATAGTCGTCAGCCGCCTACGCCCCTCGTCGATCCCAATGACACCGTTCTCGAGAGGCTGGCAACTCAGCAGTCTACATTCCTGGAGAAGTTAAATGACTCAGGAACTAGGGACGCCTACGTACAGCTACCGAAAATTGTTATTCCGACATTTTGTGGAAACTACAAAGATTGGCCATCGTTTCGAGATCTCTTTAAAGGCTCCGTGGATAGCAAACCAAATCTTACTGCCACTCAGAAATTTCAATATTTAAAATCCTTTTTGTCTGAGGAGGCGGCTTCGCTTATTAAACATATGAGTTTATCCGATGCAAATTATACCGAAGCATGGGCCCGGTTGGAAGCGTGGTACAACCAGAAACATTTGATAGTGAAATCGTTTATACAATCTTTCCTTCGCTTCCGTCTATGAATAGTGGCAATGTGCAGATTCTCCGAAAAATTACCGACGGTGCAGATGAAGTCGTGCGTGGACTAAAAGCACTTAACCAAACTTCTCGCGATCCGTGGTTAATCCATTTGCTAGTTCGCAAATTAGATCAGGACTCTTGCCAAGCGTGGGCAGAATATTCGTGTTCGAAAGATGATATAAAGATTGATTTTTTTTTGAGTTTTCTTGAAAAGAGGTGCCATGCTCTTGAATCATGTCAACCAAACACTCGTTCGGTCCCTTCGCGTGCAAAAACTTCAACTTCGCTTCGTTCACATGTTTCCGAAATTAAAGAATCGAAACCAAAATGTCCACATTGCTCAGATTTCCATTCGTTGCCTCAGTGTCCAAAGTTCCTTTCGTTAGACATTCATTCTCGGCGCCAGTTCGTAAAAACCCATTCGATTTGCTTTAACTGGCTCCGGGTAGGGCACTCCGCCAACAAATGTCGCTCAACCTTTAGATGTCGCGTATGTAAGTCATCGCATCATTCGTTAGTTCACTTGGAAGATGCAGCAGTGAATCCATCATCGTCATCCAATTATTCTCCTTCGTCGTCGTCTGCAGCTCTCCCTTTGCTTTCGGCCAACCATTCGCAGTCGTTCGCTTCGCCGGCACAACCTGTGTCTCCACTCGTCAATAACCTGTCGTTGGAACCTGATCATCGCAAACCAACCATTCTTCCCACTATTTTAGCTATGGTTAAAGATATTCAAGGCAATCCTATTGTTTGTCGAGTGCTGTTAGACTCCGGGTCGCAGTCCTCGTTCATTGTGGAGTCGTTCGCAAAACAACTAGGGTATCCACGCACACATGCTCACCTTCCTGTACGAGGATTGTCATCGTCAGACGCAGGTCATACCAAGGGCCGCGTTTCAATTCAGCTTTCTTCATTAGTTAATTCGACAGTCTTAAGGGTTGATACCTTTGTTCTGGCTAAGCTGACCTCGAATCTTCCACCTGTGAATATCAATGCGTCTGTCTGGGCTCATCTCACTGGATTGCAGCTAGCCGATCCTGGCTTTAATATTTCGTCTCCTATTGATGTTCTTCTCGGTGCTGATAAGCTGTGGTGTATTATTCAAGCAGGGCAGATCAGAGGAGAAGAAGGTTCACCAGTTGCACAAAATACTTCGTTTGGATGGGTAGTTACGGGAGAGTTTTTTAACCACTCTGAATCCGACCCTCATGCGGTTGAATCATTTCATCTGACACTTGATATTGATCATTTGCTTAGGCGCTTTTGGGAGGTTGAGGACGTTCCTCTACCAGAACAAGATTCGGCAGTTGTAGATCCCGCCGAACTACATTTCCGGGAATCATTTAGTCGTGCTCCTGATGGAAAATATGTCGTGCTATTACCATTCAAAGTATCAGATCCTGTTTTTGGTGATACTCTGGGTAATGCAATCTCTAGATTATATTCTATGGAACGTCGCTTCCGTTCGAATCCAGAGCTTCGTCAAATGTACTCAAATTTTATGTCCGAGTATATTCAACTTGGTCACATGTCGCGCATCACTGTAGATGAGAATACGAGGGATCCTGGGAAGCATTTTTATCTTCCACATCACGCGGTTTTGAAGTTGGACTCTACAACAACCAAACTACGGGTCGTGTTCGATGGGTCAGCGAAGGACTCCAAAGGTGTTTCGTTAAACAGTTCATTATTGGTCGGCCCACCAATTCAGCGAGATCTTATTGGGGTTTGCCTGCGTTTTCGACAACATCGCGTAGTATTCACTGCCGATGTCATCAAGATGTTTCGCCAAATTTGGGTGGACGATCAACATACTGACTTTCAACGCATAGTATGGAGAGAAAATCCTAATACTGAACTTCAGCATTTTCGGTTGCGTACGGTAACATATGGGACTGCGTCGGCCCCATTCCTGTTGGTTCGCGTCTTAAAACAATTAGCTGAGGACTACCACATCAAATATCCTGCTGCGTCAAAAGTTCTGCTGGAAGACGTCTACGTGGACGACGTTATGACAGGGTCGAGTTCTGCAAAAGACTTAATTGAACTCAAGGCAGAATTAGTGTCTTTACTATCGGAAGCGAAACTCCAACTTCGAAAATGGAGCTCGAACTGCCTACCATTCCTCGAAACGTTACCTAAGGATAAGTGTGATTTTTCCATCTTTGACCCTGAACGCTCAAACTGTTTTATCAAGGTACTTGGGATGTTCTGGGATCCCCTTCAGGACGAGTTTTCGTATCGAATCTCAAATCTAACTCCTTCTAAGGCACCGACAAGACGATCATTGCTTTCGGAAGTATCGCGTATCTTCGACCCTCTCGGACTCCTAGCACCATCGGTCATACTATTCAAGGTATTGTTTCAGGAGTTGTGGTCCTCAAACTTAAATCTTGGTTGGGATGATTGCTTGCCTGATCTTCTAGCAACACGGTGGATAAACTATCGTAACGAACTACACCTCTTCGAACAGATTCGGGTTCCACGATACGCCTTCTCGACACTAGCTGAATTTGAGTTACACGGATTCTCTGACGCCTCTTCGGTAGCCTACGCCGCAGTCGTTTATAGCCGTTGCCGACTTCAGAATGGGACGTATCGCGTTAATATTATCGCCGCAAAGACAAAGGTTGCTCCTCTAAAGCCAGTTTCTATCCCGCGACTCGAGCTCTGCGGAGCTGTGTTGCTGACCCGGTTGCTTTCGCTCATAACCTCTGCGTTGTCTTCGAAACCCTTTAACATCTTTGCTTGGTGTGATTCAGAAATTGTTCTTCATTGGCTGTCGTCACCACCTCGCCGCTGGGCCACATTTGTGGCAAACCGTACTGCTACCATCCTTGAAACTGTTCCACGCCACTCATGGCAACACGTCGCATCAGAGCATAATCCTGTAGATTGTGCCTCAAGGGGCCTCACACCTGCGCTTCTTCCTCATCAAGACATCTGGTGGAACGGTCCGTCGTGGTTGTCTCTCGATTCCTCAGAATGGCCGATTTCAAGGTTCAACCTAAAAAATCTTCCGGCTGATAGTCTTGAAGAAAGGATGCCAAGCACTCGAGCGTTGGCTGTGGTGGTCGAAAATAACCTGCTACAACTCCTTACTGCTAAATTTTCGTCATGGCATCGGATACAGAGAGTAGTGGCACACTGCCTTCGATTCTATTTCAATTGTCGAGCTACAGCGTCCATCCGTCGAAAGTCCTATCTTCAGTTCTTCGAAATACATCAAGCAAGGCTGTCAGTTTTAAAAATGATTCAACAACACCTATTCGACGCAGACATTCAGACGCTTGCTAAAGGTCGTAAGCTCTCAACTCGTTCAAAGCTTCGTAAACTCGCCCCGTTCATCGATAAGGAGGGTGTTCTGCGCGTTGGAGGAAGGATAAAGGAAGCTTCGGTTTCATTTAACATCAAACACCCTATTCTGTTATGTAGTAGTCATCCGCTTTCCACATTAATCATTGCAGATCTACACCAGAAATATCTTCATCCGGGAGTTTCAGAAACGTTCGCATTGGTGCGGCAGCAGTATTGGATATTTGGCGCTCGGAATCTAATAAGGAAGATAATAGTTCGGTGCAAACCTTGCTTCTTACAATGCAAACAAATCGGCCAGCAGATGATGGGAAACTTGCCGTCATATCGCCTCCAGCCCAGCCGTCCCTTCCTCAACACGGGTGCTGTCTACGCTGGACCGCTATTCATTAAGTTGTCTCGGACTCGAAAACCTCAGCTTTCCAAAGCATATATCGCGTTATTCGTATGCATGTCCACAAAGGCCATGCATCTGGAGTTAGTCAGCGATCTGACCACAGATGCCTTTATTGCTGCATTGCGTCGCTTCATCTCTCGTCGGGGAAAATGCAATCACATTTTCTCTGACAATGGAACAAACTTCAAGGGAGCTCGTCGATGTTTAACAGAATTACAAACTCTGGCATTATCGTCATCACACAACAACTTAGTGTCAGCGGCTCTGGCAGATGAAGGAATCGCGTGGCACTTTTCACCACCCTCTGCCCCCCACTTCGGCGGTTTGTGGGAGGCGGGCGTTAAATCTGTTAAGTCACACTTACGTCGGGTTATCGGTTCTACTGCTCTAACGTTTGAAGAGCTGAACACGGTGTTATGTCAAATTGAAGCTGTAGTCAATTCTCGTCCTTTGTGTTGGTTGTCTGATTCAGATACAAATCCACTCACCCCCTCTCATTTCCTTATAGGTGAGCCTTTGACAGCATTACCCGAGCCTAACTACTTAGAAGTTCCAGCAAATCGGTTACACCATTACCAACAACTTCAATCAATGGTCCAAGGATTTTGGAAAAGGTGGCACGTCGAGTACTTGACGTCTCTCCAAGAAAGGCCTAAATGGCAGAAATCTACGCCCAATCTGAAGATAGGAGATCTAGTTGTTCTCAAGGAACCCAATCAACTCCCAACCAAATGGGTCATGGGACGCATAATCGACGTTAGCCCTGGTCGAGACAATTTGGTGAGAGTAGCTACCGTAAAGGCAACCACTGGTATATTCACCCGATCTGTGACAAAATTAGCTGTTCTACCAATTTCCTGAACCCGTTCAGGGCGGCCGGGATGTTTAGCACTCATCGACAGTCTCATTATTTTTATATTCATTTTTATTCAATTTTGTTAATATCTTTTGTACACCCTGTAGACTACTTTGCAGGCACTGAGCATTTACATATAATACGTAGTTTTTTGTTGCCTGTTAGCAGGTGCCTGCATAGCAGTCCATAGTGGTAATCTCCCCCGCAGCATTCGCCAGCCACACGCATTCAACCAGTTTCTTTGCTATTTTTCTTATTCGATCGTATGTTATATGTAGATCAGGTAAATCCGTTACTAATCTCTCTGAGAACATTCGTTAAATTTCTTTTGATAATACATAACATACTATGTACTCAAGTGGGCTGTTGAATGCTGCTGGGTTGTTATCTCGTCCACTCAAATTTTGGACACACAGGAGGAAACACCCAAGAGCTAAGTACAAAATCAATAAAATCTTTATAACGTGGTAGCAAACATTTCTTTTTCCTTTTTTTTTTCTTTTTCTGATTTGTGGAAAAATATACTTAAGTTTAGGAATAATTAAATCCAAAACAAATGTTATACACTTACTTGAAATGGAAGAAATTCCAGCCTCCACCAATATTGCCTCCTAGGTTTATATTTATAATATAAGAAATTAGAATGTATGAATATAAATTACATACTTTTCATACGCACAAGTGGCCTTGTTGTTGCCTGTTGTGCTTTATTTTAGTCTTGAACCCACGTTCAAGACTCTTTCACTTCTCCTCAACCTGGACCACGGTAAAATCTGATCCGAACTCCTGCATGCAGCCAGCTCCAGAGTTTTTTTTTTATTTTGAGGGAATATATTTTGCCGACCTTTGGCTCTAAATCTTTATAAAGACTTATGTGGAGCTGGCAGTCCTTCTCCAGTCAAATTGCTTTTTGTTTTTCTTCTCCTGTTTTTGCAATTTGTACGAAATCCTGGCCGGTGGTTGATTCGTCTCCAAACTGGTTAAATATTTCCTGGCGAAATTCTTTACCTAAAAAAAATAAGAAAAAATCTATGTAAAATATGTTAAATCCATTAAATTCGTACTTACTATTTTGTAAATTCTGCCGTGTATTTGGAGAACATTCAACCAGCACAGATTGCCCATTTTTCCCTCTTATCTCTATTGTTGAACTTTCCATAACTTTTTTTTCATTCAAAATGTACAAAACAATTGCAAACAAATAAATTGCTTATAACAAATCATAATGACAGCCAAATTTGATTTTGACATCTGCACACCAGTCTGTTCTACCTCAAGAGTAGGTGCCAGTTTTTCTGTACTTTTCTGTTTGACATCTCACTGAACACAATGTAGCACAGTTTCGGACAGAAATTTTTCTCACTGAACTCAAAACCTTGAACTTTTCTGATCTTTTCTGCCCAGATCAGCCTCAGTGAACAGAACTATAGACTCCAACAAAAACATTTTTATGCACGAGAGCCTAACTGTAAAAAATCGCTCTCTTCTTCATAAAGCAACTCACATGAAGCGCCACAAACAGCTGTTTTCTGTTTATACACGATTTGGTTCTGTTTTCGTGAAAGAAGCTGCAAAAGGGAACAGCATAATGATAGAGAACGAAGAAAAACTTAACACCATCGCCGAGAGACATCAAGAAGTATCATCACAACTAACAGCTTAAATTTTCTTTCATTTAAATTAAAATAAAATGCTCATTTTGTATCGTAGGTATCCTAAACGTATGTTGTGAAAAATTAAATTGTATGTATTATTATACGCTAACTTCTCTGTATGTACAATGTCGCTTGTGTTCTTGTTCTAAAGTCTCACTCAAATGCATTCTAATGGGTATATGAATTCCATAGACATTAACGATGGCAGTGAAGGAATGCTAAAAACTATGTTAAATGTTCTCGTATAGAAGGATTTAAGGTAGCCCACATAAACACACAAAGTTTGCTTCCTAAAATCGAAGAGTTTAGATATGTTATCGAAAAATCAAGGGTAGATGAAATACCATATATATTTCAGAAAGTTGGTTTAAGCCAAACATTAATAATGAAATCTATAACTTGAGTGGATACCAACTCTTTAGGGGTGATAGAAATGATCGTGGTGGCGGTGTAGCAGTATATGTAAGAGATGGCTTAAGATGTAGAAAGACTCTTTTCTCTTCTTCTGACTCTCTTATTGACTATGTATTCGTTAATATAGTAAGTGATAACAATTCTTTGCTGCTGGGAACTGTTTACAGACCTAATAATGATCTAGAATTAACACCCTTCTACGCTTTAATGGAGTACGTGGCCAAGCACCAGATACCACATTTCAATATAGAGACTTTGCCAATATAGACAGAGTTAATCTTGAACAGAGCATAATTCCCATGCCATGGGAACAAATTTATTTAATGACATCTCCAGATTACCAGGTACAATTTCTCTAATAAAATATTAACTCTCTCTTCAACCAATATGTTCCGGTAAAGACAAAAACCATCAAAAACTCATCACAGCCTTGGTTTTCTATTGAAATTCGTCAAGCGATACCGTATAGCTGAATTTCACCATATATACAAATCCCTCCGTAACATGGTTGTTCGAGAAATAAGGGCGGCAAAGGCACAATTTTTCTCTAGCAGATTAAAATCTAGCATGGGTAGTCGAAAACTGTGGAGTAAAATACGACATCTTGTCCAAATAACACTAACGGCAACGTGCTTAACCACAAGTTTGTATTTATAGGACCAACTAGGATAGCACGCCTCAACCTTAATTTAGATAATCGGCATGCGCCTCTTGTCCAATCACCATAATGCTATGCATATGTAGACAGTACAGAGGTACTCAAAAGCTTTTTATCTATAAGGTCCAGTGCAATTGGAGTCGATGAAATTCATCCAGTTTTTATCAAAGTTATTGTACCGTTGATCCTACCGTATGTGACTCATGTGATAAACACTATCCTTACGACAAAAACGTTTCCACATCAGTGGAAAATGGCTAAAGTAATACCTTTGCCAAACAACTCTATTGGGGACGAATTTCGATTCTACCATTCTATGGTAAGTTGCAAAGGCAACTTAACGAGTATCTTTCTCGCAATAAAATGATAACCCATATGCGATCGAGCTTCCGAGCAAAACACAGTTGTACTACTGCTATGGTAAAAGTTGTTGCAGATATTCGATCTAGTTTAGATAAGGATGAAGTAACTTTTTTGATACTCTAAGGCATTCGACACTGTCGACCACGCGCTGCTCTGTAAAAAAACTACAATACTACTTTGGGTTTTCTCCTTCTGCTGTTAAATTGATTTCATCCTATTTAAGCCACAGAAAACAAGCCGTTTTTGTTAATAATGTCTTATCTGATTTTTTTTGTTTAACTCGAGGGGTACCTCAAGGATCAATTCTGGTTCCTCTCTTATTCTCTCTAGTCACACATTCCTTAACACATTTATGCCGATGACGTCCAAATTTATCGAAGCTGCACGCTAGGTCCCATTGAAAATTGTTGCCTTAAAACTAATCAGGATCTTAATAGCATTTTTGACTGGTCATTTGCAAAATGGCCTGACACTCAACCCTACTAAGTCCAAATGTCTGGTCATATCTAGAACAAAATTGGATCTTTCGTATTTACCGCAAATCACTTTAAATAACTCTCCCATCGATTTTGTGAATACATCAAAGAATTTGGGTGTTATATTTAACAGATTTTTAACATGGAACGAACATATTAACACCATCGTAGGGAAGGCTTATGGCGTTTTGCGAACCTAGTGGACAGCTCAACTAATTACACCACTGGATACGCGAATCATATTGGTAAAATCACTTTTAATTCTTTATCAATGCCCAGATCAGCCTCAGTGCCATCCGTCTTTGAAATTCAATACCTAACCCTATAAGAGCACTAAGCTCAAATTTAAAAAAGAATTACAGCATCTTCTGTCCTGTCAAAACAACTGATTTTTGTTTATAGTATTTATTTTTTATTTTGTTCTTTTTCATAGCTTCCGTAATCATATCCTACTTTTCTTTAATTGTTTTTAAATTTTTGTTTGTATTATTCATTTATAGTTTACTAATTTTGTAATAACAAAATTGTAAGTAAGTGTATATTGTAACTAGCTACTCGTATTATAAAGTTATAAGATTCATTCTTATTATTCTAGCTTCCCTAAACTAAATAAAAACTAAAACTAAACTAAACAATATTTTGAAATATCGTGATTCTTCCCTAAACCGTACAACTCGCTTAGGAAATGCCCAGGCCTGTTCTTTATTTCCAAGACATTTTAACCTTAAAAAATTTAAGACCAGATTCCATATGCATCTCTATGTTCCCAACTTCCTTTTGTCAGCTAGATATTTTCTTTGAATTAATAAAAAAAAACAATATCTCTTCGGAAATAATCAATTATTATCTCTCTATATAGTTTAAACACTTTATTTTTCAGACAAATATTTTATTTTTGACAATTCAACTTTATTAAATTTTCCTTTACACGAGTTTTGTACTTCTTGCTTACCAATAGTTTTTTAACAAGAAGAAAAAAAGAGAGAAAAAAACAAAAAGAGACAAGTTACAATTAGTTATATTTTTGTTATATACGCGGAGCCCTCTAATTATTGTACAAAGGGTGACGACTAAAACCTAACTCAGTATCTTGTTCTATGCATTACGTTCTCATGATTTTCGCACCGACACCTGAGCCAACGTTCTTAAGTTCTTCGGAAATAGTGTGATAATTGATCCCATGCCTGGAACGCTTTTCCTATACACAGATAAGAAAGTCACCATTTTGGTGTGAACGTTCGTTCAAATAGACTGGTAACTTAACTTACGATCCTATTAAATCGCTTTATCGAATAAGGTTTGAACAAATACATAAGGATAATTAAATGTGCTATCACTAAAACAAATGTCCTATACTATAGCTAATTACATTATGAACTTTTATTGTTTCGATTTCTTTAATATTATTTTCATACGTAGTAACTATTATTTCAAAATCAAATAATTTTTTATGTAGATATTTATTGTATTTTGTGGAATACAAAATGCTTAAATCAGTTTATGGACATTGTTACTGTATTGAAAATTATCTACTGTAATTGAACAATTTACAAAATTTATTAAACAATTGCTAGTCATAGTAGGTTTTCTCGCATCACAAGAACTATTTACCATACCTACTTCCGTATTACTTTTGACATGATTTAAGGTTAAAACGTCGTTACTTACGTGTATTTAAATAATTTCTTTTCCATTGCTCTTTATTGAGCTACAATTTCACAAGTCTGGTTTCAAGAACTTTATTTCGCTGTGGTCCAATTCAAAATCCTCGTACCAGCAACCATTTCCCAAAAATCAGTTACAACAATTTTCTTGAAGGAAATTTCAAAAGGAAATTTAGCTTACAAAAAAGGACTTCACATAGAATTGAATTTTAAGCTAATTCACAATTGTAACAATGTTTTAGATTTATATTTTTATGTTTTGCAAGAGATATTTTTAAGTTTAAATTATATTTGAAGTATGAACATCCTGCCCGCCTTGAAGAGTCGAACAGGTTAGAAGATCTCTTCAATGAATTGGTAGCGGTGCCAAGCGATTAATTGGCCATCTGAGTATCGTCCTTTTAACTCGAATATCTGCAACCCGTATCTTTGAATCCGCACAGGTATGCGACCCAACAACCACTGCTGTGGAGGCAAATTGTCGTCTGCAACTAGCACTAGCGTTCCGACACTGATGTTCTCAACTGAATTCTGCCATTTTGCTCGTCTTTGAAGCTCCAGTACGTATTCCTTCGACCATCTTGCCCAAAAATGTTGCTTGATTTGTGTTAGTCTTCGCCATCTGTCAAGTAGTGGAACATCTTTCTGAACGGCTGGTTCTGGAATAGAGTTTAAAGGGAAACCAATTAAAAAATGACCTGGGGTCAAAACTCTTTCATCATTTGGATCAGGACTTAGAACACTGATTGTTCCGATCTTCATCATGTACGAGTATCTGCCGATACATTTTCGAAATATCGGCAGTAACAACGAATTTGTACGTACGAAAACGAAGAATGATATCGTACAAATCGTCTTGAATTACTGGACCTTTTAATAAGAGATCGTTCAACGAAAGATTTGAAGTTGTCTTTGCGCTGCAATCAAAGACAACTCCGGGTCTGAGCACAAACTGATGAGTAGCGAAATACTTGATCTGATCAATTTGATTCCTAGGAACTTCTTCCATATGACCTAGGCTTTTATATTCAGTCATAAATTCTACGTACTGTGCCCTGACTTCCTTATTTCTTCTCAATCTTTTTTCTAGGTTAGTAAACTGCCTTTGAGCTTGTCCCAACGAATCACCCAATTGAATGCCATTTGGTTTAAATAACAGATTAACCAGAAATCTTCCATCTTCCTGTCGACGCACACCTTTCAAAAATCCCATCTCACACTCCTCCATTTCCCAGAACCTCTTAACTATTTCACTAAGAAACGCATCCTCAGATTCGGAGCAGGTAACTAGGGTAGATGCTACTTAGAGGATATCTCGTATTTGCCAGAAACAACCCACCCAAATAATGTTTTTAGAAGGATCGGTAGTTGGGAGTTCAATGTTATTTGTCCGACGCACAATAGCTGGAGAAAGCTGTCAGCTCCTATGAGCAAATCTATTTGATTTGGCCGGTAAAAATCGGGATCGGCAAGCAAAACATTTTTAGGTATCTTCCATTGTGATATATCCAATTCATTTGCGGGAAGAATATTGGTTATACTTTTCAGAATCAAAAGATCTAGATTGATTTCAAAGTCTGAAATTCGGCAACCAGCTTCAACTTTGTAGTTAATGGCGGCATTCGATTTACCAATACCAGAAACGATGGAATGAGTTTAACTTTTCTTAAGTCTTAACTTTTGCACCATAATGAAATTAAGCTGTGATGCTGAATCAAGAAGAGTGCGAACAGGATATAATTGGCCAAACGAATTTCTCATATACACTAGAGCAGTGGCTAGGATACCCTCAGGATAATTTTTCTTAAACATGCTCGAGACCAGGTGAGTATTACCAAAGGTACTTGACTGTAAGCTATCAGCAGATACACTATCAATGTTAGTGGGTTGATTAGTCGTAAACCTGTGCAACAAATGGTGATGTGGCATTGAGCATACCCTGCATTTTGGTGCTTGACATCTTCGGACCGAATATCCCTTTGCAAGACAATTAATGCAAAGAACTCGTTGCTTAGCTTCTTGAAAACGCCTAATTACTGAGAGCTGATTGAAGTTTTCACACTGTTGATTATTATTTCGGAAACGAGATCTATTCGGCGGTGGATTAGTATTAGCTTCATTCTTGAAAAGCTTAGATTCCTTTGCCTCAAGAGTTTGACAACGACGGTCTAATACTTTTGAAAAGTCTTCCCACTTTGGAAGTATGGAGTGATCGAAAGATTCATCCCACTTTGCCCTAGTATCAGCATCAACCTTATCCAACGCTAGCGAAATAAAAAAGGCATCACAAATACTCTCAAGACTTCCAATCGAAAGCATCGCTGCAATATGCGAATTAAAACTATCCTCTAAATTGTGAAGATTCACCGCAGAGCTTTTAGAAATTTTGTTAATATTCATTAATCCATTTAAGTGTTCTTGAAACATCAGTGTTTTGCTATCAAAGCGTTTTTTCAAACGATCCAGGGCCTTGCAATAGTTTAAAGGCGTTAAATCGAACTCTTTAATTGCGTTCAAAGCTGTACCAGATAAGCACTTCCTCAAATAATTAAATTTCTGTAGTGCTTCCAATGACTCATCCTTGTCAACAAGATTAGAAAAAATTCCTATAAAATTCGGAAATTCAGAAAATTTGCCGGAAAATGTTGGTAATGTTATACGTTCTAGCTTGGAATGGGAAATAGACTGCTGCGATATAAACGATGAATTAAAACCATCTCCAACTATTGTATTTCCTCGCTGTTCTAACAACATTGATTGAATCATAGATTTCGTCGACACATAGGCGTCTTCTAATTCCGCTCTATGATTTGCCTTTTCCTCCTCAGGCATATTTATTTTTCCAACGATAATTGTACATTCAATAATTCAATAATGCCCAAACGACATTCTAATTCTACACTCGACATTGGCGAACCTTTGCCACTAATAAGCTTCTTTAATCTGGTTATATTACCTTTCGTAGAAGACCTAATCGCTTTTAATTCGGAAAATGTTCGCAGTTGATTACTATCTAACCCCCCCTCAGACTTCTCTCCACCTCCTTGTGGAGCATTCTCATCTTGATCAATCATATCGACCGTCCAACTATTTATTCAATCAACGAAAATAACCAAGAAAATCCAACGAACACACTGCAGTTATTAAGAGAATTTCCAGTGAAAGAGTAGCAATCCAAAACAACAACGTGAGAATTTTAGCAGCAGCAACAACGATGAGTAATTTGAATTTTTGCAAAAAATAATCCAACGATTTCAACAGCAAGAACTAAATGTTACCTCCAGCGATGACCACAGCGAAAACTGCAACAACACCACATGATTTCATTTGCGAGCAGCAGATTCAACAACGATAAAGATTACTCCAACAAGCAGCGAAAATCAAAGCAGAAACCAACTTGGAAATTTGAAAGCTTTTCTTCCGTGAAAGAATTTTAACAAAATTCTGTATACCAATGCAATGAATTCCTGTACAATTGTTTTTGATAATTTGCTACAACTATTTTAGCGATTGAAATGCGATTGGGAAGACGATGCAAAGCAGAAAGAAGAAAAAGTCGATGTCTTTCAAATGTAATTCAAATGTCTTTCAAATGCCCTATAGATTATGATGTGATAAATTAAAATGTAGATTTATTTTACATATGTAGAATTGAATATTTAAATTATAGTATTTCTACAGCTTTAAATTACCAATGTCCAGAGCTACATACATACATTTTAGAAGAGTTTTTATACTTATTCCTTGATTGGCAATCGCTTGGTTGTTTGTCTCCAATTGTTCTCCCTCGATGTAGATTGATGATCGATGGTCGATGATTGATGATCGATGTTGAGGAAGGTGAAGCAAATTAAAAGTGTTTGAATTTGATTTTTATTACTTAAAAGTAGTTAGTTAGTTTAGTTTTAAACGCATTTTATTTTCTAAATCATTAACTCTTACATACTAACAAAAAATGCTTAAATGCTAGCTTAAAATTACTTAACAATCTTATACTAACTTACTCTCCCCACACAGGCACTCTAAGCTACTCTAAACTCTTATATATATGTCTTTCGACTTAGTTTACATTTTATTTATTAGTACTTATTTTCTATGCTTAAGGCTAAGAAAAGAATTTAACAAAAAACTTAGCATATGGACATAATTTTTTATTTTTTATAAAAACTTAATATCTAACTTAAAATAACCTTAGTCTACCTAACCTATGTACACAATACGCACATACATACATATAGACATTATACACAATGACATACATATACTAGTATATACCTATGTATATACTAATATATATATGTATATCTTAAATGCTAACTTAACCCATGCAAGCTGGCCATCGCTATTTACCGAGCAAATAGATTGGTCAACTCTGCCTCATTAGTGAGGCTGGTCCGTAATTGACGGAAACGGCGACGAAACCTGTTCTCCATCATTCAACCACCAGAACTGCTGGTGCTGCCGAACGACATCCCTCTTATCGCGATTCCCCACCGCCCTACTGAACCTGAGAAGATCCACACTGCCGTGTGCGACGTCTCTGTTGTAGTTGAGTCGCCTGTCCCCAGCTGTCCGAGCGACATGGTAGATTAACGGGACCGCTGATCTATCCTGGATCAACCCTATTTGATCTAGGTAGAGGAATGCTTCCGGTGAAACGAAGCCATCAGAGCGCACACTCTCGTGGTAATGGTAATTGGGGTAGTAGGCCCCAGATATCAGGTTATTCGTCGAGTTCATTGCTCTTGCAATGTGCCTTCGAGTCAGCTTAATTACGAAGTTGTCCACTCGTATTAGGTTCGCCCTGTTGTAAAGGACCTCATTACGATAAAAATTTTTGTACTCCGACTCTGGTGTTCTGTACAAGCGAAGGCAAGCCCTAAGGCAAGCCCTCTCAAACACCCGAATCTTTTCCATTAAGCTTGCTCGTACATTGAACCACACGGGGCACCCGAATACCAGCATGGGCCTGACAAGGGCCATATAGCAGATTACCTTTACCCTCGCATCGAGTTGGCTGCTATAAAACAGTCTCTTTGTAAGGGCAAAAGCGCCTTTGGCTCTGGCCAGAGCTGCATCTACATTTTTGTTAAAATACAGAAACTGATCTAGCCAGATCCCAAGGTATCTGACTACATTTCGACAGGCAAGAGGCTGTCCGTGTTGTCCAATGATCGAGAACTTTCGCCAATTTTTTCTGGTATCCCTAGAGGCTCTAGACAACGGCGTCCTAAAGAGAATGGTTTCCGACTTCTGAAAGTTGATTTTCAACTTCCAGTCATCGCAAAATCGTCTTATCTTATCGAAGTCACGCTGCAAGAGAGTATTAATGACCTCGATTTTTGGACCTGTCCTGTACGCTATCAAATCGTCTGCGTACGCAATAGTATGGGGAAGTGAACCTATCAGATCGCTTGTATAAATGTTGAAGAGGATCGGCGAATTGACCGCGCCTTGCTGAAGACCATTTTTAATTTGAAATATTCCAACAGAAGTTACATCGCCATTTTTCACGATGAACTGTCTGTTGTTTAGCATATTATAAAGAATGTACAAGAGTGGTTTACTGATCCCCAGCCTAGTCAGCTTATAGAAAAGACCCTCTAACCATACGGTGTCGAAGGCCTTCTCCAAGTCAACAAGGCAGGCACCAGTGCATTGGTTTTTGCCTTTATTCCATTGGATATCGGACACCAGTTTAGACGCAGCATGTGAGATATCATGTCCCGCCTTAAAACCGAATTGATTATCCGGAACTATATGTTTGTCATTAACCCACCTAGACAGAGCTCTATTGATTACTTTTTCAAACACCTTACTGATATTCGGAAGGAGACTTATTGACCGGAGATTCGCCGGATTGGATATATCCTTTCCCTTTTTGGGGATAGGTTGCACCACCGCCGTTTTCCAATGCGCTGGATAATGTGCATTATTCATTGCATTATTAAACAGGGTGGTGTAAATGTCCACCGCTTCTAGAGGAAGATGTCGAAGCACGATGTTCGGAATACCATCGGTCCCCACTGATTTCTTAGCCCTGATTGTGTCGAAGATCTCATGGAGCTCTTCCTTCGAAATGAACGGGGGTAGGTCACCCTCTCTGGTAATGACATTATTTGCCATATTTTCGTCGCTGAACCGGGTGAAACCAGAGCTCTCGGATCGCCAGTTCCCTACTTGATTTCGAATGTAGAGGTCGTGCACCAAGACGCGATTGTCCAGGTCATAATTAGGGCCAATGGTATCAGTGGCCTTGTATATTTCCTGGAAAGTCGCCCCTATGGCCTCAACTTTCTCCTGTGGATCCTCGATCACAAAGAAGTCGTCATCATCAGCGGCCTCATTTGGATCAATACCTGCTATTGTCAGTAACCGTTCGTTGTCTGTTGTCCGGGCTATTTTAAGACACTGAAGGTCGTTTTGATTTTTTCTCCGAAATAGTTTGTTTATTTGCGGGAACATATTCGGGTTGCTGGTGTTTACAGCCCGAACCCTGTTGTTCCAATACGAACTTACAGAAATTCTGTAATTCTCTTTTATTAACGTTTGAATATTTTTAATCGACGCCTTCAGTGTCCTAATCTCCGGGTCTTGTCTGTCAGTAAACTGTCTGTACAAGTTTTTGAGTCTTGTCAGAAGTCTACTTTTCTGTCGGTGCAGTGCGTCAATAGTAGGATTGCGGAACAGGTCTTCGTTAGTCGTATGTCGATACCGCGGTATTGTAGCGTCCATAGTTTGTTTAATTGTCTCGTCCATTTGTTTTAGGTAATTGTCGATCTCCTCGTTTGACAAATTCCTATTGGACGGTGGATGGAGCGTGTTCGAGGCGAGTGCTCTTGTCAATGTTGCGGAGAAGCGTGTCCATCGAGTCTTACTGTAGTTGTAAGAATGTCTTTGGACAAACTCCTCCAATTCCGCAATTTCGTTGGGAACTGTAATTTCGGTGCTAAAACCGCAATGGTCGCTGTCATACACGAATGTGCGCAGACAGTTTAGCGTTTGTAAATTCGTACCTGTCAGTCGTATACGTTCGTCGTACAGCAGTAGATCCAAATAGGATCCGCCTCTTGGAAACGACGGGTTATCCGTCGCTTTAAGACCGAGTCTGTACATGACATCGTGCTGACCCCACCAATCGAGTAGTAGGTTCCCTCTAGTATTTGGCAAATTATTTCCCCAATCTCTGTGTCTAGCGTTGAAGTCCCCGCCGATTATAAAATAATTCTCCCCCGATTCCAGCCTCAGGAGTCGAAAAAGCGTGTCGAGCTCTGTAATGAATAAAGTGGATTGTGAAGCCTCAGGCGCATAGACAGAGGCCAAGTACAGCCGCTTTCCACTGCGGAGCGGGATGTAAATGACGACTGCCTCTAACACCCGGAACCTGCGCAACGCTCCCTTAAACACTCTCTGAAATTTTATACCTTGTTTAATGAAGATCGCGACACCGCCTCCACGTTCGGATCCGGGCCTGTTTCTCCTTCTAACAATATAATTATTGTACTCCAGTTTGTGCTTATCGGTTAGCTTGGTTTCGCTAGCGAAAAGCACATCAGGAGTTTGGTCTTGTAGCAATTTAAACATCGCGGCTCTTCGTTCGATCCTAATCAGTGAATTAACATTCACCGCAAGGACCTTCAAAGTTTGTTCCACCATGTGCGTACCCATTACGACATGTGTAGCGCGTAGATCTGGTCCACCCGCTTGGCCTGTTCTTGCACCTGCTTTTGCAGCTGAGCCATCTGCCCTTGGATTGCGAGCAAGATGGCCAGCATGTTAGGTGTCGCTTCCGTTGTTCTCGGCCTTGGCGCCGGAGAAGCAACAGTCGCTTGCTGTACCGTAGCCCCTCTACCTGCCGCCATTTGGGCGTAGGAAATTTGGGGCGTGACGGCTGGTGTTTGAAACCTAACAGGTGAACGTTTGACCTCCACCTTCTGCTGCTGAGCCAGTTTTGATTTTTTAACGTCAGCGAACTTAGGACAACCCCGATAGTTTGCGGTGTGTCCCGCGTTCCCACATAACACGCACGAGAGCTGCGCCCTATCGGAAACTCCGTCCCTACCCAGAGCACACTCCTCGGAACTGTGGTTCTTTGCGCACTTCACGCATCGAGGCTGCGTTTGGCAGTTCGACGCGGCGTGCCCGAACCTCTGGCAGCGAACGCATTGTATAACGCCTTCGCTCCTTTTTAATTTTTCCCAATGAACCACCTGGTAGTCTAGGACATTGATATTCCTTAGACTATCCAGACGGCTTTCGGGACTGAGCTGCACCAGGAAGAACGGTAGACTCCGTTTCTCCCGCCTGGCTCTAGCTGTGGTAAATGGCTTTACCCCCACAAACTTGAGTCCTTCGCACTCCTTCTCTTTGAGCAGTGCCAGGATCTCCTCAGGATCAGAAGACGGTTCCAACCCCTTCAGCAGCATCGATTGCCGCTTTTCACACTTCGGTGTGAATGAGTAATGCTCCGTCGTCGTTTCCTTTAGGAGCTCTTTGACTTTCGCGTAGCCCTCCACTGTATTACAGTGGATGGCATGGCGATCGTTCCCCAATCTCTTTATGTTAAAATTATTACCAATGACCAACTTACAAAGGTCCTTGGTAGCATTTACCTCTAGTTTATAGGTGTTAATAGGAGGCACCTTCTCCTTCTTCTTCTGCTGATGCTGCTGCTGTTGTTGTTGTTGTTGCTGCTGCTGTTGTTGTTGTTGCTGCTGCTGCTGCTGTTTTTGCTGTTGCCGTTTTTGTGACTGCTCTTGTTGTTGTTGCTGGTATTTATTAACCTTTTGTTGTTGTAGCACTTGTGCTATTTTATTTGTTTGGTGTTGTTGTTGTGCCTGCTTTTGAGCATGCTGATGTTGTTGGGATTGCTCCTGCTCTTCCCTCTTCCTTCTGACCATTTGCTTTTCTTTTATGGCCAGCACTCTTTGTTGTAGCATTTTGATGCTACTACTAATCGCCTCCATCTCTTCCTCTTCATCATCGGACTCACTTGCTGCCAATGAAGCGAAGTTGTTCCCTTCCCTCACCCCGCCAAGCAGCTTTACAGTGGCCGTTGGTAGGGTGGGACGTTTTTCCAAGTTAGAAGGTGGACTAAGCTTCCTCCTTCTCTTTGTTTTTGGTGTTTGGCTCGAACTACTCGAAGCCTCACCTGATACTTCAGCAGATCCCGCTGTTAACATAGCGGACCGCTCTCCACAATCCATCACGTGATGGACAACACTTAGTACCACTTGTTTTTGAATTTATTTTAAATGAAAATAAAAAAAAAAAAAAATAAAAAATGTGTAGAGTCCACGGGGATTCGAACCCACGACCTATGGTATGCCGGCCGAGCACACTGACACTCTGCTAATTTGAGCGTATAGTAATTTTCGCAAATGTCTTTTTGTTATTGTTATCACTGTTATCCAAGCCGAAACACGTGTGTTCTCCACGGAGATATGTCAACGACTGATTACTTAAAAGTATGATGGGGATTAATGCTAATCCCGGGTTTCGGCACCAAAAAATGTCTACAATGGTTTTTGGGACTTCAACTAATAAAAAAAACTTTCACAAGTCTGGTTTCAAGAACTTTATTTCGCTGTGGTCCAGTTACAACAATTTTCTTGAAGGAAATTTCAAAAGGAAATTTAGCTTACAAAAAAGGACTTCACATAGAAATGAATTTTAAGCTAATTCACAATTGTAACAATGTTTTAAGTTTACATTATATTTGAAGTATGAACAATTTCTTTAACAATGCAATTTTACTCTGTGTTAACTCTAAAATGTGTATTTCCTTTTGGAATGTAGGGGTTTTATTAGTTTTTTAACAATTTCTAGCCATATAATCAAGATTTGCGTCAATTTGTTGGCCATTTGAATTTGAAATAGCAATTATGTTATTAATTTTTTATTTACTTTAAGTAGGTATTTTTATAGCAAGAACAACTGTTTCATTCACATAGCTGCTTATTTCCATCGGATTTTAGAATATGATATATTTCATTAATATGGATGAATTATTGAAATTTTCGTTGATTGTAGTTTGCTGGTTTATGGTATTCTTCCAATTGTGTTAAAATTGTTCGTTTCTATAATTTTTAAGCAAATGTACCCAAATGCCACTTTAACCCCGTACCAACAAAATTTAAAAAAAACACTTTTATTTCTAATTGGGAAAAGTGTTAATACTTTGTTTTTTATTGAACGGGTTGTTTGGTAACGTCCTTAATATTATTTTCAAAATCCAAAGCAATACCTAACAAAAATTCTAACCTACCGCGTATAACAACATTGCACTGTTGGCAATATCATTACATACGAACAAAAAGAGTGTGCGAAAAACTCTACGGTATGCTAAGATCAAGCAAACTTAACATTTCCGTGGGGTAAATTTGCTTTAAAAAAACATTTGATTGGCTCCGATGTTCCTATTTGTTGGAGATCCTAAAAATGTGCAGGGTTAATGCTGGAGAGATATGAAACGTAAAGCTCTACTTTGGACCAAGTGGTAACTCATAAGACGTAGCGTTTTTCGCCGTTATCTGTTTAACTCACTCTGACTGCACTAAGCAAAATATTTGAAGGGCTTAGCATATAAAAGCTGGAACAAACCTTTTAAACCACCTCTTGTACGTTGATGATTTAAAATTCTTCGCGAATAACAAAGTCCGCGAATAACAAAGTACCGAATCGACAACCGACGAGTGCACACGTCAACCAGTGTACTCGTAATTTCTCTTGTGATGCACAAAGAAAAAGAAGAAAAAAAAAATAAAATAACCGCGCAGAGTAAAAAACAAACACAAAACAAAACCACCGCGCGCGTGTGCAAATAAAAAAGTGCAGTGCAGTGAAAAAAATAAAAAAATATCACACAGTGCGGGTATCCCACCACTCCCGCTTCGAGTCGAAGTACTGTTGCTTGCACTCGGTCACTGCCATTACTGTTTTTATCATGGTGTGCCCCAGGGCTCCGTTCTGTCTCCGATACTCCTTTTTATTTTGATTAATAAGCTCTTGTCTGCTAGTTCTAATCCAATATTTTCCTTTGCTGACGACAGTACTCTCTGTTTTTCATATTAGTTCCCGGATTCACGGTCCTGCTCTTCGGCTGTAGAACGAGAACGCCAGCGTATGTTTAGCTAATAAATTCCGATATTAACAGCGTATCCAATTGGGGAACTATCAACAGAGTGGAATTTAATGCTTCCAAAGCTCAATGCTGTCTGCTGTGATTAAAGCGAAATCTGATTACCCAGCCATTATCCATGGATGGCACTTACGTCGTCGAAACCGAAAAACTTTCCATTCTCGGTTGTCAGGGACAACTTACTTTGGAATGACCACATATTCGATGTCGTCAAAGATGCTGCGAAATGTCTAGGTTTCCTCAAGCGATGTAAGAAATATTTTACCCCCTCTGATCTGGCCACAATATATAAGGCATTCATCCGCCCAAAATTGAAGTATAATGCCCACATCTGGTCAAGTGCTCTTCAAACATCTCTGCACCTGCTAGGTAGGATTCAAAACCGTGCGATAAAACTCATTGGTGATACTAATATCAGTCAATCAATTGACACCCTCGAACACCGACGTAATGTCTCCTGTCTCAATTTGTTTTATCGCTATTTCCACCACCAGTGCTCCATTGAAATCGCCAGTAGCATTCCATCCATTCCAACTATCAACCGTTACACCCGTCTCGCTATGAATGCTCATCAGTATACCATCAAGCCCATTTTCGGACGTACTCTAAAATATTGTGATTCTTTCCTAAGTCGTACAACCCGCTTATGGAATGCCCTGCCGATCTCTGTGTTTCCTGGTCGTTATAACTTACAGACATTGTTTTTAGATAGGTACTTATTCACTAGCTTTTTAATAGTTAATTATAACATTTAATATATTTGAGGAACAATTTACATTTTATTTAAAAAAAAATAATAATAATAACAATTGGTTAATAAGGAGTGATTTTTGTCTAGCAAATTTGTTAGCTTCTTTTCTCAAAGCAAAAATGTTTGGGTTATTTTTAGCAACATCGTCTATTTCATTAAATAACTTGAATCCTTTATAAATTAAAGAGTTTTGAGTGTTTCTAGTTATTAGGTTAGGCAGTTTAAAATTATTATTATTTTGAAGATAATATGGCTGGGCATTTCTAATATATATATATAGGTTACCTCAAACGATATAAGAAATATTTTACTCCCTCTGATCTGGCCTCAATATATAAGGTATTCATCGGCCCAAAATTGGAGTACAATGCCCACATCTGGTCAGGTGCTCCTAAAATATCGCTGTACCTGCTAGATAGTATTCAAAACCATGCGATAAAACTCATGGGTCAATCAATTGACACCGACGTAATGTCTCCTGTCTCACTTTGTGTTATGGCTATTTCCACCACCCGTGCTCCAATGAAATCGCCTGTAGTTTCCTGGTCTTTATAACTTATAAACATTTAAAAACAATGTACATCGGTACCTGTCTTAATGATGGAGCAACTGAAAATATTCAACGGAGGTATAAGAATGGAGTTCGGCATCGATAAGTGTATAATAATCCACATACAGGTAGCTACATGCAAGATGAAGTAGATGAAGAAAATACAATCGCTACGTAACATCGCCAACAATTGTAATGGTAGCCTTACAGGTCTCATTAATTTTCTTACAATTTTTTAAGATCGTTTTAGTGTTTTAACTGTTCTGTATTTGAATCCCCAGAAGGGGTATGCATATATTTCCGGGGTAGATTATTCAGTGACAGCTATGTCAGAAGGTGCACATATTTTCAGATGAATGAGTTACTGGTTACTCAAGTGGTCATCAGTAGATGATGTAGGCGTTAAGTGGTTTTTTTTTTTGTTGTTGTTGAAAATGGAATGGGTAGTGATTGAGAAGATTGTTGAATGGTTTAGGAGCTAGTAATGTAATCGTATGTCAATGAGGGGGGTGGAGAAGGAATTAGATGAAATGCTAAGAAATCGTTAGACTATGAAATATTGCAGATGATTGTTTTGTAGAAAGTAAGCTCTTTTCTGAACCAGGACATAGTACTTGGAATCTATCGCACTTGAAATTCAATGATTTTTTAAAATTGTATGTTATTGTAGGATTTTTTTTAATAAGCCAATATAAAAGAAATATCTCCATGCACCAGTCTTCTCCTATATGTCCCGCTGACTAAACACCAGTTTGTTTTCAAACACAGAAAATTCAAACCAGCCTAATAATCTTGATAGGTAAAATCCACTCAAGATTGAAAAACGTTGTTACTTAACAAAAAATACAGAATTTTTGGACCCCAAGTGATGGTTGAATTAAAGAAGAAAAAAGTTTTTCTCCCAACAAAAAGAACGATAAAGCTTTGGCAGCTCATTCATAATAGAGTTCGATCCAGCAGTAGACGCATCAATTAAAGAGGTCTAATGCTTTCAAATATATTAAATTCTTCAGACAATTGCTTTGCAGAAAGAATTTAAAATGTTCTTATTTCTCTTTTTTGTAGCAGAGTCAGGAGGATGGCAGGAGCAAAAAGGGAACAAGTTCACATCGGACTCTTACAGCTAAAAAAACAAAAAATTCCATAGAAAAAGTAGAAGAAGATGAAGAGTCAAGAAAAAGGCATCAGGCAGGAATTCCAAATTCGTAACCACCATATGGACCTACATATCTGAACTACCACTTGAGACAAAGGAAAATCACGCGATGTAAGAAAACCGTGATTATTTTATGTGGGCAATCATATCCGGTCCCCATAAAACAGTTACCCGAGATTATTAGACACGACCAGTCTATAAAATAGGTGACATTCGAGAGGAAAAAGTAAGAATAAATGATGCAATAATTACAATAATTTTACTGAGTTAGATTTCCCGCTTATGACTAAAGATATAAAAAAATTTGAAAATAGTAACCCTAACATTAGAGTGAATGTTTTTCGTTATGAATTCAATAAAAGTAATTGTAAATGCAATATTATTGGGCCATTTTTACTCGTATTGTACTAATGTTGTCAAAATAACGCAGTGGATACGCTGCTAGTAACAAAGATATGGCGTGTAAATGAATACATACATAAATGATACATGGATGTGATATATTAGTATACCTCAAGTATAATATTACTTTTGTTATTAAATGCATGCTATGGAAACAGCTTCAGTCACAATTATCAGTTTTTACGGGGGCTTCAAAAATCTTCTTCCCAGATCTCATAACTTCCCCAGAGTTAAACAATTTTTATTTATTCTTTTATTTATGTTTCTAAATTAGCCCATCACTTACCCACTACTCATCGCTTTCCAATTGCCTACCATCTGACAATTAGCTACTCAAAATGCCCATCTACACTAGTGCCACTATTCTTTCCTCATCGCGGTCCATTTCCATTTACGTGCGTAGTGATGCAGCTTACCAAACTCCACAACAAAGTAGTCCCTGTTCCAATCCGGAATTCAATTTCTTGTGGTTAAAATTCCATCTCCGTAAACAAATTATCCACTACTGCTTTATTTACAGAAGCTTCAAACTGGACAGCAACTCGACCTTTCACGAGTTTGATGCGCTGTCTGACTCCATTCAAAGAATTATTTCCCTGTATCCTCATACTGAAATCGTGATTACACGCGATTTCAATAAACACAATTTTGGTTGGCTTCGACATTCTGAACAGACAGCCAACACCCTGGACTTGTTTTTAACTTCTCATCCTGATAAGTACTGCTTTGATGTGCTTTCCCCTCTAGGCTCGTCGAACCATTGTGTCATATCGGATAAATTCTCGTATATCCACCACACAGTTAGAGAAAAGATTCCTAAAGAACCGTATGGCAATACGAGAAAGCCAATTAGAGCGGACTTAACAACTTCTTTAGGAATTTTAACTGGTCGTTATGTTTCCTCGATAACGACGTGGATGTCGCTTCTGACATGATCACAGAAACTATTCTTTTTGGAATGAGATGCTTTATCCCTCATCGGATGAAGAGTATCAAACCAAAAGAAAAGGCATGGTATGACTCGAGCTGTAAAGAGGCTGTCAGGGTTAGAGAATAGAAGACCAATCCGACAGAGGAAAACCGAAAAAAGTTCAAACGAACCAGAAATGACTGCAACATCTTTCTCAAGCGTGTAAAATTCCAATACGACCAAAAACTGAGGCAAAAAATACTGCAATGTCCCAAAGGCAGTCAATATTTTTGGTCGTTCGTCAAAAACATTAGAAATTCTGCCTCATCCTCCATCCCAACTCTCATTTACAATGACATTCCAGCTGTCAGCTGGAAGGCCAATCTGCTTGCTGCACACTTTGCGGCTAGCTCAACACTCCCACATTGTGCTTTGTCTCCGCCTACACTTGAGTGCGTCGAATCTTCAATGAGACGAATCCACTTTCGCACTCTTGTAGTAGCAAGAGTACTTAAAGATCTCAACATGCATAAATCCGCTGGTCCAGATGGTATATCTCCCCTTCTTCTGAAGAGGTGTTCTTTCACGCTGGCAAAACTACTGCGTAAGCTTTTTCATGAATCCTACTGTTTAGGACTCTTTCCGAAGAGATGAAAAACAGCATTTGTCCAGCCCGTCCCTAAAAAAAGGCGAATTTTCTTCAATCTCCTTCTACAGACAAATTGCACTTACGTCCCTTCTCACCAAGGTCATGGAAACGCTGATAAACCTTAAGCTCATGGAATATCTCGAAACACGAAAACTTCGCAATGACCTGCAATATGGTTTTCGTAGCAACAGGTCCGCTGGTGATTCACCGAAAAGTGGAACCAAAGCGTACATCAATCTGGCGAAAGCAAGATAGTTGCACTTGATATTTCGAAGTCATTTGACAGAGTTTGGCATCAGGCTCTTTTGTCGAAAATGCGTGCTTTTGGGATCGATGACTCTCTTCTTCAATGGATTAGAAATTACCTGTCGGAACGTTCTGATATTCACAAAATAAATGCTGGTGTGCCCCAGTTCTCCGTTCTGTCTCCGGCATTCTTTTTAATTTTCGTTAATGATCTCTTGTCTGCTACTTCTAATCCAATATATTCCTTTGCTGATGACAGTACTCTCTGCTTTTCATATTCGTTCCCGGACTCACGCCCCTACTCTTCGGCTGTAGAACGGGAACTACAGCGTATGTTCAGCTCATTAAATTCCGATATTAACAGCATAACCAATTGGCGAAAACGCAATGCTGTCTGCTGTCATTAAAGCGAAATTCAAATACCCAGCCATTATCCATGAATGGCACTTACATCGCCGAAACCGATAAACTTTCCATTCTCGGTATGTGTGTCAGTGACAACTTACGTTGGAATGACCACATATTCGATCTCGTCAAAAAATGCTGCGAAATGTCTAGGTTTTCTCAAGCGTTGTAAGAAATATTTTATCCCCTCTGATCTGGCCACAATATATAAGGCATTCATCCGCCCAAAATTAAGGTACAATGCCCACATCTGGTCAGGTGCTCTTCAAACATCTCTGCACCTGCTAGTTAGGATTCAAAATCGTGCGATAAAACTACTTGGTGATACTAATATCAGTCAATCAATTGACACCCTCGAACACCGACGTAAAGTCTCCTGTCTCACATTGTTTTATCGCTATGTCCACCACCAGTGCTCCATTGAAATTGCCAGTAGCATTCCGCCCATTCAAACTTTCAACAGTAACACCCGTCTCGCTATGAATGCTCATCAGTATACCCTCAAGCCCATTTTCGGACGTACTCTAAAATATCGTGATTCTTTCCTAAGCCGTACAACCCTCTTATGGAATGCCCTGCCGATCTCTGTGTTTCCTGGTCGTTATATTGTAACTTACAGGCATTTAAAAATAATGTGCATCGGTACCTGTCTTTTCTTCCTCCCTAAATTTCCTTCGCCCGCGCTGTGCACGAACATTTTAAGGGTACAAAAACCCCTTGAGCGCGCGCTCATTATAAAAAAAAAAAATAACATCTCCCATTCGTTAATAAACCAGTCCTATAAAATCCGATCCCATCTACGCGAACAGAAGTAAATATGGTATATCATTCACACGAATGACTCCCAAAGTTAATCCAATCAAGATGTAGAAAATATGCAGAACACTTTGTTGGATGCAGAACAATCACATGGAATACTAGAGTGATTTCTTGAAATTCATTTAACTGATGAAATATAGAGCATTCCGTTCAGTAAATACGCGAACACACTTCAAAGTCCTCTTGGGAACCAAAATAAAATTTTGTATTCTGTTGCCTCTTGAAGATATTCAAAAGCTTATAAATGAAGAGGACTAGAAGATATTATTAAGTTGGCTCCAACTGTCCCTGCTGCTTCCAGGCAAGATCGACTTGGGGTACAAAACCAATCTTTGCCGTCTCAGTATCAACCAAGCCATGCCCTCGAGGATTCCGAATTCCTAATTTATCTATCCAAGGTCACCACAATGAGCAACTACCTATTGTACATCCAGAGAAACTTGATGATTTTCCAAATGTTGAAGATCTACCTTCCAGTACAGCCTGGAGTCCTGATACATATTTTCTGCCTTTATATGATTCAAATTCTGAGACACGTGATCAGCCTTTGAGCTCTTCAAACTTTGCTACTCCGGGTAAATCTAAGTCTGAATGTATGTATGCCCCTTATGTTCAAAACCAAATTGGCTATCGAAAGTCGCAACATCTCCAAAAATAACTTACAGGATCAAGCGCAGAAAATGCTAAAAACTTCTGAAAAAAGACACTATACTCAAGGCAAGAGTTTACAATATACAGTAAATACTGAATAAAAATGACGTTCCCAATCTAGACATGACACTCCGTTCAATCGCAAATTTGCGATCTACGGAACCTAGTCAGGAATTTGTCAAATGTATTGTAATTGCAAACAGCATCCCAATGCTGGATTTAGATTTAGATTGTTGTGGGCCTATTGTGATATCCTCGAATGCAAAGCTCTATTTCAAGGATTTCAGCCTGAAATACGGAGTTGCTTGTATCCATACAGGCATGTATGGATGTCTTCGTGAGAGGACTGTACACTCCGGCTCCAACTCCTTGATTTGATTTGGATCCGTCTGTGTACCATACATGTGAGTCCTTGGCAAATGTTGGCTTGTCCTGTTCCCGTTAAGACGGTCTGCAAATGTAACCTTAATGTTGTGCCGAAAGTTATATCATGATAGACATTGGTCCATTAAGTATCTTATATGGTATTCCAAGTAGTTCATGTTTTTTGGATTCATGAAGAACAGTAGCATGAACTAGTTTGGAATTGGATTCATCTTCTGTGATGAGCATGTAGGCATTTACCATTGCTTCTTTCATGTGTTGCAGATGAAGTTCCAGATGTTTAGTATAACTTCAAGTGCAGTTGTTGGTGCAGTTTTCATTGCACCAGTTGTACAGACGCAGGCTTGTCTCTGTAATTTGTTGAGTTTGGCCTGTGTAGACCTCTTCGTTACTTTACGCCACCAAGCGGCGACTGCATACGTGCTGATAGGTCTCGTTATTCCGTGTACATCCATAGCATCATTTTGGGATTAAGTCCCCAATTTTTTCCAACTAGAAATTTGCTGGTCCATATTGAGGTGCTGGCCTTGTTAATAGTCTTAAAAAGATGAAAGTGCCACGTAGGTTTTTCATCCAGTGTGATTCCTGGATATTTGACTTCCTTTGAGAACTGTATTATTTCACAGAAGAGATTGGAATTTCTCAGTCTTTCTCGCCTTCTTTTCTTGGTGCTTTTCTTGGGATTGGCTTTGAGGCCAACTTTGGTGCACCATTCAGCTACAAGGTTCAAAGCCCTCTGGAGGCGATCCGAAATTGCGTCCTCGAATCTACCTCTGATTAGGGTAGCAATGTTGTCTGCATATCCTTGGACATTGAAGCCGTCATTTGTGAGTATAATCAGTAGTTCATTAACTGCGATGGACCATAGTAGGGCTGATAGTACTCCTCCCTGAGGGCTTTCTTTCGTAGTTATCACACTGAGCTTATTGCTACCTTATGGGGTTTTTACTGTTTTATCCTCTAGCGTACATTCTATTCATTTACATATGGTGTCGTCAACTCCCATGTTTTGAATTTCTGGGAGAATTCTGTGTTGTCAAATACTCCGTCTATATCGAGGAAACAATCGACCGCTACCTCTTTATCTCTGAGAGATTTTCCAATGCTTGTGGTAAGATTATGTAGTGCGTATTTGGTTGATTTTCCACGTTGATAGGCATATTGATATATATGAAGGCGGTTCATTTGAAGCGCCCCGTCTCTGATATGTCTGTCGAGGATTTTTTCCGCAGTTTTGAGGAAAAAGGAAGTGAGGCTGATTGGTCTATATGACTTTGGTAGTTCAGACAGTCTGCGTCCTACCTTAGGTATATATTTGACAGCACACTAGTTCCACTATTTTTTGTAAATATCCTCAAGCGTAGCTAGCTCTAAATAAATTAATTAGTACAGGTTAATTAGTTGGGGGATGCCCCTTTGAAATAAAGCTAGGAATATTCCATACTCACCATAGGCTTTGAGGGGTTGAAAAGAGTTGATTGCAAATTACCCTTCTCTGGAGAGGGTTTTCTTGGGTTTCTGGAACTGTCGTCCAGTCTGGGAAGTGTATTTCGGATAAGATCTGAAGAGTCTGTAGTCCGTTATCGGCGTATGCGCCATCAGGTTTTTTCATTGACAGGAGAGGATTAGTGTGCTGCTTAGAGAGTATTTTATGAATCCGGGCACAACATCTGGTGACATAACAGAAGTTTCTCCACGATTCTCTCTTTGCCCTTCTAATTTCTTGGTTGCACAAGGTGAGCGTTCCTCTGTATATTTCCCATTCACCATCACGTTTAGCGCAATTGATGGGCTTTCTAGTATCTATTCTGAGTTTGGGTAGTTTTTTGTTCTACCAGGGGGTAAGTCGATTGCCTGTTTTTCCTTTTTCTGAGCAAGCTTGATGAAAGGCAGTAGTGATTGCCATATTGAGATTATCATAATATGTTAGCTCAATATTGTCTATATCTCTGTTGTTTATGTTACATCTACTCAGGTTATCCATGAGGAGTTGCTGACAGTATACATCCGAGTCTGTGCATTTGGGTTGTCTGTATTTTTCAAATATAATAGTACCTAGTTCAAGGCCAAATAGGATGTGGCGATTTATAATTTTTTTTTATAAAATTAGTGCATAGAGTGAGATCTGGGACCTCTGTCCTAATACTATTTATAAAAGCGAGTTTACTTCCCTGGTTTAGAATTTGAAAATTGTTTGAATTAATAAATTCTAGTAGAGACTCATTCCGTTTGTTTATGTTTGAGCTGCCGCAGAACGTGTGATGGGCGTTTTCATCGCAGCCTACAATTATTGTACTTGCAGGTTCTCTTAGTACAGTAGAGAACCAGTCCTTTCAGTGGCAAGAAATCCAACTCGCTGGAGTCACCGCATAGGTAAACTGAGTATATAACAGCTTCTGACTTACCTGCATTAGTATGCAGCTCATCTTTTGCAGCTATCAGATCTATTTTGGTGTGGTCGGAAATTGGAAAGAGTCTTGCATTGTTATTAGTTAAGATACATCCTCTGGCTTTTCCAAGGTAAGTGCAATCATATAATAACTCACCTGAGAGTCCCTTTACCTTTAGTTTTTAAGGATCTAAGGTTCCTCGATAAAGGCGACGTCTAGGTGATCCTTGTTCTTGCATATTGTACTCCGGCATTAGAGCCATTTTCTACATCCATTGAGCTCTCTGTGCCACTTTTGTTGTGGACTGGCAATCAATTTTTGCTTTTTGTGCTCCAGATTGTTTTAATGATCTTGCATCAAGTGGGGCTGTAGTCTTCAGAATGGTAGTGTGTTTTCCTGCTTGTGTTAATCCTTTGATGCGGATCTGTGTCTCTAAGAAGTTAAGAAATAGTTTGCACTTGTGCTCCAACAAGTATTTCTTGGACTTTTCGTTAATAGAGAGAGTCACTGTACCACCTCCGCTCCTTTCCTGACCCTGAGAACACGCCAATCTGTTGTAGAAATGAGAGGATTCTGCTTGGTGATCCTTGGGCATTTTATTATCGTCTGGGAGGAAGGTAACACAGGTGTACAGTTTGATGATTTCACTACCCTGAATTGTACGGAGTTTGGCTTCTGGCCATGGCTTTATTTTCTTTACCATTGACATCAGCCAGTGTTTTGTCTCTGTATCGTCGCAAGTGACGCACGTGGTCTGCGTTTTCTGGGCTGTTGCACCCTCATGAAGTTGTCGGCTGATCGGCATTTTTTGGGCATGCAGGGTTTGTCGGTATTTTTAGCTTGTTTCTGTACTTTTCCAAGCATGATCCGGGCTCCAATTCATCTCCTTTGGACTCCGGTAAAATAGAAGTCTGTTTCTTCTAGTTTTTTAAGCCTTTCCAATTACTCATCGCTTGGTATTTTAGTAACCTGAGCACTTTGCCCGTCCATCAATGTGGATGTAATTCTTGGTGACTTCGCTGGAGATGAGATAGTGCCCTCAGTTTTCATCTCTGTATGTGTTGGTCGACCTTTCGAAGCATACGGAAGATTGGTTCGTTGGAGCCATAAGGGATGCGGTGGACCGGTAGATAGAAGAGACGAGGACAATGTCTCTTCTAACGAATTTATATGGAGAAGTTTGAGGCGGCCCTGAAAGGGAAGTAAGGTTAAACGGTCGTTCCGGGGCAGACCACGAATGGAATCGACGTTGAATACTCTCGATTCGAGAAACATGAACTGGTGAAATTGGGACTAAGTTTGACTGACATACTCAAAACTGGTTACATACGGGTTAGAAAAGTCCTTGGATCACCATTCAATATGGCCAACTGATATCTTATCGATATGCGAACGGAAATTAAGCTCACATTTGAATAATGTGCCATGGTCTTGAAAAAACTGAACCAGGCGAATTGGCTGACAATAGAGAAAATAAAGTTGCGGAGGAGACGGGTTGCATTTACGTGAGAAGTCTATAGATTGACATTTGGCTATATTAAGTTCTAGGAAGTTTTTAAGGCACCGATTAAGGTCTTCTTCAAGAGGGGCAGAGTCATGGGGAGAAGAAATAGTTTTAAAACATTTTGTGTCAGTCAGTGTAAAGGGAGAGGGAGAACTGTTTAATGACCCGATAAACATCGTTAATGATAAGAATGAAGAGAAGAGGACCAAGATGACTGCCTTGTGGAACTCCAGATGAGGCCAGGGATGGAACAGAAAGGTCGGATCTAAACCGAACACTATAATGACGGTTTATCAGGTAAGAAGAAATCCATTTTAATAAAAGAGGCTCAAATCCGAAAGCAGACAATTTGAAATGGATCAATTGATGAGATATCTTATCAAACGCTTTAGCAAAATCAGTTGCGATAACATCGATTGCTTTGCCATTTTCTATAAAAGACATGAATTCAACTAGATTTGTGGTAGTATCCTTTTAGAAAACCATTTTGTCGGGTCGAAATAAAAGGCTTGCCTTTGAAGTATTAAATGCTTTCAAAAGTTTGGGTATATGAGAGAGGTTAGTAATGGGATGAAAATTGGTAACCTCAAAAAGATCCCTTTTTGTCAATCGGGGTTATAAAAGAGGTCTTCCAAATGTGGGGAAATTCTCCCTATGTAAGGGATAGGCGAATGGCGAGGAGTCGATCTGGGCGACTAGGATTTAGTAACTTTTCTTCAATAATTGCAGGATCGAAATTTTGAGTGAGAAATTTGGTAGATCATTGAAGTAAGAGAGATGTGGTACGAAGGAGTTGTTGGCAAATGATTGTTTGAAAAATGTGCCCAAAATGGAGAGGGCAGCGAGTAGAGATAATTTGGTAAACTTGAAAGAAGCCCTGATTAGATGGGTACTGATTTTATGGAAATTAGCTTTGTGAAAATTGTAAGAACTGCGGAGGAAGGAGTCCAGTCGCCTGTTGGAGAGTTGTGGAAAAATGAAAGAAGAAGTGGAGGATGAAGGTTATCAATAATTGAAAGAGATAGGGGACAACACGATACTGAGGAGTTGATGGCATCAGTTGTGAAGTTATAATTGCCTTTCCAGTTGGAAACACCATTGATTTTACATACACTAGAGTCTGTTAACGTATCTAAGAATAGGCATTGTTTAGTAGAAATGGGATTAGAATCCATGAAAAAAGATCGGTCTTTAAATGGAGTTCACTGCAGCTGAGGCAGATTAAAATTGCCGAAGATAACGATATCATCAAGCGAGTCTGATAAGTTATTCAAATTGTCAATTGCTGCAGCAGCAAGTTCGTAGGATTCGATAGGTTGCGTCGGAAGAATGTAACAACACACAACTTACAAGCATCTACGATTAAGTCTCACTTTAACTGATACAAAGTCGAGCTTAGGAGAAGACGAAGTTGCAATGGAAGAGGAGTCAAAGCTGTTGTGAATAGCCAGTAGGACACTTCGACAAGGAGATTCAAACAAGGGGGGTGTGCGATCAACATCCCGAAATACATTAAAAGAAAAAGGGAATAACTCCTGTTTTTTATGTTGGGGATAAATTTAGTTTCAGTCAGAGCGTAGATATCCAATGGGAGAGCTTGAGATTGACGCAAAACCCCGTGAGTTTTAGAACGCCGTCCTATTGCGTTCTGGTAATAGAAGTTGAGAGAAAGGTCTTAGGATGGCTTTTTAGGGTCGAATAAACTTATTTTGGTCAAGCCGACTGCGTTGGAGATGTGAGACTCTTTTAGACTGTACATAGTTTAAAAGAGCTGCAAGATCATCTTTTTGGGGAGGCGTATTGAAAATCTCGTGATTTTTTATACAAAGTTTCCTGAGACTGGTTACATCGGTAGATATACCTTTCTGCTGGATGGAAACTATGACACTTGTTTTTGTTTTACCCTCGTAGCATACCAAGTCGGATCTATCTTGCAGATAGGCAAAATATAGATGTATATTCTCACATATTTTTGTATCCCTAAGCCTAAAGAGCGCATAAGGATATTCGGTGGTATCGCTAGTCAGTGGGTTGTGAAAGGGGGTCAATAGAAGAGGGTGTGATTAAGGTAGAAGGGTTTGGTGTCGCAAGGGATAGGGTGTCTGAAGTGGGGTTTGAATGTGAGAACTGATGAAGTTAGGATACTTAATTCTAGTTCTGAGGTCGAAATTAGCAAAAGGCGTGCGTGTTAGGGGTTGAGTGCTGGGAGTTTGAGTTGTAGGGGTTAAGTCGAAAGAGACTCGTTTACGTTGGGCTTGGTTTCGGATGGAATATAGGTTATTGGAGTATGGGTGGGAAGTTAAAAGTAGGAACCAATTTAGTTTTAAGTCTCCAATTGGATCGCGGTTTGTTGTGGCAAATTGGATTTATTGTTAACTTATTAGCTAGTTTAGGTATGACCAACTGCTTGACTTTATCCTGCGTCGCATTTTGCAACCATTTGCAGACACGCATCTTTCCAATATTGAAACTGTTGCTGGCTGGATTATGGAATAATCATTCGTATTTGGCCGGAAGATTGAGCTTGAAGCTGCGCTTGCTTCTGTGCTGAGATATGGGAAGCAAATTGCAGTGGCAAATTGTACGCCATATTTCTTTTCGAAGAAATTCGAGATCTAATCAGCATCAGCGTTTGGGGGAGCGCCTTTGATAAGAAGCGTAGTGACTAATTTTTGACACAAAATCGTCCTCTTCGCTATTGAGATTGAGGATGGCTTTACAGTAATTCACACGCGACTGACGATCAGGAGGCATTAACTGATGCACTGTTTGCACTTTGTACGGGAATATGTGTAAGTCTTTCACTAAAATTCGCTGTAGGATCCGTCCTATATTCAGTAAAAATAGTAAATAAGAAAAAAAAATAAGGTTGTTTATAAAGATGTTGTGAAAACGGAAATGTATTTTAATAACATTTTAGATTGCTTAGCTAATGATAATAATAATAACAGCTGATCAAAATTTAATAAATCCATCGTAGTATTACCCAGAGAAAATTATTTTTAAGATCAGTTGATCATATCGCATGCCATAGAAAATAGATTTTGTATGATACATTACCATTGGGTAATTATTGTATTAAATATGTTAAAAAAGAAAAACAAAACCAAATAAAGTTCTTTATTATTTTATCGTATCACATGAACTTTATTCGCTTTTTGGAACATTTTATTAAATGAAGTAACTTCCAGATTTGGTATAACAACAACAAAAAAGGGCACGAACTTTCCACCAAACAGTATCTGGAAACTTTAATTAAGTGAATCAGCTTTCAGATTTTTTAAACAACAACAACAAACGGTGAGAACATTGCACCAAACAATGTGTTAATATAAGATAAGGTATGACACAAGATCACATTATATTATGCAATCTGTCCTTCTTGAGTAAGGAATATGTAACATATATACATTCCAATAGGGAGTGTGTTCTTTTAAAATAAGCCCCTAAAATTTTAAGTAAAAATATTCTTCTATTCTGTGGACCAAAACCCTAGCATCAAGAACAAGAACATTACCTACACTAACAAAAATTGGAATATTATTAGAATTGCAGGGGCAGCAAAATTCATCCTCTCAAGAATAACATCAACAACAACTTTGCAACAGTGCAAAATGACTGATGAACGGAGTAGAATGAGTGATACCTTGAAACGGTTTAACGCTCAAAACGTGCCACCATGTCATTGACGTGGTAATTAACCAATTATATAAAGTTGTTAAAATTAATCTATTGAAACAAGGTTGCCTTACCCACAAAGAAATTGCCAAAAAATTCTCATGATCAATCTCAACCATCAGCAAAATTCGAAAAATGTTGGTCGATTTCAAACATAAAAACCCTGCTGGAAGGAAGCCTAGCAGAGCAACTTTCTAGTCATCAAGTTTAGCCTACTGTCAAGTTTGGGGAAGGAAGTATTGTGTTATGGGGCATGACAGCAGTTGGCGTTGGTAGGTGTAGCAGAGTTGTTGAACGAATGATAGCTAACGATTACGTTTAAATTTTAAGCGGGAACTTAATTCAAAGCTTCGAAACTTGTGGTCTGTTTCGTGAAAATGCCACCTTCCAACACGATAAGGTATTCAAGTAGTGGAGTCGCAACCACAATCACCTGCATTAACCCTCATCCAACACCTTTGGGGAAGCTGAGAAAAGCTGTGACCGAAAGTACCCCTCCGACATCCTTTTGAAGACTTCTGAAAAGCAAAGCGGGAAATAAAAGGAAAATCCTTTGCAAAAGGACAGATCTAAAACTTTAAATACTAATATATAACCGTCAAATAATGAGATTTCATGACAACGGGTACCAAGTGATTTATGTCGATGAATCATAACAGTGGCGAGCAAAAATGAATACATGTTTCAAGAAGATGAAATAAAAGACAATAATTTTATGTTTTTCCATTACGAACTTTATCAAGTTATTGTTGTTCTTGAATCTACAATTATAATTTACTATTCAATGAAAAAAATAAGTTAAAGATACTTCTATACAGATAACTGTAGTAGCAGGGACTCTCATTTATTCAATTTTGCACGTTCCTGCCCATTTTCTTACAACTCCCGTTATTCTTGATTAACCATCGTTTCTTTGTTTATTTGCATACATTTTGTAGAAGAAATACTAGCCTTTGTAACGGCGTTTAAATAAAATTGATACCTTGTTTGAGTCTTTAAATATTCAATTTCTCAGCCCGTTCCATTTTCATCGCCCATGTTAATTTTTGACTTTGGGGTCACTTTTCTCCAGCAAATACATAATTAACGTTTTACTGTTTTTTTCTTATGAAAGTAACAATAAAAAAAATCATCATCAAGTTTGCACAAAAACCCATAGACTTTATGATATTTGGGAAAACAGGCAGCAAGTAGCGGAATTTATGATTTTTTACCAACGTCTCTAACAACAGTTGACACTGCTCGTAAGAGTGGTTTTCCAAGAATTACTAATTCTCCAATATTTTTTTTTAAATTGCATAGCTACTAAAGAGTTCTAAAACATGCTCGTTTATTTGACTTCCTGTCAAAACCCTCCTTTCCTTATCTTGTTATTTAAAAGTTCTCAGAAAGAGTTAAGTTTAGGATTTGAAGGCCTATTTCGAAAATTTACTACACAAAAATGGTATAAAAGATTAGAAAAAGAAATAATCTATCAGTTTAATTTTTTACGCTAATGTTACAGTTGCTTAGAAACGTTATTTGAAATGTCTGCATTAACAAACCAAGAATACGCAGGCATTATTTATGTTTATGGGCAGTGCAGTGGAAGTTCAACTAGTGAGCGACAAAGATACCATGAACTTTATCCTAATCTAGTAAAGGGGTATTTGGAAATACGTATCGAAGTCTTCGAGAAACTGATCAAAGAATACCGGAAGCTATTACAACTGATCCATCAATTAGCATCACACACCTAGCTTTGCAATTTAATGTTTCCAGACATAAAATTTCTTATGTAGTGCATGGAGAAAATCGTTGTCCATACCACCTGTACAAGAACCGCTTCCCAATAATTTGGAAAATAGACTTAAGTTTTCTAACTGGTTGCTGGAGCAGAGCTTGAATGACAACGAGTTTATTAGCAGAATTTTTTGGATGGACGAATATCAATTTACAAGAGATGGGATCACAAATTTTCATAATCGTCATACTTGGGCTTCGGGCAATCCACATACAAGGCAACACAAATCATTTTAACACAAATTCAGCGTCAATATGTGGGCACGTGTAATTGGAAACAAGTTAATCGGCCCCTTCAAACTACCACCTAGGCTGAATTTTGCACACTATCTAGAGTTTATGCGAAATGGTTTAGAAGATCTAAGTATTGGAGGACTTTCCACTGATTCAACAGGCTTCATAATATTTCCAACAGGATGGCGCTTCAGCCCACTATGGTCATGAGGTTAAGAATTGGCTAGATGAAGAGAACGGAAATGGTTGGATAGGAAGAAATGGGCCAGTTCACTGGCATGCAAGATCTCCTGACCTTACAGTATTGGATTTTTTTATATGGGTAAAGATGAAAGAACTTGTTTATTGAACCGAAATAGCAATTGGAAGAGCGCATTCTCGAAGCGTCATCAAAAGTTAGCATCAATAAATATTGGGTGGCCGTGGCTCAAGTGGTAGTGGACTGGCTTTCAAATCGGAAGGTTCGCTGTTCGAATTAAGTAAGATGAGTAGTTGACTAGAAATCAACATCAAGCCAACATCCACTAAGAATTTAGTCTCCCCAAATAAATATTGGATGCCACCCATGGAGCGAAATAACCACAGAGCCCAAACATCTTTCTTTCTTTCTCTATCCCATTTTCTAAAAAATCGTAACACGTGCTGAGGCATTATAAGTGTATTCATACCCGCTTAAGTGTTAAGTTCTTTCTTAAAAAAAAATAAAAAATTCGTATTGAAATCCAAAAACGGGCTCTAGAATGCATACGAAACCAAGGAGGACACTTGGAGCATCTGTTGTAACTATTTTAGTACACCCATAAAATAAAAATTATCCAAAACCACATAAAATCACTTTTTATTCATAGCCTTTGGTGCTTAAAGCAAACAACTTTTTTTTTTAAATTGCATCTGCTGCAGGTTTTCCTAAGTGGCATAAAAACTATTGGTTTTTGTACAAACTTGATGAAAATTTTTTTTATTAGTATTGTTACGTTCATAACGTTGTATTTATTACACATTTTTACATATTAACAGAGCAATTTTCCGTAACAGGGTACACCAAACTAAGCCTTTTCTTAAATCCTCGATAAATGCTGTCAACATTGGAGATAGATCTTTACTGTAGAACGATTTTTTTCTTAGAATATGCCCAGACATTATTTCCCAAATTATCGTTAAAGAATTAAGGGACACCCTGTATGTAAGGAAAAAGTGTTTTGTAGTGAAAGAAAAAGTTAAAATGCGGAAAATTTCAAATAAAGTAGAAACTACTGTAAGGTTTCCCTTCAAAATAGATCGCAAAATGGGAGTTGGTCTGCCAATCGTAAAAAAAGAAGAAGTGTGCAGTCAAAAAACCATAGTTCAGGCCGGCCAAGAATTTTAACGGATAGTGACGCGTGCTCGATGGAACGTTTTATAATGCGGAAAGAATGCAAAACATTAAAAGGTAACAACAAAATTTTTAAAAAAGAATTCTAGCGAGTGGACAGCTAGAAAGGCTTTGCAAAAGGTTCGTTTAGTAGCAGCTGTTAAACAGAAAAAAACAGCTCTGTACAAAAAAAATTTAAAGGCATGTTTTAAGTGCTGTAAGGAACATAAATCCTGCAATGTTGAAGATTGAAACGAGTTATTTGGTTAGATGAGATAAAAATTAACAGATTTCAATCAGATGGCAGGGAGTATTATTGGCATCGAGCCAATGAGAGATTTCAAAAGTACCAGATTAAAGAAACCATGAAGCATGACGGTGGTGCTTAATGGTGTGGGGATGCTTCACCTGGTGGATTACGGGTCCACTGATGAGGATCGAGCGTATCACCTTGTAAGAATTCGTGGTGGAATGTGATTATCCGATTGAAGAGATCATTTTCAACAAGACGGTTACTCCAAGCACACCGCACATACTGAAAAGACAGCTGGTGTCATACAATAACCCTCCAAAGACTTTGAATGACTTATGGGAGCGAGTACAAGGACGGTGGTAAAATATTTCCCATGAACAAATTGAAACATTGGTGGAAAGTAAGCCAAAAAGGGTGGGGAGTATTATAAAAGATAAAGGATTATGGGCCAAATATTAAAAAGTGGCTGAAATTAATATAAAAAGGAAATCAAAGTATTTTTTATTTATTTTTTTTATAGAATAGTGAATTTTTATTGTAGTTTTACGATTACAAATAATTTGATTAAGTTCATAATGAAACAACATAAAATTATTGTCTTTTGTTTCATTTTCTTGAATAATGTACTCATTTTTGCTCGCCACTGTGTATATTCACAGCTTTAATTTAAGGGGAATGCCTTGGACCGATGGAAATACTTAAGAAGATAAGATTTAGAATACCCATTACCCTGTGTAATAATTGCGCGAGCTGCCTGGTGGATTAGATGAATTGATAAGATCAGCATACCATGAAGTACTCAAGCTACTACCGTATCATCCAGACGTGAAGTCTGGATTACGTTTATCAGAAAAATAAGCAGAAGAAGGGTTTACTAAAATTACGGTTGAAGAGCGAGAAATTACATCCGATAAAGACATAAGGACAGAGAGTAATTATTATATATATTTACGTTCTGAACAAAGTTGGAATGCTTTTACCGGAAGCGCCAACAAGAATGAAAATAGAACTGACATTAATTAAGTGCTGTGTCTGCTATTACACGGTGGATCTTGAGTCATAACTCGTCGTCTCTCTATTTTATTTTGAACTTTTATTCTGTGAGTCTCGTAATGGACCGTCAAATTTTTGCCAATTGAAATATAAAAATAAGGAACAAGGAGAAGGAGAAGCCCCGAAAAAGTGACACTGAAATGTTACCCACGACTCACCGGGTTGCTGTTTTGCTATAATTTTTTTTTCCTTTTTTCACTTTATCAAACTATTGAATTAGTCATACTCCACCACGCACACCACAGATAACCCTTAATTCTCCAATATACTCGTATTCTTCATATCATATCAAGGTACCAATCAATCTGTGCTGACACTCGGCCATAAATGAACTGACATACATGGGTGGAAAAATTTCCATATTTCGGCCGTTCCAAAAACCGCTTTCCACTGATTTCCTCTATCCGTGTAGTCATGCCTGTGAATACGTGTGAATTGTTAGCAATGTCACACAAATAGTCAACCATATTTGACATACATAGTGAACTTAACGTATAAATTGCTGTCATCCTAGCAATCCACCGGCAGTTTATACGTTTGCAGTTTGCATAAAAGTGGGTAATGCGCTTATTGTGCATTTGTGAGAAGTTTATGGGTTGCAAAAATATTATTCCAGTTTGCAATCTATACCCTGTTCAACAAAAATCTGGAGTACAGGCTTTGTGGGAGAGCTTTTTCCGATGTCGGTACAATATACCACAAATTGCATGTGTATCCGCTATTGATATACTCTAGATTTTCTAGTTACCAGTATTAATTTAAACGAAGCGATATTGTTTTTTCGCTTGTATTTTCAGAAGATCTTTTTTTTTGTTGTTTTTAAAAGCTTTGCAAGCTTTAACTAATCGAAAAGAACACCCCATACATTGATTTGGTTCATATTTTTTATATCGATGTTAAAATGGGTGGTGTAGGAATATTAATAAGCAAACCGATTTTAATAAAGTATATAACATTGGAAAGAACTGTTTGTGTAGAAATGTGCAATTTTTAATGATTTTAGAGCAGGTAAATATAATTGGCTTAAGATACGAGGGGCGTTCAAGATATTCTCGGTATCGGGGTGAAGCTGTGGTTGCATGTATAAATTGACTTATTTATCAAATAACACTATTATTTTAGTGCATTCATGTAAAATTTAATATAAATGTGATTATTAATTCGCGTTTTATCTCTAGTTAAACAGAATCATAATGGCAACTGAGGCGATGATGGTGAAAATTGAGCATCGCGCTGTAATTAAATTTCTCACTAAGCAAGGAAAAAGTCAAAAAACTATTCATGAAGAGATGGTGGCTGTTTACCAGGGTTCCGCACCTTCATTATCAACTGTGCAAAAGTGGTCAAGTGAGTTCAAGAGAGGCAGAGAGAGCATTGAGGACGACCCCCGCTCCGGCGCCCCGGCTACTGCTTGTACGGGAGAAAGCATCAAAGAAGTCGAAAAACTTGTTCTTGAGGATGCCCGAATAAAGGTGAAAATGATGGCAGAGATCACCAAGCTTTCAATTGGTACCATTCACACCATTCTTCATGACCATCTTAACCTTTCAAAGGTCAGTGCAAGGTGGGTGCCACGAATGCTCACAGCGCCTCAGATAAAAAGTGAGAATCGCATGCTGTAGAGCGCTTTTGGAGATGTGTAGTGAGAACGCGGACGGTGTTATGGATCGAATTGTTACTGGGGACGAAACATGGGTCCACCACTATGACCCTGAAAGCAAACAAGAGTCCATGCAGTGGCATAAAAAAGGAACAGACCCCCCGAAGAAGTTCAAAGTCACTCCGTCTGCCCGAAAGCTCATGGCCACAGTGTTTTGGGACTCAAAGGGAATCTTGCTCATTGAGTACAAAAAAAAAGGTGAAACCATCAACGCCACATCCTACGCTTCCACTTTGCATAATTTGCGGGAGGAAATTAAAAAGAAAAGACGGGGTAAACTCGCAGCGGGTGTGTTGCTTCTTCATGACAACGCTCCTGTTCACACGGCGCGAGTTTCCAAGGCTGCTGCGCGAGATTGTGGTTTCGAAGAAATCCAACACCCACCCTATAGTCCAGACCTTGCCCCTAGTGATTATTTCCTGTTTCCGGATTTGAAAAAATGTCTTCGTGGAAAAAGATTTTCGGATGATGAGTTCTTCAAGTCGGTATTTAGCAGAGAAAGAGGAAATTTATTATTTTGAGGGTTTAAGAAAGCTTATCTCAAGATATAACAAATGCATTGATGTAAGGGGAGATCATATTGAAAAACAAAAACAATTTAAATTGAATTCGCATTTTCCTTCATATCGATACCGAGAATATATTGAACGCCCCTCGTACATTTAAGATGCAAAAGGAAGTAACATAAATGCTTAAAACTAACCAAACATAATACATATAGGAATGCTGATTTAGCAAACAATCAATACACAATTTACGACCACCAGTTGCACTAGATAATGTTTTGGTCTCTAATTACAGCAGTATGAGTCGTCATCCGCTCATTTGTTTACCCAGACGGTCGGAGTTTGTTTACTCTCGTTGAGGCACTGAGAGGATATCGTTTACATTCAACACGAATGGATTTTGTGTTGACCTATATTAGGAAGCATAAAAGCCGAGACGATGTGGGCAATGTTGTTATTGTAATAGACTGACTCCACTGAGATCGATAATTATTGTGATTCGCGTATGCGACGGATGGGTTTTGTTGACTTTGGCCCTGAAACTGTGGACGTCGCACAAAATATTAAATTTCGTTGGCGTTTGGAATTGTCTAGACTGATGAGTTGACGATCGAGCGGATGGTGTAAGAAGTGGAAGTTTGGCTTTGGTCACAGGAGCAGTTTGGTTCGGGGTTCGACGGTCATTTAATGAAAGTTTCTTAACAATTTGTATAATTTTCTGCGAAGCCTTAATGACTTTTCTGCAGAAGGTTACTTTTCAAAAGTTTAAACTAAAATGATTCATTTATTTTAGATTTAATTTTGTGAATTTAAAAGAAAATTTTTAATATTTTTTTTTCTGTTTTTAAAATTTACAATATTTTTAAGATCAGCAGGTAATTCATTTAATACTGTGGGAACGCTATATTTGAGCTGCCTTTTACTATAGTTATTGTAGTTACAGGGCACTTGTAACATACCCGTAGCACCTTTTCTGTTGTTGATTTCATGTTCGATTGGCCTTTGAAAGCGGATGTTACTATAGTATTCCAGTACCAAAGTCATTTTGAAGATATTTTGCACCTCAAGTACCTTAAATCTTCTTTCCGCAGTTTATTAGCCTCATCGCAGAATTTTGGAGTTTTTGCAGTTTCTCGATATGTTGTTTGGAGGCGTTACCCCAGGCCAGTATTCTATACCTTAATTTGGATTCTATCAAGGTGTAGTACACCAGCTCCAAAATTTGTGGTGTTGCATGATTTTTTAGATGCCCCAATGCAAATTTAATTTGCTTGTCCCAGATAAAATGGCTATCAGTGATAACTCCTAGGTGTTTATAGCTTTCTACGACGTCAATTAAGTGTTTGCTTGATTTAGTCATCATTTTGGAAAAATACTCGCTCCTGCGTAGCTTTATGATGTGGACTTCGGATGTTCATCATCTTTGTTTTCGCCACGTTGATTACTAAGCCATTGTCGTGACACCATTTGATTGCAATATTAAACTCTGCTTGCATTAGTCTTGTTGCCATCTCCAGAGACCTGTGGCGGACAACTATCGCGGTGTCATCAGCGTGTGCAAATGGAATGCTATTTTTAAAAGTGCGAAAAGTTCATTTGTGTACAAAATGAAAAGAATTGGACCTAGTTTCGACCCTTGAGGAACTGCATATTGTACATGCTTCTTTTCACTGTAAACGTCCTTGATTTTTACACAAAGGGCCCTGTTGAGTAGGTAATCCCTTAGCCAGTCCGCCATCACTCCTCGTATACCAATCCATTCAAGCGCTTCCAGTAACTTTGCATGGTTTGGTGTATGAAATGCCTTACTAAAATCCATAAACATGACCAAAATGTGATGACTTTTATTTAAGGAAGCATTGACGCAATTCGCAAACTCTCCAAGCGATTTTTTGGTTCTGGAAACCGTACTGACTTTGGTGGATAAGGCCGTGGTTCTCAATAAAGGTAATTAGTCTACCTCTAATTACATCTTCTAGACACTTTTCCATAACTGGCAGTATGTATGTCGGTCTATAATTGCTGATCATACTTTTTCCGATGAGAAGTTCTTAACAAGCACTTCATCAACGCTTAACTTTTTTCTTCCCATTATCTCGTTGATTAAGGACTGAAACGAATAAAATTTGGAAACTTCAAAGTAAAAAAAAAAATATTTTCATAATTCATATAATTTGTTTTTATTTGCTTTAAAACTCTGTTTTTATTAAATTCATTCACAATTACAAAAAATAAAAAAATTATTTGGGTTCCCATTGTTTCCTCAACTTCTTTCGAATGTCCTTCATAAGGTTGGTGACAGTTACATATGTGATCTCTTTGGACGCTCTTTTCCATTTAGCACTAAAATCTTTTACGTCCTTTGCACACTGCTCACTTTTCCTCAATTTAGCTTTGACCAAAGCCCAATGCCTTTCAATGGGACGGCACTGTGGAACATTGGGTGGATTCATGTCTTTTGGGACAAAGTCGACATTTTTAGCAACAAGAAAGCTCAAAGTCGCATGAGCATAGTGAGCTGAAGCTAAATCTGGCTAATATAATATTGAACCCTCGTGTTTGTTTAAGAAAGGAATCAACCGTTTTTGTAGGCACTCGTTAATGTACACTTCTCCGTTTATTGTTCCCGTTGTAATAAACGCTGAGGTTCTGTGTCCACATTGGCAAATGGCCTGCCAAACGAGATATTTTGATCCGAATTTTTCCATCCCAATCGATGTTGTTGCTTCAAACGAGTTGTAAAACTGCGCACCTGGAAGAGTAGTAAGATCGGCTTTGACATAAGTTTCGTCATCCAAAACCAAGCAGGTTTTCTTCTTGCTGATCAGCTCGTATAGCTTTCGGGCTCGTGTTTTTATGAGTTTTTTTGCTTTTCAGTAACTTTTGGTATTTTCCGTTTTTTTTCGAGTTTTTAGACCGTTACGTTTTTTAGATCTTTGTACCATTGTTTGGTTGGTCTTACATTTCCGAGCAACATCTCTGGATGACATAGTCCAGTTTGGTACGATGGTACCCACTATTCTCCTGTTCAAATTTGTATCATGTACTCCACTTTTAGCTCCACTTTTCTCTTTTCGCTTAACTGTCAACGTCTCCAAATATCGTTTAATAACAGAATCCACCGTACTGCCTGCTATGTTTAAATTTTTTGCGATGAAATGGTTTGGACGCGAAGTATTTTCGAGCCATTTGTCGATGATCTTTTTACGGCGTTCCTCTTGACTCAGACTTTATAAATATTCTAAACCGCATCGAACTAAAATCAATAACAAACTGAAACTAGAGAATATACTGGCTAATTTGGGTACAAAATGGGATTGCAGTTTTTACGCATTGGAAGTATAGCCCGTACTAAAATTTACAGATTTTATTCGTTTCAGTCCTTAAGCTCCAGGTTTTACGAGAGTCAGCTTTAATTGTGTTAACTTGTTTCTGTAAAAATTTTATTTCTGTGCTTTAATTTTTCTGTTGATCTTGTCTCGGAAATCTTTATATTCAGTTTCGTACGTTCTGCTAAGCCTATTATTCTTCCACTTCCTGTAAAGCTCGTCTCTACTTTTACATTTTGCAGCTAAATTTGGGGACATCCAGGGATTTTTTATGTATTTATGTTCTAGTATTCGTTGATTTTTTATATACAGCTTTTAATTTACAAGCTAAATTTTCATACAGGGTAACTGCATCGCATTCATTTAATACATCATCCCAATCTACTTCACAGATGAGTTCATTTAATTATTATTCACTATATACAATTCAAATTTTTTTTGTTAATATAAAATAAAGTAATAAAGTAATTGTGTTGCTTCCCAACAAAATCTACTGTGCGCTGGAAAAATGGAAAGATAATTAATCGTATGAAATAAAAATTGAAAACATAGCGAATAATTAGCTTTGATGCACACAGCACAAATAACAAAAAATTAACACAAACCAACAAATTGAATATAAACTTAACCGCACCACAAAACGATTTGCCTCGGGACAAAACTCAGAACTATCAAACTGTCAATATGCCGAGCTACGAAGGACATATCGATCTCGCTTTGACGCATTTCAACGCCACTTGAAGAATATGGTCATAATCTGTGGTCAAAGTCAACAAGATGCACTGCAACACAATGCACTCTAACACCTACTCCGAAAATATGGGGGCATCATTGGTGCTGGTGTGTTGTTCACATGTTACACTAAGGTAAATAAGCCAGGGCGATTGACCTTAGAAGAAACAGCCATAAGCCATCAGCAGCTTCAAGGGAAGAAGAAATTCATATGGTATGTTAAACCAGTCTTCAGCCAACAGTCAACCAGTAAAGTTTTAAGTTAAAAACCAAAGGTCACGAGTTTCTATTTAATTATTTCTATTTTACTTGCTTCAGTTCATCTAACTGAAGGAGTTTAAACGGTTTTTTCCTTCTCTTCAATTAATCTAACTGAAAGGGTAGCCACAGCTTGTGAATCGCCTATTCCAAGCCAACCTTTTAAATCCTGCTCAGCTCAGTTAGGGACATTTCCTACATAGAGCCTCAACCGGGATTTCACCGGATAAAATTGGAAATGTTGTTATTTATCTCAAGTGAATAGCAACGACGGTTAAGAGGGTAAGAAATTGAAGAAAAGCTAAGGGGATAAGAAGAGCAAGCAATAAGAGTGCAAAGAAGAGAAGAAGTGAAAAAGTTTAGAAAAAGTGAATGGATCAATTGCAGACATTGACTGTTCGTCAGCCACAAGCATTCCTTAGAAGCAAAGGACTATCCTATAGGTACAACGTCAAAACTGATTTAATAAATCGGATTCGAGATACCTTTGAAGGGGAAAGTGTGAAAGTAGTGGACGTGTTGAGCGCCATAAAAGAGGAAGGGAATGAAATATCCGACGCAAGCAACAACCGGCCACAAATATGCGACCAAGACAAGGAAGTCCGACAACAAACTGAGGAGGTAACGATGTCCACAAAAGCCAATTTCGTTTTCCGGGACGTCGAAGAGTGTCTGGAACAGATCTTGAGAGAGGAGGAAAAGATTACGCAAACTCGATAAAAGAATTCGAAGAAATGGCAACATCGTTCGAGTTGAACGATATACAAAGATACCTTTACTCACGTAGATCACTGAAGGGTGCAGCAAAATTGGCAGTCGAAGCGACTCAAAGGAGTTCGGGAAGAAAACATCGAGCATAGAGGTAAACAAAAGATTGGAGTCTAGAAGAAAAATGTCCTCCGAGACTACTCGTATATTAGAACATGTACGTGTACGTGATGTTCCAGATCGGTAAGGGCGGCGTAGATGAGATATCCTTGATTGAGTACATTACAAATGGGAATCCGGACACAGTGGGCAATAAGACAGTACTCTACGAAGGTTCAACGCTGGAGGAGCTTAAATCCAAGTTAGAGGTATACAAGAGGATGCAACAACAGATGCCAAAACAACGAGTTGAGACCAATAAGTCGAATTCGACCCATGGCAAACCTTCCGTTTCGCCTAAACGATGTCACAACCGTGGGTCTACATCATATGTGTCGTGATAAAGCTAAAGGAACACCTTGTTTCCAGTGTAACCAATCTCTCCTAATTGCTCGAATCAGAAGAAGAAGACGGGTGTACACAAAGTCAAGCGCATTGGATCGGATGGCAGTAATGCGTTAATTAGTATCACAGGCACCCCTACCACGCTTTCGTCGACAACGGCAGCGGCGTATCGATTGTGCATGAGTCGCTCGTGGAAGAAATCGGGGGAGCAAAAGTGAGTCCTCTAGGATTTGGGAATGCACCCCAAAAGACGATGGGTTCCTGTCTCCTGGAAATACGAGTTGGACAAGGCAAGCACTGGGTTTGTTTCCAAGAGAAACAAGAAGAGATTTTCTACAGAATGTAGAACTGCTGATAAGTCACGCAAAAATAAGGCATAACAAGAAATTAAATGCAGAGAGGTTAGAACAAAGTAAGGCGTACGAACTAGACGAGAATGATGTTTTGAGTATCAGACTGCGGATGGTGAAGAAGAAGACACAGATGGGAGCAACTTGGGTGTTGGCAATGACTGTTATAGAAAAGTCGTCACTGATATCGTTTCGGGTTATTCTCCCAAACGAGTTCCAAAATCATGCATCGGGATGACTCTCGTACTAACGGACGAAAGTCCTATATATCAGAAGACAAGACGACTAGCCCGCTAGAAAAAGAAGCAGTTTGCGAGCAAGTGGAGGAGTGGTTGGACGAGGGTATTATCCAGCACAGCCATACCGACTGTGCTAGCCCTATTTTACTTGTGAAGAAGAAGGACGGAAGTAATTGACAGTGATTTTCGAAAACTTAATTCTAGGGTTATCAAGGATGGGTATCCTCTGCCAGTAATGGAAGAGATATTAGAGAAGCTATACAAAGCAAAGGTATTCACAACACAGGATCTTTCGCAATGGGTTTTTTTAATGTATCAGAAAGTAGTAGAAAGTATACCACATTCGTGATTCCAGATGGCCAGAACGAGTTCCTAAAGGTTCCTTTTGGACTGTGCAAGTCACCTGCGGTGTTCCAGCAATTTGTTAATACAGTTTTTCGAAACCTAACAAGTTTCGGACCGGATAAGACCATCGCATTCGGATCTCTGAAGAATTTATTGTGTAGGGAGCCTATTCTTAAACCATTCAACCCCATACTCGAGACAGAGTTACCTACGAACTCGAGTATGGTTGGGTACGGTGGAGTTTTGCTCCAGAAATACGAAGGCCAAATGCATCCTGTCTTAGTTTTATGGCAACTCAAGCCGAAAAAAATTATACAAGCTATGAGCACGAAGTTTTAGCCATAGTAAAATATATCCAGAAGCTACGATATGTCCAGAAGCTACGATCTATTGGGAATGAACTTCAAAATCTATACGGACTGCAATGCATTCAAAGCCACCATGAGCGAAAGGGACTTGCGTCCACGAGTGGCCAGGTTGGCAATTATGTTGCAGGAATATTCTTGTGAAGTGTTGCACCGATCAGAATCATCCATGCGTCATGTAGATGTAAGTTAACGCATGGCGCAATCACACAACACTTTCGCAGGAAGTGCTTAGATAGCAGAAATTGCAACAGCAACCGACACGACGCAGACACAACACTTAGGCAGGAAATGCTTAGATAGCAGAAACTGCAACAGCAACGACACAATCCAATGGCCAGACCAAATCATAGAAAAATATCGCATCCCATAAGTGTTAGGTTTCATTTGGTAGAATAATTGATTTGTATGACTCAAGCCCACCCAACTCGATCAATCATAAAATGTATAAATAGAACAGTGAGATAAATTGCAGGGCAGTTAAAGTTTAGTTTCAGTGCGATGAACGAACTTGGGCAAAATTAATAAAGAATATCATGCCGCTCATTGAAAACGGCGGATTGACTGCGGCGGGAGAATATCATAATTTCCATGTTTTGCTATCATTTAAAATGCAAGTGAACAAACGTCGGTAAAGAAGTGCAAAAAACATCCATCATTGAATACGCATACGATCCGCGCTCTATTCAAATTGTGACGTTTCTCAACCGCAACACAATTGATCCGGATTCCAGTCAACAAAATGATGAAATTGAAGAAGTAAAATAATCATAAATTGTATTTCATAATTACTAGAACAAAATATTTTCAATAGGCAAACAAATCGTCAGCAGTTCCAGGTGTTGGTAGAACATACGCAGAGAAATCCGGATATTGCCAGAAATTTAACAAAAAAAAAAGTCCAGAGTTCGTCCAAAAGTTTTGGTTGAACTTACAGCAAGAGCTGAATAGTTTGGGGCCTCCTACTAAGGAAATATCAGAGTGGAAGAAGGTAAATTAAAATAAATAAACTCTCAAAGATCTTGAAGCTAAGAAAAGTAATTTTTATATAGATCATTGATAAAAGATGGATGAAGTTAATTTATCTAACGTTAAAACTTTACTTTAGGTTTGGTCGGATCACAAATCTGTCCTTCGTAAAAAACTTTGCCACAACAAGCGAGAACATAAGGCAACTGGTTAAGGCGAAAATAACGAGGTTTTTTTCACTCCTTTGGAAGAGGAGGTCATTGAGCTGATATGCTTAAAAGACTGTGTTCATGGTTTGCCTAATACTAGAAGTTTTGGTGTACCATTGTCGAACGTGGCTTCCGTCTCCACGGCGGCGTTAAGAGATTTTGAGGTGGGTGCAGATATCGATACTGAAATGTAGGCTATTTCATTTGAAGAGATAGAAAATGACCTAAACAAAACAAATATCCCAACGGCTAGCACGACAAAAGAAACACCCAGGAGAACATTTCAGAAGCCAGTGTAACTTCTGGAGAAGCAAATCAAAATACAGGAACAGCTTTACGAAAATGTATCAACAGTGCTGGAAACAGTCCAAAAGCAGTCCGAAGAAACAAATTCATGTTTACGAAAAATCTACCGGACAATCGATCGGCTCAATGATTCCCAGACCAATATAAACCAACAACTTTTGTACGAAATAAAAAGGCATAATGAGCAAATGGAACAAATTTCGCTGGAAAAAAACAGGATTAAGAGGGAACTGCTAGAACTGCAATTAATGAAAGTAAATGCAACCTTAAAAGACTAATATATATATATATATTTTTTATTTCCTTTTTGCCACGAAGGCTGATATTTTATATTTTTTTTGCCAAGAAGGCTTTTGTGTTATTGTTTTAAACAATAAATTTGTTATTTCAAAAAAAAAAAATTATTTTATTTCAAATGAAGTCTTGCAAAATTTCATTTCTAATTCTATTTGCCTCCATTATGAACATTTCTGTTTATGTATTGTGAGGATGACTGTCTTCAACTTCGGTAACTTCTTCTATTGACTCGTGTTCTTCATCAAACACATTAAAATGAATTCTAATATTATGGATTGCAGCACTAACATTTATGAATTGGACAGCTTTTAGGGGCGAATAATGGAGCTGTCGGGCACCAAGACAACAGCGACACCAATTTTTCCATACCCCAATTGTTCTTTCAACAATATTCCGTGCCCTGCTATGGCTACTGTTGAATTGACTTTCTGGGGTATCAACACCGGGAGATCTATATGGCGTGATTAGACAAGGGGATAAGGGATAACCAGCATCTCCTATAAAAAAAAAGAACGTAGTAACGATTTGGTTTTCAATATTGGAAAAGTGCATTTACCTAATAATCGCATATTTCGCTCTCCTTTGTCATATAAAGATTTAAAATAGAAGAAAGCATCGCTGTTGCCCCAAATAGAGGAGTCGTGACTGGCTTCAGGATATCTGGCATCCACATATCTAATCCTTTGCTTGTGATCACATATCTGAAATAGAGCATTCTTTAAAAAAAAAAATATGACATTAAATATTTACTATCATGGTATTCAAGCTGTAGTCTCCTTTTTTTGTTGTAAAAAAGGTGAGCATTTTCACCCGCGGGTTTGGCAACTTTGATATGTCAAAACACATTATTACTCCCGGTATTCTCGACTTCTCATAAAAAAACAGTCTGGCCTGTTCAACGGGTGATTAACTCAACGATATCACGGAGTACCATTATGAAATGCAATGCGAAGATGACAAGCAGCTACGAGAATTGTTAGAGGGGGCAATACTGGACGACTTCGAGAACAGCCGCGAAATAATGAGAAAACAGCTAAGCAAGAGATAGAGAACGTGCAGGAGGAGAATAAGAGGACGTTCAATCGAAAGAGGAAGGCATCCAGAAGATACCAGTTACATGATCTGGTAGCCATCAAACGAACGCAGTTCGGTATCGGCCTTGAGTTATCAAGTTTATGGGACCTTATGAAGTAACCAATATCCGGGGAAATGACCGATATGATGTCCGAAAAGTAGGAGAACATGAGGGACCCAAAGCAACATCCACGTCTGCTGATCACATGAAGCCGTGGTTAAATGATAGTGATGACGATGAAGGAGATTAGTAATTAGGTTCGGAATAAGAAATTCTTGGCCTGAAGCTAATAAAAGTAGTTTTATTATAAGGTCATCTGACGCCTAAAAGGCTCCATTTTACATAAGTTTCAGGTAGTTCTAAAACAATAAAGTACGATTAACGAGAATACTTTGTAGTTATAATACAAGTTTTATGACATCTAATGAAAGATGGCGTTTTTGTTTCCATTCATATATAAAAAAACTGTAAATGGATGATTTTGAGTAAAGTTAGGGTCTATCGCAAGAGTTTTTAATTTTTTTATTTTATTTGATTATGAATGGCTAGTGCAATTTGCAGTTACTATTTTAAGTAATATTAATGCCTTCCAAATAATATAGAAAGTTTAAGTGAAACGATATATATCAAATACTTGCTAACTTATCGACTTAAACAAGATCAGTTGTAAATGCTAATTGGTATGATTAACAAACTGAAGCCGAAGTTGTAGCAGAATGCGTGTGAACTGTGTGCCTATATCAATACGAAACGTTTCTAACACTTTCGACGTTAATCACTCAATAGCGGATGAAAGCATCAATCACAAAACATTCAGAGTGCTCAAGTCGTTAGACGTAGTACAGAGACTTTTCTTTCCCTCGCTCCAAATGGAGCATTTTTTCTTCGTTTCACCTCGCTTTCTTTGTTTAATTTTTTTTTTCAAAAAACTGTATCATTATCCATTATGTATCATTACCACAGGGTCATTATTAAATTAAATTAAAACAAAAACAATTAAAACAAAATAAAATAAACATCTATTTTCTATAGCATATCGCTTGTGATCAAATGGTCTTAAAGCTAATTTTCTTTGGGTAAAAAATTTCGAGTACTTACTACATATTTTTGTGATTTTATCAAAGTTTGGTCAACTTTATTATTATTATTATTATTATTAATTAAGCAACCTGAAATGTTATTGAAATACATTTCCTTTTTCACAAAATCTTTATAAACACCCTTAATTTGTTTTCCTTATTTTCTATTAATTCTATTCTATTATTAGCTGAATAATGTAAGGCTCGTTTCACACTTATCCATTTCCATTCGATTCGGCTTACATATATTCGGTTCGTTTTCGGTTTTCGTTAGACTCTTCACACACACACGGTTTATATCAGGTTTGTATTTGGGAAAGGTATTCAATATAAAAATCAGTCGCCCACTATTCACACACTGGAGAGAAGTTAACAATGATGTTACTCTACAGAAGAATTAAAAAACGCATTTTACAATTTTTTTCCGAAATTAAGAGAAAACGAAGAACAATTTTCAAATTACTTTAGGATGTCAATTACCCAATTTGATGAATTACATTTGAAGAATTATCTTCAACGCCAAAATACATTCATGAGGGATTTTATTCAACCAATTCAGATGTTGGCCATAACCTCTCAGGCAAGTCAATAAAATCAATATAAATAGTTATTTAGAGTCTCTTTTTATTATTAAGAAAATACCTTCATAATTATTAAAAACTAAAGTAAACGTTAAAAAAGTGAATTTTCATAAACTGAATCTTTTTTTACTAATTGAAAAAAAAAATCGTAATTAAACATTCAAAAAATAAGCAAACAAAAAAGAAAAAAATTAAGTTCAATAAACTGAACTCCTTCACAACAGAAATCAATATTTTTATAAATTTCGAAACGAATAATCCGAGCTATCATAGGATATAGAAGAGATGCTGAAATTAGTCCTTGAGGATGAAAGATTGTGGATAGTTTTCTCGTACAATTGACCACTAGATATTTGTGATTCAGTTTGCTGCTAAGAATAACCATAGATTGTAGCTCAGAACGGCAGAGCCCCTTGTGGAACGGTTTAGCCGCAGACACTGTATCAACTGGAGAAGGATGCCTCCGCTGCCTTATGTTCCTTACGACTTTCAAGACCTCCATTTGAAAATCAAGTGTCTCATTTTCATCGAAATCTTTAAGAGAAGGCAGTAATTCCTTGGAAAATGAAAGGTGTCGATTTGGTGTCTCTGTTTTTTTTTACCAATCCTCTTCTTCGTTGTCGTATCCGTTGCTCCATCAGCAGGATTGACCGACTTTACAGCCTTATCAGCCTATTATGTCAACCACTATTCCAGTTTTTAATCGAGCGGATCGTTCGTTGATATCGGTAGCGGGATATTCACTCTAATTATTTTGCTATATTTTAAGTCATTCGAAAAAATTCGAAAAACTCGCACTAGCCCAAATTAGGCTTTTTAAATATAGTGTCTAAGTATTATATTGAAGTTATTGTATAATTTAATTTGACTAAAAAACCCGATACATATTCTATCAGGATGCAAGTTAATGAACCATTTGCGATACCTTCTTTATATTAGTTCATTTCTCCGCTGGTTGTCCGTCTGGGTATGGCCTGTGCACGGGTAGAACATTCCGTTCGCAGCTCCGAACGTTGTTGTCCTTTTTCTTTTTACAGGGCGTCGATAGTAAATTCGTCTTTCTATGAAGCTATTAGTTGCTTCGCCACTGACCCAGTAAAGACTCATTGGTCTTTATTTCACCAACCTGAGACCCTTATTGATCTGAACTCCAATTACGTTAAAAGATATTTCATATAAGAAATATTCCATGCTGACTGCCGAAGCCATCGTTGATTTAGTGTTGTGGATACTTTTGTCGTTTATCTTCCTTCTGTACTTCAGTCGTATCTTGTTTTGCTCATCACTAAAATGGAAGTAAAATAAATATTGGATATACATTGCTCAATACCTCTCCTTATCGTACACACCCAGTTGTCAAAAATCTTAGTTCACACATAAATTCTCGATTTCCACAGTATGTATTGGATTATTTTTTTGATTCAGTAAGACTCAACAAAATCAAAGAAGTAGATTACTGTTTAATACACCATAATGAAAAGACAAAACTTGCAATGTCATAACAAAGTGAGACAAGTTATTCTGTGACAAAATATACTTGTATTTTTTGAGGTGCACCCCGCTAACAATTCTGCTAATGTTTTATATTACAAACCACCTTGATCGAAAAGTGGCGCTCCCATTGTTCCGATTTGAGTTCTGTTTTTTTTTTGTTAAGTTGGTAAATCTATTGTTGACATTCCCTCTAAATCTTAGCGTCGTAGCTTGACATTTGCAAAAATTACGTAGCTAAGAGTACGTGTGTGTTGGCGATTTTTTACAATTTTAGAAATGGATTTAAATTTGCAACAACGAACTTGTATTAAATTTTGCGTAAAAAAAGGATTTAATGGTGCGCGAACGTTGGAAATGTTGGAGCGGTTTAAAAGTGGTCGTGAGTCAATCGAAGATGATGAATGCAGTGGCATACCATCGACATCGAAAACCGACGAAAACATTGATGAAGTAAAGAAAATGTTGGTCAATAAGTGCAAATGAACCATCAGAGAGATAGCGGAGGACTTGAATATTGCCTATGGATCCGTCCAACCCATTTTGGTTAATGATTTGGGTTTCCGTCGTGTAGCAGCAAAGTTGGTGCCAAAAGACCTCAATTTCATGCAAAAAAAGACCGTGTTGACGTCGCAAAAGAGATGATTTGCGAGGCTGAGTCCGATCCCACATTCATCAAAAGGATCATTACTGGAGACGAGACATGGGTTTATAAGTACAACACGCAATCCAGAATCAGACAAGTGAATGGCGTTCATCAAATGAGCCGAGACTAAAAAAAACCACGTTGTTTCCATCAAAAAGGAAGGCAATGCTCACGGTGTTCATGGATTACAACGGTGTAGTGCATAATGAGTTTTTGCCAGAAGGCCGGACAGTAAACAAAGAGTATTATTTGGGCGTTATGAGACGTTTACGTGAAGCAATTCGCCGAAAGAGACCAGAATTGTGGGCAGAAAACTCGTGGATTTTGCACCATGATAACGCACCGTCGCACAGTGCCATCATTACTCGTAATTTTTTGACATATGCAACAAGTACCATCCAACAGCCACCGAATTCACCTGATTTGGCTCCATGTGACTTCTTTCTATTCAATGGAGTTAAAAAACCATCACGGGGAACACGTTTCAGCAGCCGAGAGGAAGTAATGGAAAAATCGCACTGATGGACATACCGAAAATCGAATATAAAAAATGTTTAGAGAATTGCATCAAGCGCTGGCATAAATGTGTTGCAGTCGATGGGGATTACTTTGAAGGGGACAATATAGATTTAGATGAATAAACCTGTGTTTTAAATTGTACCTATATGCGAGTAAGTGCATAAATTTTTAAATTTTTCTTCCATCTGGCATCCGACGATTATTTTTGACTCTTTTCAGGCGCTTTTCTGATGGAAATGCCATTAAATGACACGTGTTCTTGCGTTAATAAATATACAGGGTGTACCAAAAATCAACGTCAAGCCGATAGAAAATTTAAACGAGCTGCGACAAAAAATTGCAGAAGCCGTTGAAGACATCAATTCCAGAAGATATGCCCGTCTTATTACCAGATCATTTGTAAGAAGATGCAGATCTTGCATTGCCGCTGAAGCCAAACAGTTTGAACATTTGTTGTAAGATACAAGATCGGTAGATGGCAATCCTGAGAGTATACACCAAGAAAACGTAGTGTTCTGTGACGGTAAAAAAATGAAATGAAATGACAAGGGTGGCAACTCTATCTGTTTCACTCACACTAGGCGAAATGGTGTGTTTATCCGTCTCAATCACAGCGTCACTGTGTATCTCGCTCACACTTGGTACTCATTTTATCTTATTAAAAAGAATTAACAATGAATCGGGTTTCTTTAACAACATATTTTGTTTGTCCCCAATTAGGCATTAGTCTACCAAGTGTCATCCAGACTAAAGTCGCCTTTTAAAGTTACTTGCAAAATTGGCATAGCACATTTTTTTGTCACTACAGTCAGTTCAAGTTAGGTGATTAATGATTTTCAGATACATGGATGGACAAAAAAGCAATATTTTAGTTAAAACCGATATAGTTATGTTTCAATTTTGGACCGCAATTTACAGAATAGTTACTCAGGGTTACTTGACAACAAAAAGATCGAAGAAAAGTAAAGATTTGCGGTCTCAGTATGTCGTCGCTCCGCTCTTCACCATTTAAAATAAAACGTCCTTTTCCATAGTACGCAGTTTATTTCAGGGAGTTTATTTTCTTAAAAAGGAAATTTTATAAAATTCATTCTAACAATATTTAAATACTTACTTATTGGTGACTCTTGGCAGGCGGCAGCGGCTGGCGATGACAAAAGAACAAAGAGAGTAAAACTCGAAGCAAAGCAAATTCCTAAAGCGCGCGCTGTCTGTTTGACAGCTCGTCTTAAATGTCAATGAAATTCGTTCTGTTCGCTTTCGCATTCCAAGAGCCACCAATAAGACATGTTCACACGGCTCATTTATCGACATCCCACCCCCCGTGAGGAGCACGAGTCGAGACTCCAGCCTCACTCACATCTAATATGGCGAGCCTCACCGCTGGCCTTCGCAGCACCCCTGAGGCAGTCTTCACGTCGGCCGAACGGACCTGTCCGTCTGATCCTGGGAATACCTTGATGATCCTGCCCCGTGTCCATCTACTCCTCGCTTTGGTGACGTCGCATTCCAGTACTAGGTCCCCGACCTTTAGCGGCGGCACGCTTTGAAACCATTTGCAGCGTCGTGTTAACACCGGCAGATACTCACGTACCCATCGATTCCAAAAACGGTTCTTCAGCTGTTGGCTCACCCTCCACCGTTTTCGAAGACATAACGCTCGTTCGTCGATGGGCCCTGGTGTTTGGGTTGAATTCGGGACCCCTAGAAGGAAGTGGTTTGGTGTGAGAGGCTCCTCATCCTCGGTTGTGATCGGCAAGTGCGTCAGCGGGCGACTATTAACAATGTTTTCGGCCTCCATCAGCGCACTATACAGGACTTCGATTTTCGGAGTAACCTCCTTGAGAGTGTATGCTAAAGCTCTTTTTCGTGGACTGGACAAGTCGCTCCCAGCATCCTCCGGCGTGTGGGCTCAGTGGACAGTTGAACACCCATTCTATGCCAACTGAGGAGAGCTCCGCTTTGATTGTGTCGCTGTCGAAGATGTCGCTGGTTAGTAGCTCTTTTCTGGCTCCTAAGAAGTTCGTGCCGTTATCAGTCCTGATTCGCAACGGAGTCCCTCGACGGTTGACGAAGTTGCGAATGCATAGGATACACGCATCCGTGGACAGATCGGCCGCTATCTCCAAATGAACGGCTCTTACCGTAAGGCAAGTGAACAGCGCGATCCACCGCTTCTCAGTGCGACGGCGTATGGCGACGTTGACGGGTCCAAAGTAGTCAAGGCCGGTAAACGTGAACGGTCGGACGAAAGGGGTAACTCGATCCTCCGGAAGTTGACCCATCAACGGGGTTTGCGGCTTGGCTCTCCGAATTCGACACAACTGGCATTGACCTTTCGCGGCCTTCACAGCAGAACGAAGTCCAGGAACCCAAAATCGTTGTCGTATTTCATTCACTATGGTGTCGTCATTCTGGCGGCGACGGCGGCGGTGATAGTCACTCACTAGGAGCTCTGTTACTGCGTGGTCTCTTGGCATGATGACAGGGCGCCTGGTTTCGAATGGTACAGTTGTAGCGGCGTCTATTCGGCCGAGTGAACGAACAAGTCCAAATTCGTCCAGGTATGGCGTCATCTGGTAAAGCTGGCTACCCTTCCGTATTGGTAAGTTTCGTCGTAGGCATTCGATGTCCTGGCCATAGGCCTCGCCCTGCGCTTGTCGGCATACTAGATCCTCAGCCTCCTTAACTTCTATTGCCGGCAATTCACCTCGTTCCGTCGGCTTACGTCGGCAGGCGTTTATGAAACGTAGTGCCCAGGCCATGGTGCGTCGTAACTTCAGGAAACTAGAAAACCTAGTAGCATCGAATGGTGGCTTGCTTGAGCAGGATGTGCTTAGCAGATACTTCGGACGGATCTCCTCCGTTGACAAGTGGTCGGAGATGTCATTTGGTTGTTGGGGCCACTCCGTTTCAGGCAGTCTCAGGAAGGCAGGACCCTTTATCCACTTGTTGTTACTGTGGAACTCCAGTGAGTGGCCGCCACGGGTGGCGTCGTCAGCCGGGTTGGACTTCGATGGCACCCATCGCCATTGAGCGGCTTTGCTGCTCTGCAGGATCTCCGCTATACGGTACGCTACGAACTCTTTATGGCGGCAGGGGTCTGATCGTAGCCAGTGTAAGACGGTCTTGGAATCACTCCAATAGATTCGGTCAGCTATAGGCAGAGTGTGACATTCGACGACGGAGTTACAAAGTCTCATCCCAAGGATCGCTGCGGACAATTCTAAGCGAGGTATGGTTAGGAGTTTATTAGGACTTACCCTTGTTTTACTACAAACGAATGATACGTGGATCTCCCCATGATGCTCGATTCGAAGGTATGTGGCGGAACTGAAAGCTTCTTCGCTGGCATCCATAAACGTGTGCAGATCCACCCGGGCGGCTGTGGTCGTATAGTGACTGTGACATCTAGGGATCTTAAGCGAAGATAAGGTTGGCATCTGTGACTTCCATTCCTTCCAACGTGTGAGTGATTCTACGGGTATAGGTTCATCCCATCCAATCCCGAGGCGCCAGATTGACTTCAACATTAATTTCAACGGTAGCGTGTAGTTGGCTATCATCCCAAGTGGGTCGAAAACGGACATGGTGAGGCTGAGGAATTCCCTCTTGGTTGGGCATCTGTTTCCTGTGATGATGTCTTGGTTAACTCGGGCGAAGTTCAGCCGAAACATGAACACGTCCTCCTCGCTGTTCCAACATAGACCCAAGACCTTATCGTTCGTGATGGCTTTCATGTCCAAGCTGATTGTTTTAATGGAACTGCATGTCTCAGCGGCGTTCGGCAAGCTATGCAGAACTTCTTTGGAATTGGATGTGAAGTTACGCAATTCGAACCCTGCATCACGGTGAATATCCACGACTGTTTTGGTGACTGTGATTTTTTTTTTTTTTTTTATAATTTACGCGCGCCAAAGGGGTTATGAATACCCTTACACTGATGCCAGGGCGCGGGCGGAAAGGTAGAAGGAGGAAAAAGGAAAGTTTGTGATGTAGTGGTTTGAAACTCGGGTGTGTTTGGTTTCGATATTGACTCTCCAGGGGTGGGAGTCCGAATAGGACGGAGAGATTTTCTTCACTCGGAATGGTGAGGTTGTGAATTTTAACGGTTGTTTTGTGCTTGAAAACCCTACAACAGCCAAATCTACATGTCAGTTATGCCTTCACACGCAGATTTTTCTGACTGAGTTCCAATTGCACAAATGAAAACTTGCCGTGGCTAGGATTCGAACCTTGACCTTCCGAGTGAGAAGCGATTGCTAGTACCACTACACCACGGCCACCCCGTGATGGCCTCTGACACACTTTCAAAACTATCAGCGTAGTCGTCTACGTAATGGTGGTTCACGATGGCTTCGGTGGCTCTCGGATGCTCATTTCGAAACCTTTCGTCGTTGAGGTTCTTTATGTAGTTCGCTGAGCAAGGGGAGCAGGCGGCTCCGAAGGTCATGACCTTCATGACGTAGGTGTCTACCGGCATCTCTTCTTCCTCTCGCCAGAGGAAACGCTGCGAGTGTTCATCTTCTGGACGTATCAGCATTTGATGGAACATTTCTCTAATATCTCCTGTGACAGCAACGGTTCGGATCCGCAAGTTGAATAACACCTTTACTAACGGCACGTAGTTGTCCGGTCCCTTCAGCAAAGCGGAGTTTAGAGATATGCCTTCAACCTCAGCAGCAGCGTCGAAAACCAGCCGAACCTTCCCCGGCTTGTTGGGGTTTTTTACGCCGAAATGTGGAAGATACCAAGTCCTGGGAGTTAATGAACCTGCTTCAGACGACGTCAGCTTCACTGCATACCCTTTTTTCACATAACTTGCGAGGTTATTTTTATACGTGGCACTAAAGTCGGGATCTCTTCGCATTCTTCCTTCTAGGTTGAAAAGCCTTTTCTTGGCTAGTTCATAGCTGTTCGGTAATTGGGCTCCATCCTCCTTCCATAGCAGGCCAGTCTGATACCGCTTGTCCAACCGTGGTGCTGCTTAACAAGTGCGAAGCTCTTTTGTCACTCTGGGATACTGGTTTCTCCTTCGGTTTTCTTACACCAAAACTTTCGATGCAAAAGTATTCTTCCACGAGCTTATCCAATCACAAGCATGGTTGCTACAAAGTACAACATTTCCTCTCGGGTCTTCTCCCTGTCCCGAAGGTAGTGCACCGTATGCGACCCACCCTAATTGAGTACGCACGGTTATCGGTCCGTTTTCCTGGGTGTTGACTACCTCTATTGGCGCTCCGAGATGACTGTTGTCCAGTCCTATTAATATCTCCGGTCTGGCGTTATTGTAGTTGGCTAGAGAGATATCAGGACGGCTATGCAGAAACAAGCCCGACTTGGCGAAAGTTTGAGTGGGCAACCGAAGCTCCTCGACTGTTTGGACTTCACTCAGTTTGAATTTTTTGGCATCGTCTTGGTCGGCACTTACCTCCACATCAACAGCAAAGGATTTCTTGGTTTCTGGCTTGTCTCCAATCCATCGCAGATGCAAGTCCTTGGGCTTTCCGTTGAGGCGAAGACGTTTGGCTAGTTCTGAGCTCATGATTGTGACGGATGACCCTTCATCGAGTAGGGCAAAGGTTCGAACCATCGCTTCTTTATTATATATCCTGATAGGCAATACTCTGAAAAGGATCCGTGCGTTTTTGGCGTCGTCACAGTTTAGCAAAGGCCTTCGAGGTTCCACGAGGACCTACGCTCTCCCCAGCTGATGACTTCGAAGGTGATTCGCTTTCGTGAAGAGACTGGTGATGCATTCGTTGGCAATCGGCAATGCCGCACGATCGTTTTGTGCGGCAGGTCCTTATGTTGTGCCCAAACTTCAGGCATCCGAAGCATAGGTTGTGTCGTTTCACGAAATCCCATTTAGCTGGCGTATCTAGTTTGGTGAAGCTGCTACATCCTGTCACTGCATGCGACGTTCCCTCGCAGTAACGGCACTTGCTGTTTCCAACCTTCTCCTTCACTTCGACGGCATGAAGAACGTTGCCTCTCGTCGTCCTCCTTGACGAGCCGCTCTGACTTGACGATGACAGCTGAGTCGAGGTTACGATGCAGACCAGTCTAGCTACCCGGTTCATCCACTCGCTGAAGTGCTTGATTGTGGGATATGGTCGTATACAAACGCTGCACTGTGCCCACTCTAACCTCTTATTCATTGGCAACTTTCCGACCAGTTCATCCAATAAGGTTGGGTTCGCCAAGTGTTGATGCATTCCACTGGCTTCTAGGAACACTGTAAGGTTTTGTACCTTTGTAGCGAATGGCACTATTAACTCCAGTTTGTTATCCGGTATCGGCATGAATTCCCTCACCTTCTTGAGCTGGCTCTGAACAAGGCACTCTGGACGTCCGAAACGAAAGTCCAAGCTGGCTATCACTTCATCGACATTATTTGGGTGGATGAGCAGAGACTCGACTACGTCCCTGGCTTCCCCTTTTAAGCTTTTGTGTAGGCGGAACATGTTCTCCACTTTGCTATATCCGAACATGTTAGTGGACTCTACGAATGCTGTGCAAAACATAGGCCACTCTTCTGGCCTGCCACGAAACTCCGGCAAATCATGGAGCTTTCGTTGTGATCCATATGCGGCCGGTGGTAAAGATGGTCCTTGGGCGTGTTGTGGCTGCTCGGCGGTTGAAGAAGAAATTGGGTATTGGTGTTGCATTGTCTGGAGACCATTCAGAGGTTGCAGGAAAGTCGGCGTGCTGCTCTGTTGACGGTAGGCTGAGCTTGCCGGTGTGATCTGTGGAGACGGCGCCGAGGTCACTGATGGCCAAGAATATGCGGCGTGAGAAGTACATGGCATGTGCCCCGTCGTAGCGGTTTGTTGAAAAATAAGATTGTCTTGACTAGCGGCATGCGGCACAGTTGTTGCGGTCGAAATTGAGAACACAGGCGTAAAAACGGCTGACGTAACTGTGGTTATTTTGGGGACACCAGACGTGACCGCACTATTTGGCAAAACACTGGATATAATCTGTTGCTCTTGTAGCAGTTGTCCGTACCGCAGACGTTCCTGTTTTTCCTTGCTGGCGGCGGCTTTGGCTGCTTCAAGCTGTTTTCGGAGCTGCAACAATTCTTCCTCCATTATTGGATACTGGGCTTCGCTTTCCGGCACTGTTCTATTATCTTCTTGGGAAGGGCAATCGTCGAAGGAGTCCGTTTGGTCGTCAGACTCCTGGCTCTTCTTTGAAGTTTGCCTTGTTGTTCTCCTTTCAGTTGGCATTGGCTTAAACGAATTATTATTTGTTGCAGTAACGGCAACTTGTTCCGATTGTTGCGGGCTCTAACGGTTGTTCCGATAATACGGGCACATATAAATTTCACGTTCCGTCCGCTGGCTGCGGGTATTCCAGAAAATTCTCGTCCGCTGGCTGCGGGAATTCCAAAATTGGAGAATGCTTCCGTCCGCTTACTGCAGGAATACTCTGGCAATCGCTTGCTGTTCTAAATTTCGTCCGCTGGCTGCGAAAATTATTTTCCAATAAAAAATAAAGATTTGTCGTCGCTCCGCTCGTCACCATTTAAAATAAAACGTCCTTTTCCATAGTACGCAGTTTATTTCAGGGAGTTTATTTTCTTAAAAAGGAAATTTTATAAAATTCATTCTAACAATACTTAAATACTTACTTATTGGTGACTCTTGGCAGGCGGCAGCGGCTGGCGATGACAAAAGAACAAAGAGAAGTAAAACTCGAAGCAAAGCAAATTCCTAAAGCGCGCGCTGTCTGTTTGACAGCTCGTCTTAAATGTCAATGAAATTCGTTCTGTTCGCTTTCGCATTCCAAGAGCCACCAATAAGACATGTTCACACGGCTCATTTATCGACACAGTACTTGAATGATCGTCACAGGGTGTCTGATTCCTCGATTTTATTTGAGTGCCAATAATTTTAAAAGTACATGAGTTATATTTTTTTTTAAATTTTGTGATAACCGACACCACTTGACCTATCACCCGTTTCCGGCTTGACGTTGATTTTTGGGACAGTGTGTATATATGACCTAGTATTTAAAGAACGTTAATTTTTTTTCATTATATTTATTTATTTACTTATTCATTAAGAATTACAACATTAAAGTAGGAGATGATAGGGCTACCCTGGTCGTTAGGGTTCTGTCATTTTTCGTGTTTCTGAAATAAAAATAAAAATACACCCATGAGTACTCTTAGCTCTTCTCTATCAAATACTCGCACTTAAAAAAAAACGGATATGCGTAGTATTTAGGGAACAAGCAAAAAATTATAATAAATAAGTAGATTGGTTGATGGTTATACATATACGTGTGCTATGGTACAAGGCCAGATGGATTTAAGAGTCGTGCGAATGGCGATCGTGGTACTCTGAGCAGGAAAAAGATGGATAAACATACAGTTAGCACGTGAGTTCATCCAAATAAATGTGTGCATGGTGTTGGCGATGGCACTTCTTGAACAACGAAGAGAGGAGTATATCCCCGTTCCCCCATCCGCGATACAAAAGTGGCTTCAGGACCAACGAATGGAGAGGTATATCCCCATTCCCCCATCTGCGCTAGAAGAGTGTATCCTCTCTCTCTATTACACACAATTAAAAGAAATTTAAGCGCACGCACTTCCCTCCGACATCATCCGACAGCTCCGGCATACAAAATAATATTACTAAATAATTTGTTTCAAAAACTATAAAGAACGCAATACTTTGCGATAACACAATAAATATATATTAATATATTACACATACCAAAAATAAACCATAAATTATAATAAAAATATAAGACTTAATATTTAAGTGCAATTTACAATTAAATATATGAAATGTATTTATATATATAAAATATATAACATATAAATTAAATATAAAATAAATTGAAGTAAATAACGAACACAAAGATTTATCTGAGATTAACTCACCAAGTATAAATTAATACCTTAATTAAAACAAAAGTTAATCCACAAATAAAAAGCTGAGAAATACTCAGTGATTAACTCACCAAATATAAATTTTTTCTCCTTTTGCTTCAACTAATATATTTTTTTTAACAACTAAAACACTAACCCTTCTGGTTTGAAGTCTCACTGCTTAATAAAATCCTCATTAGAAAAGAAGACGCGTGATGCGCTGGCATACCGTCCCCCACTCCATTTTTCTTTCGAAGGAAAGGACAATGAAAACAAATCTACGATTTCCATTATATTCCTACGCAAATCACCAAAGAAAAAGTATTCAACCTCATCAAATGCAATTAAATGCGTAGTGATAACTGGAAACTAAGAGTGCAGCAGGTACACAGAGTGCAAAAGGATGAAGACAAAGAGTCGCCATAAAGGGTCAGTTGTGATATCAGTGATATCATAAAATAATACACCAAAAAGAAAAACAACAACCGAATCCGATGTATGTTTACATAGGTCGGACAAAAAAAATAAAAGGAATGACCCATAAAATCATAAAAAAATAAAGGATGCTTGTCGGCCTGCCAATCAAGTACCACAGTGCAAAGGGATTGCAGTAAATACGAGTACCAATAATAATATTTTGTATTTTCATTTTATTTTAAGCTTATATATATTAAGCATATTTGGTTTTACATTGGTTTGTTCTAGATATGAATGCCAATCAAAAAATATTATTAGCTCACACCTTGATGCCATCACGTCCATTTTTCCAACTGAGTCCAAGTTAACCGCTGTTTTTTTGGGTAACTTGGTTATTATTCCGCTGCTTGATTTATACCCGCTAACTGCCGTTAACGATCTTGTGGGCAGATTAGCAGCACCATCACCAGAAGTAACAGCAAAGTAATTGGATGTTTGGTAGGATTGTTTTTTTGCTCTAATGAAACTTTAATGGCGTGTACCAACGACTTAATTCTCGTCCTCTATCTTGGTCAGTTGGCATATTTTACGGATTGGTCGTTTTAGTAGGCTGTTTTGTATTGTAGTTTAAGTGATACTACACGAACTCGCCCGTCTTTTCCCGGGTGTACTTTCGTTACCTTTGCTATTGCGCATTCCACCGGTTGGCTGCTTTCGTCTTTTACAATGACAACATCGTTTACTTTATGTTTGGGATTGAATATTTCCACTTCTTTTGTGCTGAGATGCTACGAGTTATGTTATTTTCACAAGCTGGTACGGAACTTAGTGGTTTAGCAATCAGAAAATGCCCTTGTGTTAATGCATCTTCTCTATTTTCATTATTTATGATATATAGGGAGCGGCAGTTTAATGAAACTTTTGTTCGTACTAAAACTGTTGAAATATTTTCAAATGTTAGTTTTGCATCCCAACTGCCCTTTTTAAATTATATTCATATAGATTCATAGCTTTTACACCACTTTCTCATATACCGCCGAAGTGTGGGCCTACCGAGGGAAAAAAATGGCAAGTTATTTGTTCATTTGCTAATATCGGTATTATTTTCTTGTATGTTGACGCTCGATCTAGTAGCATATCGCTCATTATCTTAGTTTTTGCAGTTAGCACGAGGTCAATAAGTCCGTGACTTTTGGATTAAAACACAGATTTTTTGATAAAAAAATAATTTTATTTTTCAACGTAGTCTCCCTTGAGCTCTATACACTTTGTCCAACGCTTCTCCAATTTTTTTATCCCTTCCAAAAAAAATGATTTGTCGAGGTCCTCAAAATAGGCCTTTGTTTGCGAGATGACTTCATCATTGGAGTCAAATCTTTTTCCACCAAGCCATTTCTTCAGGTTTGGGAACAAGAAGTAGTCGCTCGGAGCCAAATCTGGAGAATAGGGTGGATGAGGGAGCAATTCATAGCCCAATTCATGGATTTTTGCCATGGCAACTGCACATGTGTGCACCCTTGCATTGTCTTGGTGGAAGAGAACTTTTTTCTTGGCCAAATGAGGTCGTTTTTTTTTCAAATCGTCATTGAATCGGTCCAATAAGTTGGCATAATATTCCCCATTGATTGTTCTTCCCTTTTGAAGGTAGTCAATGTGGATTATCCCGCGTGCATCCCAAAAAACAGTCGCCATAACTTTATTGGCTGACAAACCCACCTTGGCCTTCTTTGACGCCGATTCACTGTTTTGACTGTTGTTTGTTCTCTGGTGTGTTGTGATGGATCCATGTTTCGTCCACGGTTACAAAACGGCGCAAAAACTACTCCATATTGGGATTAAACAACGCCAAACCTTCCTGTGAAGTTGTTACACGATTGCGTTTGTGGTCGACTGTGAGTAAACGCGGCACCCACCTTGCGGAAAGCTTTCTCATGCCCAAGTGATCATTCAAAATTGAAACCACTGAGCCATGCGAGATCCCTACGGCTTCCACAATCTCTCGCACTTTCAATCTTCGGTCGGCCAACACCATATCGTGAATTTTTTCGATTGTTTCGGGTGTAGAGACCTCAACTGGGCGTCCAGGACGTTCGGCATCTTCAGTGCTTGTACGGCCACAACCAAATTCAGTAAACCACTTTTTTACCATTGAAATCGATGGTGCAGAGTCCCCATAGTATTTATCAAGCTTAGCCTTGGTCTCGGTAATGGTTTTTTTTCGCAAGAAATAATGCTTAATAAGCACACGAAATTCACTTTTTTCCATTTTCTCCCCAAATTAGTGAGTAGTCTGATAAAAATAGCTGTCAAACACAAACTAACTGACGCAGCAAGTTTAAATTTTGACAGGAGTCAACTGACAGATGCCTGTTGACAGGAGCAGTGTTGCTGTTTCAGTAAAGAGGTCAGAAATTCACTGACCCGCCCTCGTAGTTTGGCTGAATTACCGACTTTCGTGTAGATAACTGCAGCATAGGCTTTTCCGGACCTCTAATGGAAACCTTGAATTTCTATACACGGCTCGTTGGATGTATCCATCGGTATCTTGTATGATTGGCATAAGTATGCCAATGTCTTCAAAAGCCGTCGTCATCTGTAGCTAACCAAAACCGTTCCAGGTTTGTTACAACTGCTGTAATTTTTTGCTTATTTTTGTGTTGCTCGATAATGACGGAAAGAATCCAACAAAATTTAGTTGCTTGTCCCACAATACCATCTCTTTCAAATATGTTGTATCCAGGATTTTTTCGAATAGATCACCTGCCATCACCATATCAATTCAGTCAGAACTATTAAACATTGGTTCTGCTAATACGTACGTACACAGTTGCTAAGGAACTTCGGCTCTACTTGTTCTGGTTTTTATGCGGAAATTCTTAAAATTTGGTGTATATTGCGGTTATTTATGAGCCCAGGTCTATAAGGGCTCTCATTGGCATATAGTCGCCATTTGCTGCCTTCATATTTATTTATGCAGTTGCCAGGATTACAGCTGCAGATCCGTCATTTGTAGTGATTGGAATCTGCTCGCACTCCTCTTTTGTTTGTCCCGTGTGGAAAATATCCTAGTGATTTTGCGAGCAATATTTGCACTTCGTATATTGCATGAGGCATTTATCACCAAGATCTACGATAGGAATTGCTTAGAAGCTACGACAGTCGCTGGTTGTATGATTGTAGTACTAGCAATAAAAACACTTTTTTTTTATTTGTGTCCCGTGATAGCTGAAGTGTGAATTGATTTAAATGCTTGTTTGTATCCGTTTGGTTCTTTATTATCGATAGCTTTCAAGAAATTCCGTGTTGTCATCAAGAGTCTAGACCTCCTTTGGTTTGTTTGTAGTTTGCTCATAAACCTTAATTCTATGTTTAATAAGCTTTCGACATATAATTCTTGGTCCTATTCCGTTATATCGATAACTAAAGCCCGTATGGCATTAAGGCACTCGTTGAATCCAATAGTCGCATACACTTTCTGAGGAATTACTATTTATCTTAGGTTGATTAGAATTCGATGCCACTGGGAGGTGAAGAGAATTCTTTTGTTCTCGTACCTGAGTCTTAACATCGTCCAGGCAATTTCGTAGTTGGATTTTGAAATTTGGAGATGCTGAATCAGCAATGATGCATTTTCTTTTAAAAATTGGCGCAGGCGCAGCAGCTTTTCTGAGTTAGGTGAACAGATTGTGAAATACTGCCCACTCTTATATTTTGCGGTAAAATGAGGGAATTTTTACTTTTTTCCAATTCAAATTTTGTTCGGAAATTACTTGCTAGTTCGTTTATTTTATTTTTATATCTACTTCTTTGTTATTCAGACTATATATTTTTGAATCATATCCGATAAACAGTTGGTCGATCATTGCCTTGATTTGCATTTGTGTTCCTTCGGAACATTTTTCGAAATCCAATCCTTTCACATATATTAACAGGCTTAGCAGCTTTCATTGGAATCCATTTATTTAAAATTCTGATTACTAATTATTTAATTTTTTCGCTGCTGATTCTGGTACTTTGGACTCTCCAAGATCAGGTGTACTTTCAGCCGATCCAACCACTGATTCTTACCCAATTCCATACACTATCAATTTTGTATGGTTGGCTTCAAATTCCTTTCGATACTTGTCCATTTGTTTGATCACTGCCGTTTGGTCACTGCCGTTACTGTATTTATCATACGGTACGGGCAGTGACTGAGTGTATGTAACAACTGATGGATAGCGGGTAGTGTGTAAAAATTTTGTTGGTGCACTGTTTCATATTGTTGTAAGGGCATAACACCTACAGCAAATTGATTCGGTAAACCATCCTCAGAATTTTCACTTTGCAGCCTTGCTTAGTATCGTCGGTGTTTGTGTTTGTTTTTAATTATGACTAGGGAATTCAGGGCGGACGTAGCCAATATACGCGGGCTAAAAAGTAATCACTTTTCTGCGTACATCCATGTCTGCAAGTACAGACCAGCTATTTTGGCACTTAGTGAAACACAGGTAGATCCCCGTCCACACCTCTCAGATCACTCTGATCTGAAGCTACCTAGACCATCGCGGTCTTGCCATTTATGTGCGTAGTGATGTAGCTTACCAAATTCCACCACAATGTAGTCCCTGTTCCAATCCGGAATTCAATTTCATGTGGTTAAAATTCCATCTCCGTAAGCAAATTATCCACTACTGCTTTATTTACAGAAGCCCCAAACTGTTTGATGAGCTGTTTGATTCCATTCAAAGAATTGTATCCCTGTATCCTCATACTGAAATCGTGATTACGGGCGATTTCAATATACACAATTCTGGTTGGCTTCGACATTCTGGACAGACAACACCCGAAGGACGGTGTGTTGAGATCTTCGCTGCGGAAAATAACTTAACCCAGCTTGTAAATGAGCCCACACGAATACCAGACGTTGATAGCCATACCGCCAACACCCTGGGCTTCTTTTTAACTTCTCACCTTGATAAGTACTGCTTTGATGTGCTTTCCCCTCTAGGCTCGTTGAACCATTGTGTCATATCGGCTAAATTCTCGTACACCCACCACACAGTTAGAGAAAAAATTCCTAAAAAAGCCGTACGAGAAAGCCAATTGGAGCGGACTTAACAACTTCTTTAGAAATTTTAACAGGTCGTTATGTTTCCTCGATAACGACGTGGATGCCGCTGCTGACATGATCACAAAAACTGTTTGGAATGAGATGCTTTATCCCTCATCGGATGAAGAGTATCAAACCAAAAGAAAGGGTATGGTACGACTCGAGCTGTAAAGAGGCTGTCAGAGTTAGAGAATTGTTTTTTCGGTCCTGCAAGACCAACACGACAGAGGAAAACCGAAAAAAGTTCAAACGAGCCAGAAATGACTGCAACGTCTTTTTCAAGTGTGTGAAATTCCAATAAGACCAAAACCTGAGGCAAAAAATACTGCAATGTCCCAAAGGCAGTAAAAATGTTTGGTCATTCGTCAAAAACATTAGAAATTCTGCCTCATCCTCCATCCCAACGCTCATTTACAATGACATTCCAGCTGTCAGCTCTTTGGACAAGGCCAATCTGCTTGCTGCACACTTTGCGGCTAGCTTAACACTCCCAGATTGTGCTTTGTCCCTACACTTGAGTGCGTCGAATCTTCAATGGGACGAATCCACTTCCGCACTCTTATAGTAGCAAGAGTACTTAAAGATCTCAACATACATAAGTCCGCTGGTCCAGATGGTGTATCTCCCCTTCTTCTGAAAAGGTGTTATTCTTCGCTTGCAAAACCACTGCTTAAGATTTTACATCAATTCTACTCTTTAGGACTCTTTCTGAACAGATGGAAAACAGCATTTGTCCAGCCCGTCCTTAAAAGAAGCGAATCTTCTTCTTTCTCTTCCTACCGATCCATTGCACGTACCTCCCTTCTTTCCAAGGTCATGGAAACGCTGATAAACCGTCAGCTCATGAAATATCTCGAAGCACGAAAACTTCTCAATGACCAGCAATATGGTTTTCGTAGCGACAGGTCCACTGGTGATTTGATGGCATGTCTCATCGAAAAGTGGAACCAAAGCGTACATCAGTACAAGTTGCACTTGATATTTCTAGGTCATTTGACAGAGTTTGGAATCAGGTTCTTTTGTCGAAAATGCGTGTTTTTGGGATCGATGACTCTCTTCTTCAATGGATTAGAAATTACCTTTCGGAACGTTCAATTCAAGTTGTCTAGGACGGTTTCAAGTCTGATATTCACAAAATAAATGCTGGTGTGCCCCGGGGCTCCGTTCTGTCTCCGACACTCTTTTTTAATTTTCGTTAATGATCTCTTGTCTGCTACTTCTAATCCAATTTATTCCTTTGCTGATGACAGCACTCTCTGCTTCTCATATTCGTTACCAGACTCACGCCCCTGCTCTTCGGCTCTAGAACGGGAACGGCAGCGTATGCTAAGCTCATTAAATTCCGATATTAACAGCATAACCAATTGGGAAACTATCAACCGAGTGGAATTTAATGCTTCCATTAAAGCGAAATTCAAATACCCAGCCATTATTCATGAATGGCACTTGCATCGTCGAAACCGGTAAATTTTCCATTCTCGATATGTGTATCAGTGACAACTTACGTTGGATTGACCACATATTCGATATCGCCAAAAATGCTGCGAAATGTCTAAGTTTCCTCAAGCGATGTAAGAAATATTTTACCCCCTCTGATCTGGACACAATATATAAGGCATTTATCCGCCCAAAACTGTAATACAATGCCCACATCTGGTCACCTGCACCCTGCCGACCTCTGTGTTTCCTGGTCGTTATAACTTGCAAACATTTAAAAACAATGTACATCGGTACCTGTCGCTCTTTCATGGCGTTGATTACTTTTAATCCGTTAATTTCTTCTTGATGTTTACACTAGCAAACCGTTGGTTTGCTGGTTGGAGGTTGCTCGCCTTGTTGACCTAGCTGTGCCTCTACTCACAACTAAAGATAAGACAGCTGGTGTTTGTGAATAAACGAAGGCACCTACTTATATTTATTTTATTTTTATATTTCGTTGTCAAAGCCACCAAAAACGCAAGTTTTTTGTAAATTTTTTTTATATCAATTTCTCTATTTAATGGATTCTTTTCCCTGCGCTTCTTCCACTGGTAGGGGAAAACGACGGAATCAAATCCGGCTAGAAGGACCAAAATGTATAAATTAGTGCAAAATGTAAGTTAACGAACAATACGTTGAGTTCACGAGAGGGCAGCGTGAACACATTCTTTTCCCACAATTCGTTCGCCACATGCCGGACATATGACCCAACACCTGTGTCACCGGACGACAACGATCAACGGAAATGCTGACGATGCGTCTGGAGCAACCGTGGGACATTGGGATGCATTAGAAACATAAGTATCTTAGGTAGTATGAAATTATTGTTAAGTTAGTTCTTAATTCTCGCTCGATGTGAGTGGTTCAATAAAAATATTTTTTTTTATAACAATAAATTAATTATTGTTTAATTGGCGCCCAACGTGGGGCCCAGGGAAAGAATTATATCGACCTCAAGTAGCTCGCGCACTTATCCACAAAAGATACCGGCCTTAAGTAGTTCGCGTACCCCTTTTAGTGCAAAAGAAAAACACCGGCCTCAAGTAGCCCGAATTTCTTTAAAAAGTGAAGTGCTATACCGACCTCAAGTAGCTCGCGCACTTATCTACAAAAGATACCGGCCTTAAGTAGTTCGCGTACCCCTTTTAGTGCAAAAGAAAAACACCGGCCTCAAGTAGCCCGAATTTCTTTAAAAAGTGAAGTGCAAATTCTTAAAAAAATAACCTGGGCCCCAGAACTCACGCGAACATTTGTGCAAAAATTAAAATTTAATTACGCAGCCATCGAGGGAGTGCGAAAAAAGGACCCTTAGTAGCTAAAGAGCAAACAGGAACGAGCCCCTTTGCCAGCGGTGGAATGTTCGCGGTATTATTGTAAGATAGAATTAAGACATCAATAAATATTATTATAATTTAATTATTTCCAAAATCCTTAACAAAAATTTGCATATTGTGTATAAAATAAGTTTACATTATATTTATAATAAGAAGTGAAAGTAAAGTACGTGTAAAAGCAAGACTCAGTATGACTAACCCTATTATTCGTCCACCAATCCTAAACCCTAACAATCCTACTCCTCATACTTCGACATCCAACCAAAACCCTCCAGCACTAAGCATGAACCCCAGTGCGACTCCAGAATTAGAAGCCTTGATAACAGGAATAGTTACCAAAGTTTGCATCTCCCAATGCAAAAGTTTAGTCCAATCTATCGTAAACCCAAGTGCAACAATTTCTAGGGAAATAGAGCAAGGTATTGACGAACAGTATAGAGCAAATCTAGGCGACTTAGACAAAATACCAGACGTAGTCCGCAGTCTTAGAGAATTTTCCGGAACCCCGGGAGAATATAGTTCATGGCGCAAAAGTGTCGAACGAATTCTCAATATTTATAGTGACCTTAGAGGAACGCCAAAATATTACGGCATTATAAATGTTGTAAGAAACAAAATTGTGGGACACGCGGACGCTATTTTAGAAAGTTATAACACCCCATTAAACTGGAATTCTATATCTAAATGCTTGACATTACACTTTGCCGACAAGTGAGATCTGGGAACTCTAGAGTACCAGATGTCAACGCTGGTTCAAGGCAATAGCACCATAGAACAATTTTACCAATCTGTTTACAGTCATTTGTCCCTAATTTTGAATAAGATTTCAAGCATGGACGTCTCCCCAGATGCTATGAACTTATTGACATCTTCTTATAGAGATAAGGCTTTGGACACCTTTGTAAGAGGATTAAGAGGTGATTTACCCAGATTGTTAGGTATTAAAGAACCGTTCGACCTTCCTGAGGCCCTACACCTCTGCCAGAAGCTCGAAAATCAACGTTTTAGAGCTCTGTATGCTAATAGTAGTAGTGGCTTAACAAAGAGGACCGTACCTCAAGCTACACCACCACTTCCTCCTGCTCGTAGAAATCAATCTTCACAGCCTTTCTACCCGCAACTTGTATACTTACCACAACCAGGAGTGCATCCCCCTCCAAGACCAGATGCTCCCCATTACCAGCAATATCACCATCAACAGAACATCCAACAAAATGTCAGAACAAATTTCGGACACAACGCGCAATACAACTATCAACAAGATAACCGGTCTTCTAACCCATATCCCCCGAAATCTATGCCAAGGGTAGAACCAATGGAAGCAGAAACTATTAAAACTAGGAATATTATCCAGCCACAAGGTAAGAACGGGCCTCCTGCAGCAAAACGACCCATGATCCCTTCACAACAACACCACGCTCCTCCCAACAAATTGCAAAGGAATTTCCATGTGACTACTGAAATTAGTGAACAGTATCCATCGGACAATTCTGCCGAAATTGCAAATTATGACTCTGTGATTGAGTCACAGAACGTCCAGACAGAAAACCAAACCCTTGACGAATACCTCAATAGCCAATATAACGTTAATGATAATGAAAAGACGATTGATTTTGCAGATATACATTTTTTAGATTAACCCACTCGTCACTGCCTTACTTTGAGTGTAGGACGAGTGACAACAAAATTATGAAACTTCTCGTCGATACAGGCTCTAATAGGAATTACATACAACCCCAACTTGTAAAAAACATCATCCCTAATAAACAAAACTTTTATGCCAACTCTATTGGAGGCAAAGTTGAAGTCACCCACCATACCTTCGTTAATTTATTCGGAATTGAGTCAGCTAATATAAAATTTTTCCTTCTGCCCACTCTTAGATCTTTCCATGGGATTCTCGGCAACGATACTCTGATAGAGCTTTCAGCAGTAATCTATGCAAAAGAAAGTTACATTGATAACCACTTAAAAATACGGTTAAAACAGCAAATATCTGAGTCAATAAATTCTGTAGATATAAGAACTGATCACATGTCCCAAAGTCAAAAAGACCAACTGATTCAATTAACTAAATCATTTCCCAATCTATTTCTCGATCCCAATGAAAGTCTCACCTTTACAACTACTGTAAAGGGAAGAATCCGTACAACTACGGACGACCCTATCTACTCTAGGTATTATCCATACCCCGTATCTCTTAAAGACGAAGTAAATAAACAGCTTGATCAACTTCTGAGCGATGGTATTATTAGACCATCACGGTCTCCATATAACTCGCCCATATGGATTGTACCGAAAAAAGCTGATGCTTCGGGAGAAAAAAAAAATAGAATGGTAATCGATTACAGGAAACTGAATTCAGTCACAATTGCTGATCGATATCCCATTCCTGAGATAAACGAGGTTTTATCTCAACTAGGAAGGAATAAATGGTTTTCAGTCTTAGATTTAAAAAGCGGATTTCACCAAATCCCTTTGCATGAAGAAGACATCGAAAAAACCGCCTTCTCAGTTAACAACGGGAAGTATGAGTTTGTGCGTCTCCCATTTGGGTTAAAAAATGCCCCGTCCATATTTCAAAGGGCACTGGACGACATCTTGCGGGAACACATAGGGAAGATTTGCTTCGTCTACATAGATGACATCGTCGTCTTCAGCAAAGATGTAGACTCTCACTTCCAAAACCTTTCAATAATTTTTAAAACCCTTCAAGATGCCAATCTTAAGGTTCAAATAGACAAATGTGAATTTCTGAAATCGAATGTTTCTCGGGTTTATAATTTCAGATGAAGGAATAAAGGCAAATCCAGCTAAGGTAGAGGCGATAGTTAAGTTCCCTTGTCCTAAAACACTCAAGGATTTGCGATCTTTTTTAGGTCTGTCAGGTTTTTACCGCAGATTTATTAGAGATTATGCCAAAATCGCTAAACCCCTGACATCCCTTTTGAGAGGGGAGGATGGACGCACGTCAAAACAAGCGTCAGGAAAAAAACTTATACATTTTAATGACGAAGCTCTTAACGCATTTGAAAAAATAAAAAATTCTCTTATCTCAGAAGATGTAGTTTTAACCTTTCTGGATTTTAAAAAAGAATTTCATTTAACCACAGACGCCTCTGACTATGCCATTGGTGCTGTGCTTGCTCAAGAAAACAAACCAATTACATTCATCTCCCGCACACTCACGAAAGCCGAAGAACACTATGCCACGAATGAAAAGGAAATGTTGGCTATAGTATGGGCTCTAAATACACTACGAAATTATCTTTATGGTCCAACAGTCTTAAAAATTTTCACCGATCATCAACCCCTGACTTACGCACTCAGCAACAAAAATTCCAACAATAAACTCAAACGTTGGAAGGCTATACTTGAGGAATACAACTACGAGTTGAAGTATAAGCCTGGTAGATCCAATGTTGTTGCGGATGCCTTGTCAAGACCACCCCAAATTCACGAAATCAATTCACTTACGCCAACCCAACACAGTGACGAGAGTTCTGGACAAAACCTCATCCAAACAGCAGACGAGCCAATAAATGTTTTTAAAAATCAAATAATCCTTAGCATTGAAAATACATCATCTTACAATTTTGAAATAATATTTCCTACATACCACCGACACACGATAGTTGAAACCGAATTTACAAACGAAAATTTGACCGATATTCTAAAACGATACCTTAACCCTTCCGTCACAAATGGCATTAAAACAGATGAGAGAACTTTAGGAAAGATTCAGGAAATATACCCCATTCATTTTGTTCAATATAGAATACGCTTTGCTAGGAAACTTGTTACAGATTTAACCGATGAAACACAGCAGGAAACGGAAATCATTAAAGAACACAACCGAGCGCATCGTAACGGTCGCGAAAATAAAATTCAAATATTACAAAAGTTTTATTTCCCACAGATGAGAGCCAAAATAGAAAAAATTACGAAAATTTGCCGAATATGTAAAGAACATAAGTACGATCGGCATCCAAACAAGCCGATGTTGCAAGCAACCCCGATTCCCCAATACCCAGGTCATATAATCCACATAGATATTTACTTTACCAATAAACACATTATCCTTACGGCAATAGATAAATTCCCTAAATATGCCCTAGCGAGGATACTCAAATCCAGGTCAGCAGAAGACATAAAACATCCCTTAAGAGAACTCATTCTATCATTCGGCGTACCAGAAGCAATAGTTGTTGATAATGAGAAGTCCATTAATTCTAGTTCTGTGTTATACATGATAGAAAACTTTTTCAATATAAAAGTCTTTAAAGCCCCGCCCTACACAAGCTCTGTTAACGGACAAGTGGAGAGATTCCACTCAACGCTTTCAGAAGTCTTGAGATGCCTTAAAGCTGAAAATCGCTATAATACCTTTCCCGAATTGTTAGATAAATCAATATACGAGTACAACAATTCAATACATTCAACCACTGGTAAGAAACCGCTGGACATATTTTTCGGAAAATAATTATTTAATAACCCAGTAGAACTCGAAAGAGTACGACAAGAAAATATCCAAAAAATTAAAGATAGGCAGGAAAATGACCTAGAATATCATAATAGGAAAAAATGTTCCCTAAAAAGTTATTCAGTTGGTGAAACAATTTATGTCAGAATAAATAAAAGAACAGGGAACAAGCTTACACCTAGATTCAGAAAAGAAATTGTTGCAGAAAATAGAAATACCACAGTTATAACCAGTTCAGGCAGGACTATACACAAAAGTCTTATTAAAAATCAAATTTCTCAATAGGATACTGATGCCATTGTGCATGGCAAGCGTACAAATCCTGGACTACTCCTACTCCCAATTGATCAAGATTGACGCAGGTCGAGCAAAACTTCAAAACGGCTCATTCAAAATTATACACTTAATCGACATAGATGCTTACAACACAACTCTAAAAAATCTGGAAGTAACATTAAGGTCAACTACTAAAACTAACCACCCCCTATACCACATCCTTTCCTACGAAGTCCTTAGAATTAAGTCATACTTAGATAGGCTTAGAATAAATAATAAGAGTAAACGTTCAATAGATTTAATTGGCACGGATCACCACGACTTTGAAATTGTAACAGAAAAAATTAATGGTGTTTTACAAAATAATAATAATCAATTAATAATTAATAAAATGACCATTAACAAAATTAATGAACTGTCAAATGTAACTAACGAAATAATTAAAATTTTTAAGGAAAATGAAATAAATAACAACGATTCTATATTAAAAATTAAATATAAGTTAGAACTACTTAAAGAAGAGATAATTAACATTGCTTACGCCATTCACTGGGCAAAAGCTAATATTGCCAATTCCTTTATACTATCAGACACTGAAATAAATATTACAGAAAAATTGTTAACTTTAAATAATATTCCATTTGTCAATATTGACGAAGCACTCGAATTTGCAGAAATACGAATCGCAACTAATAATAAGAATTTAATATATATTTTAAATATTCCTACAGTAAGTTTAGATGTTTGTAATCTTTTTGTCATTAGAGCTGTTAAATCAATGAATATTATTAATAAAATCAATTATAACTCTATCCTAGAATGTAAAGAAAAAACCTTTGGTATAATGAATAAATGTAAGACATATAATAGTATCTCTATTTGTAACAATAAGAATATTTTAGACATTAGCGATACAACATGCATCCCACATCTCCTGAAGAGCAAAAAGGCTAACTGCTCTCTAATCAACAACGACCACATTCCAGAAGTTGAAGAAGTGTCCCCGGGAATTCTGCTGTTAAACCAGTTCGATGGTCCTATCAACATAAATCAAGAAACAACCATGCTCAAAGGCACCTTCATAATACGGCATTTCAACACCACAATGGAAGTAAATGGGAAACAAATAATTGCGAAAGAAGTCACTCAATACCAGCCCTTACCTGCAATTTTACAACCAGCAACTGAAAAGGACAGAATAGAAGAGGTACTATCCCTAAAATTAATGAAACAACTTTATGTCAACAGTACCAAACAAATCGACATCCTGGAAACCAAAAGTAAGGTCAGCCTGTCCATCAACATTATCCTGACAACAGCGATACTCATCATCCTGACATTAAATCGTAAGACTGATAAAAAGAAACAGGACAACGTGTTAACTTTAGGAATAGAAGATCTCCCCCACCACTTTACAATAACAACTTCGAACGAGGACGTTCAAATCTAAGGGCGGAGGAGTTAACGAACAATACGTTGAGTTCACGAGAGGGCAGCGTGAACACATTCTTTTCCCACAATTCGTTCGCCACATGCCGGACATATGACCCAACACCTGTGTCACCGGACGACAACGATCAACGGAAATGCTGACGATGCGTCTGGAGCAACCGTGGGACATTGGGATGCATTAGAAACATAAGTATCTTAGGTAGTATGAAATTATTGTTAAGTTAGTTCTTAATTCTCGCTCGATGTGAGTGGTTCAATAAAAATATTTTTTTTTATAACAATAAATTAATTATTGTTTAATTTGTATAAATTAGTTGAGGCTTACATTTCAACTGGTTTATTCTTAAGCTAATTATATACAAAACCTGAAACTACCCTTAACTCTAGGTATGACACTTATCTAGCATATGGTGTTTTCCTTATCTCATTTACCTAAAGGAGAAGGGAAAAGCAAAAATCATTCTTCATCGTAACTCATACTATGAGATAAGTAGACTGTACATACATATGTACTTTCTTGTTTTGTTTTATGATTTTTTGGTTTAGTGTATTTGTACATTTATACACTTGTTCAGATAAGAACAATAAGGTTATTGAACTTACTCATGTTAATACATTCATTTCATCCAGTTTTTGGACTAATTATTATTTTTAAGTATTTACATTTATGTATCTCACAATTTTTGAAGTGAAATTTCTTATGACTAGTTAGGCAGTAATGAAACGAAAGAGCGACATGAAATGATTCCGAACTCCGATGAAATGAAAAAGCGGTATGAAGTGATTCCCAATTCCAATGTCACCATCGTTAAAGTGGACATTACTTGGTAACAACACCAAAAGCATCATCAACACGTAACGGAAAACTGCAGCTTAATAACAAAATTTGGGTTGGCTTTTGTTTGTCAACAATAAGAAGATAACTAGTATAGAACAGCCCGCATACCAAATTGCACCAACGGCATATGTTGACCTAGTTTGGGAATAGCGGCAATAGCAATGCAGTCAAATCAACATGATTGTTAACTGTTAACTATCAACTCTTGACTGTATAATGTTGTGTATTATTTTAGGCATTATGCTAATTTTGTTTAAGATAACAATTCAATCGTGTGAAAGACATTGAAGACAAAGAAATAATTCAAATAAGTTGTATTCTATGTATAAGGGTTGGACAAAATACATAACTGTCCATATTATAGGCCCGAGTAGAGGCACATAGAGTCATATAGTGTGCCGAAGTTATTGAGGTTATAATGCAGTGAGAAATACTCCCCTCAGAATTCCTCCATAATGAAATATGGCCACTTTTTTCAAAGAGATTTTATATTAAATATGTACTTGTAATCAAGGGTGAGCATCGTCATTTTACCAACCTACATTTATCGAGCTTCACTTCTATCGCCTAGCTTTCTACGCTGACCATCTTTTTACATATGTGTCATAGGTATATATTTTATAGAAAAACATTCTTAACTGAAGCCTTCAAAAATATTTTCCTTGTTTACATTTTTAATGCAAAGAGAAACTGCTAATCAAACCAAAGTTTGTTAGTAAATTTATTTTTCTACAATACTTTACCCATAATTTCTCTAATCGTTTTTTATTTTTCCGCCGAAAAAGAGCACATAAACAAACAACCATTTTACCATACGGACAAAATTTATGACACAGATATCGACAAACACTCCATAGAAACCGACGTATTGTAAATAACTAAATCCCAGAAGAGAGTAGCATCATAATATATTTGCATACATATGTAGGCCATTAAGGAAATATTGTTGGTTTAACTAATTTGTGCAATGGGTCTAATTGAGGTCAACATATTAAAGTTTTTGGTTTTAGATGCCTCATTTTAAAGAGAAAAATCAGTTTATCGGTTTCAGTATTCTGTACATGTTTTTTTGGTATACTTTACTCTATAATAATGTTGACGTTCGTTTTGGAAGTAATAGTTGTTTTGTGGGCAAGCCTACCACTTTCATACGGCGCGATTTTTTTTCCTTCAAATAGTGCATATGGGGTATGTTAAATTTATCCTAAATTAAAATGTGAATGAATAAAACTTTGTAATACTAATTTTTATTCGTAGATATTTGCAGCTATTGCTGTTCCATTGGACCTAGGGCCACATAGGAATGTGTTTGTTTCATATAATTTCGAAGCAAATTACAATTTACCCTCTAATTGGCAGATACCAACGGTAAGTTTGCATCCCAAATCGAGTGCAGCAAGCGAGGAAACCTATATGGTAAATACAGGGTATTCCGGATAATGTGTCGAACATTTTAAGGAGAGATTCCTTGACATTTTTTGAGATTGGAAATGTATCACCTTCGAGATGCAATAAAGGAAGTATTACGCTGCCCTGCTTTGAATCAACTTAAAAATAACATCTCTCAAATGTAACATATGAGTGCATGGTAACAAATGGGGCATCGCTGAACTCGTAATTATGAGTACTTTAATTGATTTAAAGTAAATATTGCTCAAAAAATTAATGTGTAAAAAGGTATCGCAGATCAAAAGTGATTTTTTTTTTAATTAAAACTTTGTTGTTATAATTTTTTTCGGAAAAATATGTATATTGAAACACATACCCAGTATTTAAAAACAAAAAAAAAAGATCAGGCCATTTAACCTTAAATCAGTAGTTTTGCAGATATGACCCAACTTATTTTTTAATTAAATGTTTGTTTTAATTAAATTGCAATTCATTTACGTATAAATGGATTGTCCATTAAGACTTTATATTTCATAGTACATTGAACTTAACACTGCAGCCTTTAAACTTAATACAACAATAGTAACTTTTGTAGATAACGGAATAGAAGAGAGAATAGATGGGAAAATGGACGACGAAAGAAAGGTAGAGACAGAAAATAGTAATGTAATAATAGTAATTTTAGGTAAAGAGAAAGAAAGATATTATTTCTTTTCTTGAATAGCTTTAATGCGAAATCATAAAGTATACCAAAGTTGAGTAGACAAAGAATAGACGCGATAAGTTTAGGTAACGAAAGTGAGGTGTTTTAGTGCTCTGCATGAATGAGCCAGTATCAGTTTACATTACAAGTAATATGGCGTTTTGTTGATCATTAATTTGTATAAAAACATGCAGTTGACATTGAGGTACTATTGCAGAGAACAACCAAATAAATTGTTAGATAATGTAGAGATGTGACCAAATCTACGTAGGCCATGGATGTAATGCACCGCATCATTGAAGGCCACCAACAATCTACGTTGGGGCTATAAGTCTAGGCTGCAGTAGACATTTTCAGTGTAGGTAATAAAGGGTAAAATAAGTGATTCGATAAACCTCTGTCTTATGGCGGTACAGGTGAAGGCCGCAGTTAACCACACTTTACGAAAGACTCCATAGACACTGCGAATAACAAAATGAGAATACCAGTCAGCTTGTGATCAATTACGAATATTAAACTAGTAACCAATTTAACAGTCAAGTGAAACAATTCTTTTTGCTAACGTATAGGGGTTATTTGTGACTATCTTGGATTCAGGCAGGGATCATTGTGCGTGGTCCAACTGGTTGTACTGTCAAGCTTCTCAATGAAGCATTAGACAAACTCGGGAATGCTATATATATTCGGCTATATGAAATTAGACGTCATCGGCGCAAAGGTAAACTGAACGAAGGTCGTTTATAAACATACAGAACAAAATTGGGCCCATTCACCCCTGAGAAACACCTTTTTGGACAAGCTTAAGACTAGATATAGATCTGCTCATAATAACTTTTGTTACCTGTTTGACAGAAAACTGCGAACTAATACTGAAGCCGAACTGATTCTTAAATTTTCAGCAAAGTAGGTCATGATCTACACTGTCAAAATCCTTTGAGAGATCAAGCAGATTGGTCACAAATCATTTATCGAAATTCCGTCCAATATTATCGATAATGCTAATAACGGCAGTAGAACAGCTATGATCAGCATTAGAAAATTGTTGGCTCGGATTGAGTAAACTGTTTATCGACAAATGTTTTTGAATTTTCGAAGCGACAAGTTTCTCGAACACTTATAACACTTAGGCGAGGCAGTATACTTATAGGCTTGCAATCCGCAGCGGTTTATTGAAACAAGTAAAACATTAAATAAAAAATAGTTAAAAATTGTAGGACATAAATACAAATATTTATTGCACGTTTTTATTTTTTTTTCACCAAACCATGTATTATATCAATTATTGAAACTGCAAACCATTGCTTTGTATGCACCCCAGAGCTCGTCTTTGAAAAGCTCTAACTATGGCCATTCTTTCCAATTCTTCTCGGACTTTCGCAGCTGCCTCGTCAACCCTATGGTTCAAATCATCCAATGTTGTTATTTCTGATCCTTCATCCGTTCTCATTTATGGGTTCAGACACGTTGGAGGCCACAGAAAGGGTCCATTTCGCCATATCCACGAATTCTCATACACGCAATCTAACCGCTCTCTGACTGCATGACCACAGTTTACAGTGGCGCCATTCTGCTGGTACACAACGGCTGTTTTATTTAACACTCAAGGTGGTTTGAATTACATACACTGATAATGTAATTAAGTTTTTTTGGAAAATGGGCTCAGTGGTTATTCCGCTCCATGGGTGACATCCAATATTTAATGGGGAGTCTAAATTGTTAGTGGAGGTTGGCTTGTTGTTTTTTACTAGTTAACTACTCATCTTAATTGATTTTGGTTAACCGAAAAAATGAATGTCTTTCGGGGCGCGGTTGGGATTCGAACGCCAAACTTTCCGATTTGGTAGACAGTTCAGCACCACTCATCCACGGCTGTTCCTTGCTATAATGATATATCATTTAATAGTTCTGGTAATTTGTTTCGCAAAATTTCAGATAGAGATTCGAATTTAGCTTTGGAGGAAACCGATAGGATCCGATCAGCTTGTTACCTATCCCTGCTTATACAATGAAGTTGGATTTTCGCTTAAAAGCTCTGTGTTTCATGGAGTGGGGGTTGATTACTGCCCAGGTATATAAACCGTGGAAATTAGTGATTCCATATCTGGTGAATTGGGACTCATCAGTCCACAGAATCCGGTCAATAAAGGTGTCTTCCGTATAGTGTTTTTTCAGAATATAATTGCCGAAAACGCGTTTCTGTGTCCCCGAGTTATAGCTGCTGTACTGGTATATATTGGAATGCATGGACACCTTTCGCATGCGTAAGTCTTGCTTGGATTAAAAAGTCTGCTTAGATGCCTGAGACTGGTATTTTGATGGTTTCTGGCGTAATGTAAAATGTCTTCGTAGCGAACTCCTTCTTCTAAAGTAGAATGCGAGTCTCTCGACGATTTCCCATCTCTCTCAAACTGGAAAATGTTCTAATAAATAACCTGCCATTTGGAGCAGCCCTATCGCTAGTTGACCATTACCGTTGCAGAACCATAGGCATAAACATAACTTTGTGTTGAAAGGTCTATCATCGGGTATACTATGAATTACACGTCAATATCTCGGTTAAAAACTTCAAACTGATTATGTAAATATTTCGCGCTCCTTTTAATATTTTTATTATTTCATAAGTGATCTGATACATTTTTTTTTAGGAAAAAGGGCCTGTAATTTCTTAGAATTTTGAAAAAAAAATCCATTTTTTTCGTCCATATTTTCAAAGTATATACTTTTAAGAATATACCTTCCGAAAGAAATTTTAAGATTCCAATTATTTACAAAGTTATAGCTGATATAGTTAGCCGGCAACTATATCGGTCCTGATGGAGCGAATAGAAATAATAGACGTTTTTCTCGAAGCTATTTTTTTCAACTATATTGACACGATATCGCAAGTTCTAATGAACCAATTTAGTTGAAATTTTGTACACACCTTCTTCAAATAATGCTCTAAAACTTCAAACTTTTGATTAAACAAATTTTTCTCACAATTTCTAAAAAACTAAAAATTGTAAAAAAATATGAAAAAAAAATTTTTTTTTAAACAGCCGCCATTTTGCGAAAAAATTGTTTTTTCTTTCTCTGAGTGAGGGGATACTACAATATCTTTACTAATTAATAACGGTGAATAACTTGAACTCCAACTTTTTAAAATTCTATAATTTTTTTTATTTTTTGATAAATTTTATTGTGCCAAAGCAAAAAATGTTGGAAAATACATCTATTTTCAAATTGTATCAGTAGTTTTCAATATGTCCACCTTTGGCGCGAATAACGGCTTCGAGACCGCCGAAGAAAGCATCGCACGCTGTACGCAAGTGGCCCTGCGGAATTTTGGCCCATTCCAGGCGAAGCGATTGCTTGAGGTGGTCCAAACTTTGGTATTTTTTAGTGCCAACCTTCGTCTTCAAAATACCTCAGACAGAGAAATCCAACGGATTTGCATCCGGAGAATCTACAATCCATTTTGTCGAAGAAATGAAGTGTGAAACATTGTTCTTTAACCAATTTTGGTTAACGCGCGCTTTGTGAGACGGTGCCGAGTCTTGTTGGAATATCCACGGTTTCCGACCGAAATGATTGTTTACCCAAGGCTTCAATACTGCCTCTAAAATAGTTTCACGGTATACGATCGCATTAATTTTGACGCCACGGTCCAAAAATACGAGCGGAGAGCGGCGGTTATGGCGGCCCAAACCATCACCATCGATGCTGCCTGTTTCCGGTGGCCGCCCGAAGGTGTAAATTTTCTAAGGATTTCTCTGGCAAGTAAACTCGGTCATTTTGTTTGTTGACATATTGCTCGATAACAAATGGCGACTCATCGGAAAAAACCTTCGCTCTTTCGACTCTAACTTTTTTCTGTTGCGGTGTAAGATCGTGTGCTTTTTGGAACTTCAATGGCTTGAGCCCAAGCTCAAGCATCCATTCCAAGGATTTGTTGAGCTCACGAGCCATTTTTCTTCCACTTCGACGCGGATTTCGCTCAATACGAGCCCTCACTTTCCGAACCATTTCTGCCGATGTTGCTGTTTTTTTTATGACCACCTCCATGGCGTGTTGCAACGCTGCCAGTATCACGGTAACGAGCTATGGTCCGAGACACAAATGATTTATTCACGTTTAGGTGCTGGAGGGCTCTAACGATAGCTACTGTGGTTTTCCAGCCAAATATAAAGCAATCCCACTATCACGTTTGAATTCCATCGCAGATAAAAATTTTTCAACACAACTGAGACGCAAATCGTTTGAACGGCTTGTAAATAATAAAATTATCTGTCATGTGTCAAAATTTGAGCTCACTGTCATGAACGGTTTGGAAATTATAACAGTCTGAAATTGGTTACAGTTCGAGTCAGTCTGGGAGTATATATTTTTTTTTGTTTTCGATGAATAGAAGAGTTGAAATCGTGTCAAAAAGCACTCACCGTTTTTTTTCAACTCACCTGTTTACCAACCTGTAACTTTTTGAATTTTGAATTTTTTTGTTTTGTAAATTTTTTTTCATAACACTTGTAGAAAAAAAACCTAAAATTTGTGCTTCTAAACCAGAATAGGGTCATAAAATGAACCTTTTTAAAAAAAATATTTGATTTACTATATATTGCGCAATAATAGACTTATTTTACGAGGAAGAACTTTTAAGCAGCTGTTAAATAATCGTACAATTGTTATTTTATAGGGCTGTTGTAAAAGAATATCCCATTTTTGACTTTTATTGTTTGAACAAGATTGCTCATATCTTGAGAACCACTGACGTGGGATGAAGTGACTTGAGCTTTTTCTTTTTTGTAACTACTATTTAGATACACTTTTCAAAGTGGGGATTAATTTATTTTTCTTTAACTTTATTTTCAATAACTTTTGACACATTAATTTTAGGGGAACATTTACCTTGAAACGATTAAAGTACTCATAATTACGACTCAGTGATAAATTTACCATACATCCATAAATTTGATTGATATTATCTTTAAGAGGAGTCAATGCAGGGCAGCGCAAAGCTTGTTTTGGATCTCAGTATCTCGGATACATTTTCAACCTCCCCTACACATACGATGTCAAGGAATCTTTCCATAAAGGTTTCGGCACATTATCGGGATCACCATGTCATTTTGATGAAAAAGATATTCACACAATGCAAAAAACAATGGGATTTTATACATTGTACAAGTTAATAAAAGATACGTCGTATTCGTTTGGAAGCTAGCAAATTATTGTCGTACTCCGTTTATTGCATTATTTTACTCCGTTCCTAAAGTAAACGTAAACCTATTTCGCAGTCCAGACAGCTGAATCAACGATATTGTTTCAGCAGGTTCACAGGTTCCCAGGCTCATTGCGTTGCGCTGGCGCAATGTCTGCTCATGTGGGAATATTTAGTTCGCTGCACTTATTTGAAGTCATGCATGTTAACTTACATATGTATGTTTTTTGTTAACCGAGAAAATTATACACCAATAATAAACTAAAATAAATTTAAACCTTATAAATTTAAATAAGTAAGCAGTATTAGAAATGAAAAAGAATATTTTAACCATAAGTGACCTCGAGGTTTGGTGGTTGCGGATCGTTATTAGAACGTTAATGTTATTGTCTATTTAGTAATAATTCTGGTGTAATACTTTAAATTCTTGCCCAATTCGTATTTGAATCCATCAATTATTTTGGAAAATATTTTCGTAAGAAGGATCAATTAAAGTGGTTATTTAATACCTAAACTATTTCCTCCATATTTTTTAAATAAAAACTAACTTGAAAAATACATATTTACATAATTTTTTAATGTAACGTAAACCTATTTCCAATTGTTATGTTAGACTCCCGGCAGCTGTTGCCCCGAATAAAATATATCTTGTGGGATATAACTATCCGAGCTATGGGTTCATCCAGGTAGAGCTTTGGGGGCAGATAAACAAAAAGTTCTCCACGTGATTTCATCAGAAATCTGATTTCATTAGAAATCACGAAACCTTCACGAGGAAACAAAAGGAAAATCTTTCCCCGAATCGAACACCCGCTATTTTCAGAGTCCCTAGTACCAAACGTTACGTTAAGCGGGTTGCGTGTCTAACCTTTTTCTGGACTTGCCGCACGCGCGGCCTACCGGAGTTTCAAATTGAAAATTGAAAAAAAAAAAAAATTTTATCCCACTGCGCTGTACATAGTTTTTTTTTTATGTCCTAGCGGTGCTATCTTCCTTGTACTCTCCTTTAAAAAACTGTACTTACATTTTTTTACAACAAAAAAAACTTCCAAAATACAAAAAAAATTGCTTCTCACAATTCGCAAAATAGCACCAAAGCTTAGCTGATCCTCTTTAATTGCTGGTCGTCAATAAAGTCTATTCCAAATCTGTTGAGTTCCACAACTTCCGCCAGACTCACACACACATTCACACACATGTTCACTCGCGCATTCATTTGGCTCTAGCTAAAAGACTAGCAAGCTTTGCTAGTGTGAGCACTCGTGTCCAGCTATGCCTCTCAATCATTTCATTGTACACATTTCTGTTGCAACAAGGAAAAAGCGCTAAAGTCGAGTTTGATAATTTTTCAGGAGAGCATATTAAAGTTGTGCTAAAAAGTTTAAAATTGCAAATGGTCCTAGACTATCTACTAAAGGTCGAATCTTTCTGAAAATAATACGAAAACCAAGGAAATTTTTATTTCTTTTGTTTAAGCGATTCAAAATATAATTATTGTTTTTATTTTGGGCGTGGCAAGCCAAATAAACACTTTAGCTGTTATGGCGTAACAGTATCTGTAAACAACAAAATCCTATGTCGGGTTTAGCTGTTATTCCTCGTTAAAGAACAACATCTTATGGGAACAAAGTTGACTTAAGCTGAAATTCCTTGAACTTAAGAGAACATTTTTAACACTCATCTTGACTTAAGCTGTTATGTCACGAACCTATTGAAGCCTTACATTTACCGACTTTCGATATATAGTTTCCTGGTGAAAAAAAAATATAAAAGCTTCGGATATCAGTAAAAAAAACAACCATAAAGTAAATTTGTGATTTTTTCAATATTTACTTCCTCATTCTTAAAAAAAACACTTTGTATGAGTGAACAAAAAATGTAATTTCATGCGTGTTATTTGAATTAAAAATAAATGTATACCTTATATACGAGTATCTATGGTACATACTGAACATACTGTTGGAAATAAAGCTCCTCTTTTAGTCAATGCCAAAATTTTAAATGGTTCTTCAGGATTCCATGAAATTTTATACAAAATCGGTTTAAAATTGCTCGTATAACGAATCCATCTCACAGAATTCCATGCAAATTTTTCGCCTTCGAGGTTAGATCGTTTTCAATTAAATTTTTTTTCGCAAAGATTTAAAAAATCTGTATGTTCCATATCAAAAAACGTTTAATTTAGAATTTATTCCATCGGTGAATTGATACCAATCTCTAGGGACACTTATTTCAACATTTGACTTTTTCTTCTTTCTTTCGATAAATGTATGGTCCGTGTCGCACTCCATATGAGTATGTCCGGGCTCTAAAAACTTATGATTAGTGTATTCGATTGTCGAATTGTCTCTTAAGAAAATCAGAAACATTGCAGCCATGTGAGAATTTTTTTTTTGACCCATACATTAGTCTCTGTAAAATGTTATCTTACTTGCTGTTGGCGGTAATGATTTCAGATGCTTATAACGACAAGATGCAATTTCGTTGCCACCACGCCGCGTAATACATTCGTGCCACGTGAAGCAACCAGATAAATTTGTTTCAAGGTCATGGATCGTAAGACTAAAGGTCCAAAGCTGTCTTTTATAAAAACTACCAGAGTTTCGTAGGACCGGAGTAAGCAGGCACTGCAAACGCTTTCATGTTTTCATTTTCCTTCGTGCTTTTTTTGTCGTTTCTCTTCTGTTCAAAACCCAACTCACCTTTATCTGTATGAGCATTTTTTTTATCGATCCACATTTTTCTTTCGTCATCGTTTTGAGCTATATTAATTTTTGATAATAAAATGTCACATGTTGAATAGGTATCTAGCTATGGAGCCTTAAACTTAAGGTTCATGGTATGGAATATTTCGGAATATTTTCTTAAACCTACAGGCTTCTCCACTTCATCTTTATATATAATGATTTTTTCATGCGGTATGTGACAATGGATTCTATTACCGATTCGCAAACCTCAAAAAAATGCTATCGGAAAAAATACGTCACCAATGAAGGGGTGGTCACCGAAACTGAAGCGTATGTTGAAGGGTTGGACAAATCATTCTATCATTTAAGAACGGCACTGCAATAATTGTATCACGCTAGAAGTCGAATTTTTCCAAAACATTGTGTTTCTATATGCTGCTCTCTAGACTTTTCCAACTACCTGTTACATCATTATATTTTATTAATGTTATAGATAATAAAATAAATAATAAAGAATAATACTAAACTATGTAAAAATAAGTACAGGGTGTTTGGTGTATGACCACCAACGTTAGGTATTTCCGTGGACTTATGTATTGACTTAGATAAAAATTCATTCCGAGTCAGTGGAAAGTTGCTGAAGTCATAATGGTCGAAAACCAGGGAAACCACCGTGTGGAGGAAGTCGTATAGAGCGTTTTTACTTCTCTCAATAATATCAACAAATTTTTGAAAGGATACTACTTAATTGTATATTAGCGATTATTGATGGGACAAATTTTTCCCTGATTATTAGTTTGGGTTCAGAAGCAAGTATGCAACAATCGATCAGATGCATAGAATCACCAGACGGAAACGAGTTTTCGCAATTCCAAGAAATGTTATCTGACGTGTTCTCAGTCAACTACTATATCTCCTATATAACAGTGATACGAGTATATCACAAGAAGAGTTGACCATTTTAACTATGTACGTTTATTTATGACACTGCTATACTATTGTAGCATTAGATAAAGCGATTGAATAAATAATAGCTAACTTGCGAAGGGCTGGCGGATTGCGCTCAATGAAATAAAGTTTATTCAAGTAAGACCCGGTCTATATTCCATTCGCAAACGAGACTAAATACCCCGCATTGACATTCGACGCAAAGTTAAAATGGAAGTCGCACGAGTTATGATTGAAGAAAAATAATGTTAGAAAAAAAATCTATTTGACTTTATTCATCGAGAGGTAGATTACAACTGAACTTATTTCTAATTTTTTATTGAAAATGTAAATTGAGTTTGCAATATTTAGGTTATTCCAAGAATTACACGTGCCGGATGCAGCTAGACTTTCTTGGAATTAACCTGTACAGTTTTTGCTGAATATGTTATTTAATTTATTTATTTTAACAAAGATGCTGATAAGGGCAATTACAATTATTTGATTTGGGGTTCTGGGAATTAATTGAATTGTATAGGGGTAACGGATGTAACTCCTCCTCTTTTGGAGTAGAGCGAAGGCCACAGAGAATTCGATGGAGTTGGAGCGATGATGCCGTTGTCATTGATAAAATGTTGGTTTTTTAATTGAAAGATGCATACTACCAAAACTGTGATGATAAGTCCAAGTGATATGAGTGAGGCGAATGAGTAGTTGATCCTGGTAAAGGTTTCTAATCGGAGGTTTGTGATTTGTTCTTTGTTTGTGAAGCGGTATTCTTTCATTTTATGCATGCTGAGTTTTTCGATTGTGAGACTGGGTTTGATGTGTTCTTGTGTATAGGATGCTGGAATTATAAAAATTTCGTCCCAAAAGGTGTTGGTAGTTTCACGGTAGATGACATTGTTGATCTAATTATTGAAATTGTAGATTTAATTATTGTTGTAGGTACATTTAAAAGTAGTAAAAAAATTGGTTCTGGTTGGTTGGTATTAATCCAACATCATTAATAGTACAATTTGCTGGTTCATTGTTTAAGAGGCGGCCAATGCGTGTAGAATGATTTGTTTTCTCCTCGTATACTGCTGTTTTACAATAATATACACCTTCTACTTTTGGACATACTACCTTGATCAAAATGTTCCCGGAATGTATTCAAAAAATTTTAAATACAAGCTTATTCATCTATTTCGATATTGTCCCCTTTAGAGTAATCCCCATCGACTACAACATACTTATGCAAGCGCTTGATCCAATTCTCGAAACATTTTTTATATTCTGTTTTCAGTATGTCCATCAGTGCTTCCTGCGATTTTTCTATTACTTCCTCTCGGCTCCAGAAACGCGTTCCCCGTAGTGGCTTTTTAACTCGATTAACAGAAAGAAGTCACAGGGAGCTAAATCAGGTGAATTCGGTGGCTGTTGGATGGTATTTGTTGCATTTTTCGTCAAGAAATTACGAATAATGATGGCACTGTGCAACAGTGCGTTATCATGGTGCAAAATCCACGAGTTTTCTGCCCACAATTCTGATCTCTTTCGGCGAATTGCTTCACGCAAACGTCTCATAACGTCCATAATACTCTTTGTTTACTGTCTGGCCTTCTGGCAAAAATTCATGATGCACTACACCATTGTAATCCGTGAAAACCGTGAGCCTTGCCTTCTTTTTTGACTGAAAACGACGTGGTTTTTTTGGTCTCGGCTCATTTGGTGAACGCCATTCACTTGCCTGATTGATGTCTGGATTGTGTGTCGTACTCATAAACCTACGTCTCGTCTCCAGTAATGATCCTTTTGATGAATGTGGGATCGGATTCAGCCTCGCAAATCATCTCTTTTGCGACGTCAACACGGTCTCTTTTTTACATGAAATTAAGGTCTTTTGGCACCAACTTTGCTACTACACGACGGAAACCCAAATCATTAACCAAAATGTCTTGGACGGATCCATAGGCAATGTTCAAATCTTCCGCTATCTCTCTGATGGTTAATTTGCGGTTATTGACCAACATTTCTTTTACTTCATCAATGTTTTCGTCGGTTTTCGATATCGATGGCCTGCCACTGCGTTCATCATTTTCGATTGACTCATGACCACTTTTGAACCGCTCGTGCCACTGGTAAACGACCGTTTTCTTTAGAGAATCTTGCCGAAACACTTTTCCAACAATTCCAACGTTCGCGCACCATTAAATCCGTTTTTTACGCAAAATTTAATACAAGTTCGTTGTTGCAAACTTAAATCGTAAAAAATCGCCAACACAAACAGAGATAGATGTACTCTTGGCTACGTAACTTTTGCAAATATCAAGCTATGATGCTAAGATTTAGAGGGAATGTCAAAAACAAATTTACCAAACTAACAAAACAAACAGCACTCAAATCGGAGTAATGGGAGCGCCACACGGTGGTGTCCCCCGGGAACTTTTTGATCAAGGTGGTATTTCATCGAAATACTGAATATACGAGTAAATTACGAGTAAATAGGGTTTTGTTTCAATTTCCTTTGTTTGGTTTATGGGAAGAGGGATAATATGGTGTAAGGAAAAACTTTCTGAGGATAGATTTGGAATCTGGATATTGAATATTATTTTAGAGCCATTATAGTAAGCTTGTTGGCCCAAAAGATCATAAATAAGTTCATCAGATTTAATATCTATTAACTGTTTCTGAAAAATATCATATATTTCTTCCAGCTCATTTGGATTTAAAATGAATCTTTAAATTATGTTAAGTCTTGCAAGCAATATAGCTTCTGCCACATTTGAAATATGGCTTGTCAAAAGGTCAATATTGTAATTAATTAGATTGAGTTGGTGTGTGTAAGATATGACATTTTCATTGTATTTAATTCTGTTTTTCACCGATTCTTGATAATATGTGAAAAATTTTTCAATATTTTCTTGTTCTTTGCTAATGTGTGTAGTCAAGTTATTAAATCTTTGAATCATCTCCGAGTTTAAGTTTATCTGACTGAACATTGTGCCCTTGATATTAGCATTTTCGGATTTAAGTTTTTCTATTTTTTTTGGGAAGAGTGAGTTCAGTTTTATTTTTAGTTCGTGAAGTTTAAGTTTGGTTATGACTGTCGAATCTTTGTGTAGAGCGTGTTTTTGAAAAGTGTTATTGAGTCTTTTATTTGTTTAATACTGTTTTCATAGGGTTCTAAGTCAACTATATGTATAAGTTTATAGTAGTTTGTTATTTGTCTTGCCGGCCCTAGTCTTAGTGGAAGGATACCTCCATTTCTTTCTAAGTCTCGAATTTCTAGTTGACCTAAAATTTGTAAAATCCTGGGGAGAATGTAAGGAAAAATATAATAATTATAATATAATATTGCTATTTAGATTTTTAAGCATTTGTCTATTTAATAATTTTTTTATTTTATTTTATTTATTTTTATTTTTTTTGAGCTTTAGGAGGTAATCGTGATCATTGTTAAAAGTAATTTTTTTGTCGAATATGTAAGTTCTTCCAAATGAAAGTTCGTAGGAGGTATGTTTCGTTGCTGAGTGGATAGCATTATTGTATATGATTATTGTTTCTAATTAAATGTCGTCATGGTCTGTACCTAGTTTCTTTTCTTTTCTCTTAGATAGGAAAATTCTGTATATTTCCGTAAGAGTAGAGTGGAGACGTACCACAAGAGAATTACCACTCGTTTGTTGGAATAATGTATAATGCAGGTCTATTTTGTACTGTTCACAAAAGTCTTCAAATATATTAGCTGTGAATTCTTAGGGATTCCGTAAAGGCTTATAAAGTTTCTTAAAGCTTTAATGACTGAAATACTGTTTCTTGTTGGAAGAGTAAAGGCTGAGGAATATTTAGAAAATTTGTCGATAATGGTTAAAATTTGATAGTTGTTAATGCTATAAATGTCAATATGAACTATATCTAATGGCTTTAGAGGGATTTCGGGTTTCTCATATTTAATCTTTGGGGGGCTTCTATCATATTTAGATAACTGACATTTTTCGCAGCGCTTAATGCTTTCTGTAATTTTGTTTTTCATGAAAGGAAAGTAAAATTTTCTTTTGAAGCGAAGGAATTTTTCGTTTATTCCTCTCTGATTACTGAATTCGTGATACTCTTTTATAAATCGATCTTGGTCGTCATTCTCTGTTATATCTTTTAGGATTTCGGTGCATCTTATTAAACGAAAAAGTTTGTTCTGCAGAAGGTATTTTGAGTATGTTGACTGAAGAATTTGGAATGTGTTATTGTCTGTAAAAATTGCGGAAAGTTTATTGGGTGGTGTAAATTTTTTTAGTATATTTACAATTATTTCTTCTGTAAACTCAGGCTTCTTAATAATTTTGCATTGCTTATTTCGATTTGCTTTGGTCCGATTTTTCTAAAACTATCTGAAGGGCAAAATCGTTAAGAGGTCTTTCTGATATGTAGATGCCGTCGTCCAGATTTTCTTCAGCTGAATGGATTGTGGTACCAGATGTTCCTTGATTTGACGCAACGTCGTTGGTATTGATATCAATGAAAATATTGGTTTTAGGGTCGTTGAGTTTGATTCTGTTTAATTCATCGGCGTTTGTATTTAGTTTACCTTTTTTACAGACTATCTCGTAGTAGTATTCTTCGGGTTTAAGTTTCCATCTGATAAGCTTTGGCTTTTCAAGCTCAAAAGCCAGGTTAAGGGCTTATCGTCCGTTATTATTTAGAATTTGTGGCCAAAGAGGTATGGCCTAAAGATTGTTGAGTAGTTAGTTTCTGTGGTTGTTAGTGTTCTACTCGCAAAGCAAATAGGCTTGTCATGTCCTATAGGACCTTGGGAGAAAATAGCGCCGATAGCAAAATTGCTTGCGTCTGTAGTCAGGTTAAATGGTTTGGAAAGCTCAGGATATTGAAGAATTGGCTCATTGGTTAAAATATTTTTGCAGGTTTCAAAGGTTTGAATATATTTGTCGTTAAGACTTATTTTACGATCTTTTTTTTTAGCATTCTGTCATTGGTTTGACAAGTTTAGCGAAATCTTTAATGAATTTTCGACAGTATCCGAGTAATCCGAGAAAAGCTCTTATTTCTTTTTGAGTATTTGGAAGTGGAAAGTTTTTTATTGCGATAATTTTGTCAGGGTTGGGCTTAACACCGTTAGTTGATATTACATGTCCTAGAAAGGCAATTTCTTTTTTAAGAAAATCAGATTTATCCAACTGTATTTTCAAATTTGATTCTCTAAGTTTTATAAATACTTTTATAAGATTTTCTAAATGGTCTTGTAAGGATGTGCAATATATTATAATATCATCCAGATATACGAGACAGGATGTTCCTATTAGGTCTTTAAGTATTCTTAAGTCCAAATGGCATGCGCAAGTACTCATAGTGACCGCCGTCAACAGAAAAAGCCGTCTTAGGTATGTCTTTGGGGTCCATCTCGATTTGGTGGAAACCACCTGCGAGATCAAGAGTGGTGAAGTACATGCATCTACCGAGTTTGTCAAGTATTTCTGTTATGTTTGGTATCGGGTAACGATCAGATACAGATTTTTCGTTTAATTTTCTGTAATCTATTACCAAATGCCACTTTTGTTTGCCACTGGAGTCCATTTTTTTTTTGGGACTATCCAGACAGGTGAGCTCCAAGGTGAATAGCTTTGGAGTATAATACCTTGTTCGAGCATCTTGCTGTTGAATTTCTTGTTTGTGATAAAAGGGGTAACGATAGGATTTTGTGTAGATCGGAATGTTGTCTGTGGTTTGAATTTTGTGCTTGATTTGATTCGTGAAACTTAAATTTTGTCCTTATTTAAAGAGGACATCTTCGAACTCTCTACATATCTTAATAAGATTTTTATATTCTTCGGAATTGAGATGCGAGGTTCGCAAAAGCTCTGCTATACTAGATTCTGTCGGGCTCTCATCACATGTTATGTTGAAGTTATTGATTTCTATAAAGTTATTAGAATGATAAGGGTCTACTTTTAAGGGTTGCTCAACGAGAAAAATTTGGTCATAAGAAGAATTATTAGAAACTTCTACTGGACAAAACCAGTCTTTAGCAGTGTATATACCTTCGGAAAGTTCAAGATGGGGTTTGATGATGGTATTTCTTATAAATACATCGCCATTGCAAATATCAACAGGGGCTTTTACCACTGTTTTTGTGTTAGGAGGAATTACATGTCTACCGGAATTAAAATTTGGTTTAAACAGAATTGGATTTACTGAATTATTAGTTGTAAGTATATTGTTTTCCAGATCGATCTTCGCGTGGAGTTGGGAAAGGATGTCAAGTCCTAAAAGACCATCAAAGTAATTATGAAATTTAGATATTAGGAAGTGAAATACACTTGGTTTATTGAACTCATGAAAAGTGGGTAATTTTGTAAACTTGTTTAGTTGATGAGTTTTTAACATTGTGGGTATGGTTATTGGTTTGCAATTTATTTAGTTATTGCGATTAATAAATTCGGGGTTAACAAATGATGAAGATGCTCCTGTATCAATAAGGAATTTAAGTGGGCGTCCAAATGGTGAGGAAACTTCGATATAAGGTACACTCCCATGTGTATTTATATCTAGGTACCCCATGGGTTGGGAGAAGCAAATTGGGGAAAATTTGTAGTATCCAATTATTCCAGGGTGTTCAGTAAATTATGTTGTTGGTTCCAATAGTATACTGGGTCGATAGCTGCCGGATCATAATAATAATCTGGTAGTTGAGGTTCTGTTGGCTGGAAACCAGTTAGTTGGACATCTGTTTGGTTAAAATCTGTCGATTGGGAACCTGCTGGTTGGGAGTTGTTAGAGTCTGTGTTAAGGTTGCGAACCTCTTCGATTTTGTATTTAGGTTGTGTGGAAGACCTTGTGCGATTGCTTACATTAGAGCTGTTATTAAATGCTGTAGGTTGACGGAATTGTGTCATTTCTGACAGAGTATCCATTGGCTCAGGAGGAGGGAGTTTAAGAATGTTCTGTTGTGTATTAGGGAAATTATTATTGCCAAAAAGGTTAGTCGGTTTATTTAAATTTTTAAAGTGTGGATTAATTGGTCGTATTGGTAGGTTATTATTGTTGAAGTTAATAATTCGTTGGGGTAAATTGTTATTGCTATGATTAAAATTAAATCGGGGAATGAAATTATTTTGAGGTAAGATCATATAATTATAGTTAGGATTGTTTGTAAGAGGTCTTTGGAAAATACCCTGCTGTACTAAGTATTGTCTGTCAATATTACTAAGTGTTTTGTGTTTGAGGTGGGCCTAAAAATTGAGACTGTCTGGTCGGCTTTCCCAACTGGGTTCCGTTATTCGCTGGCTTAAGTTCTTTTTTCATATAAAAGATATTTTGTTCCTTTATACAATAGGAAAGAGCTAACGCAAGAGTTTCTGGGCGCTTTGCTCTTATGCTAGATACAAGTGGTTCTTTAAGGCACATTTAAGCAAAAATCTCTTTTTTTTGCTTGAATGACATTATTATCCTCTTCGTGGATCAAGATGTTATTATACAATGATGCTTAGATTTCTACGATTTCACTGTAAAAAGATTCTACGGACTTATGCTTTTGTTTTAAGGAATGTAAATCTTTTATCAAAGATATCTCGGTTCTCCTGTCAGAATAGTGGAGTATAAGGTTTGTTTTGATACTGTCCCAGTTAAGAGTCGTTCCATACATATTTAAAACTTCGTTCGCTTCACTTTAAATTTTATTTCGGATGGCGCGAAGTAGTATTTTTCCCTGCATTGTACCGTCAAGTGTTTTGATGTGTTGCAGAATTTCTTCTACATTATTTAGAAATTCATTTAGAAATCTGGGATTACCATCAAAACCTGGTAGGTCTTTAATGGCGTCCGGGATTCTAAGCAAATTAAGGATGTCATTAATGTTTTGTATTGGAACAGGGTTTGGAAAATGCACACCTGTCGATCCTGAAGGGAGTGGATTATTTTGTGATTCATGTTTAATTCGGTTATATTGGGCAAGCTAAGATGAGTGAAATCAGTTAAACTTTTTCTTTTAATTCAGTGTTTTCAGGTATACTACTAAGGCTCTTAAATAATTTTCTCGGGTATGGGAAAAATGACTTTTTTTTCTTGTTAATGGGTAGCATTTATATTTAATTATACAAAGAGGATTAAATATTTCGACTTACATATGCATCAGTATCAGGTGGTATATCATGTTCTCGTTGTTCGTCTGCTGAGTTGTCTTCTTTTTTTTTTCTCTCTCCCTCAACGTTGTTTTTTTTCTTTGTTTACTGCACTTATGTTCACTTGTTAATTAAAGTTCCTGCTACTACGATTCTTACTAAGGTTCGATCGGTTTTTAGAGATCGAAATCCCGCGGTATGGCACTACTACCGATATTCCTTCGGTATTGATAGTTTTTACAATGTTCCTTTGTAAAATTAATCACACCACTTCTTCTTTAGTAATTTGACGTTGATCAGTAATCCGCTGATTTAAGTCAATGCACAGATGATTTAATAATTTTTTTTTATTACACTATCAGTTAGCCGCTGATTTGAATCACTGTACGTATACATTAAAAAAATATACCGAAACTGGGACCACACGACTGCGTCAGTTATGGTTGAAGGAAAATAATGTTAGAAAAAACAATCTATTTGACTTTATTCATCGAGTTACAACTGAACTTATTTCCAATTCTTTATTGAAAATGTAAATTGAGTTTGCAATATTTAGGTTATTCCAAGAATTACACGTGCCGGATGCAGCTAGACTTTCTTGGAATTAACCTGTACAGTTTTTGCGGAATATGTTATTTAATTTATTTATTTTGACAAAAATGCTGATAAAGGTTTGGGGTTCTGGGAATTGGTCGAACTGTATAGGGGTAACGGATGTAACTCACGTGAAGAAAAACCTTAGTGACTCGAAAAAAAATACCAATAGAGAAATGTATTCGTTACTTAGGAAACATTCCAAGAACGCCACGAAAGGTTATATTAAGACTGACTGCCAAAGAGATGACAGAGATAAAAGTGAGAAATGGTGTAGTCGCTGCCACCTACGAGGGGCGTTCAATATATTCTCGGTATCGATATGAAGGAAAATGCGAATTCAATTTAAATTGTTTTTATTTTTCAATATAATCTCTCCTAATATCAATGCATTTGTTACATCTTGAGATAAGCTTTTTTAAACCCTCAAAAAAATAAATTTCCTCCTCCTCCATTTATTGCCGACTTGAGTTCTTCATCATCCGAAAATCTTTTTCCACGAAGACATTTTTTCAAATCCGGAAACAGGAAATAATCACTAGGGGCAAGGTCTGGACTATAGGGTGGGTGTTGGATTTCTTCGAAACCACAATCTCGCGCAGCAGCCTTGGAAACTCGCGCCGTGTGAACAGGAGCGTTGTCATGAAGAAGCAACACACCCGCTGCGAGTTTACCCCGTCTTTTCTTTTTAATTTCCTCCCGCAAATTATGCAAAGTGGTAGCGTAGGATGTGGCGTTGATGGTTTCACCTTTTTTATTGTACTCAATGAGCAAGATTCCCTTTGAGTCCCAAAAAACTGTGGCCATGAGCTTCCCGGCAGACGGAGTGACTTTGAACTTCTTCGGGGGGTCTGTTCCTTTTTTATGCCACTGCATGGACTCTTGTTTGCTTTCAGGGTCATAGTGGTGGACCCATGTTTCGTCCCCAGTAACAATTCGATCCATAACACCGTCCGCGTTCTCACTACACATCTCCAAAAGCTCTCTACAGCATGCGATTCTCACTTTTTTCTGAGGCGCTGTGAGCATTCGTGGCACCCACCTTGCACTGACCTTTGAAAGGTTAAGATGGTCATGAAGAATGGTGTGAATGGTACCAATTGAAAGCTTGGTGATCTCTGCCATCATTTTCACCTTTATTCGGGCATCCTCAAGAACAAGTTTTTCGACTTCTTTGATGCTTTCTCCCGTACAAGCAGTAGCCAGGGCGCCGGAGCGGGGGTCGTCTTCAATGCTCTCTCTGCCTCTCTTGAACTCACTTGACCACTTTTGCACAGTTGATAATGAAGGGGCGGAACCCTGGTAAACAGCCACCATCTCTTCATGAATAGTTTTTTGACTTTTTCCTTGCTTAGTGAGAAATTCAATTACAGCGCGATGCTCAATTTTCACCATCATCGTCTCAGTTGCCATTATGATTCCGTTTAACTAGAGATAAAACGCGAATTAGTAATCACATTTATATGAAATTTTACATGAATGCACTAAAACAATAGTATTACTTGATAAATGAGTCAATTTATATATACAACCACAGCTTCACCCCGATATCGAATATGTTGAACGCCCCTCGTATGTTATACTTCTGTGTGTGTATGATAAATACGATAATTACGAGGCTGTAATTATCAGTCATTGATTGTATATGATCTCGATGATTGATTCATCGATATACTGCAACAATAATATCGAATATTGCGTCATAGAAAATAAAGCTAATAACAGTAAATACTGGTTGCTACCAGTAGAACACAAATAAACAACGTCGCGACAACAGTTAATACTCGTATAAAAAGGATTTGGAAAAACAAGCAACCGCAAGAACTGAAAAGTATTATGATTAGTTTCAATAACATATTTGACGGTAACGGCGAATTAGGTAATCTACAATACTTCATATACAGGTCGACTAATAAATTTTTCCGGTTTAGGCTCATTCACATCATAATCCGACTTCTCTCCTGTGATGTTACACCCTACTGTATGATTCCGATAGTTAAGTTATCAGCTAATTTGTTAAGAGCTTTCATTATTTCAAATAAAGTTAGTCGTATTAAACAACCGTGTGTATCAAGTGTATATACGAAATTGGCGACGAGGATTAGATAGCATACTTTGCATGGGAAGTGTAAGTACTCAGGAAGCCTATGCATTATTATTAAAATCACCTCATGTCAGATGTTGAAAATAAATCAAATTCTAACAAGGTAATTAAGAAAGAAATTGTGCAAATGAAAGAACTAGATAGTGAAATATCGAAAATGGCTACAAATTTTGTCGGGAATATTGAATATTATAATATTGGAGATGATTTCGCTTCGTATAGTAAGCGCATGGGCCATTTGTTGCGGTTAAATAGAATAACGGATGAGAAAGACAAAGTGTCATTTCTAATAGGCTTTAGTGGAGTAGAACTGTACAAAATCATTAAAACCTTAGTTGCCCCAAAGAAACCTGAAACATTTACTTACCCTGAACTAATAGAAAAACTTTTAAAACATTTTGAGCCTAAAAAGAACAATACTGCCGAACATTTTAAATTTTGGTCACGTTCACGAACAGACAGTCAATCAATATCTGAATATGAAGTGGCTATAAAATCTTTAGCAGATAGTTGTAAATTTGATACATTTTTAGAAACGGATTTAAAAGACAAGCTTGTGATGGGTCTTAGCAACAAAAAGTTAGGCTTATAGATTGACTTTGACTTAGGAAAAGATTTTAAAGAAGGCATTGTTTATTAAACTTATACAAAATGAAATGGAAACAATTCAGTCAAAGTCTTCTTGTGTTAATTACGTCAAAGCTCATATTCGCCGCCATTAAGTACGATAATCCAAGGCAGGTAAATCCTAGTAGACGCCAAAAGTCATATGCGCACTCAGAGCCACAAGCACCGGTTCGAGACCATCGATCGTGGAAACATAGGAACTCCCGTTCTCCATCTCCGCTAAATAAAAACCATCACAAGTGGAGAACAGCTTATAAGCAGAACATTCAATGATTTAGATGTCATAAGTGGGGCCACATGTCAATAAACTGCTACACCACAAACATAAGGAAAATGAAGCGGCAAGGGAACGTATACGAACTGAGGGAGACAACATTGAATCATGGAAGCAGCGACAGCAGTGAATTATTTTATGTAAATTGCGTACATTTTAGCAATATAAGCTGTATCAATAAAATAGATAACGCATTATATATTAAGGTATGTTGTAATAATAAAATGTGTAACACGGAAGTAGATTCGGGTGCATGCATTTCCTTTATTCAATCTAACATGTTTAAGGACATCTTTCCAGAAACGAAAATTCAGATTTATGGTAAAAATGTACATGTCATATCGAGAGATTAAGTAAAGATAGTTGATGTTGTGGACTTTGTATTGTCGGTCAGTAATAATGAAAATTGTAAACTTAAGCTGTATTTGGTGGAAACTAGTAGAAAATGCACCCCTCTTTTAGGTCGTAGTTGGATGAATATGGATATAGGGGGACATTCAAGGTTAATCGGGTTGTAGCTGACCCACATGTTGTGTCTATAATTCAAAAATTTCCTACGATTTTTTCCAAGACAAGTAATGATCCTATCAAAAACTACAGGGCAGAAATAATAATGAACCAAGGTTTTTTTTTTAAGAACACTCCAGTGGGTATGAATACACTTATAATGCCTCAGCATGTTAATTTTTTTGGAAAATGGGATAGAGAGATAAAGAAAGATTTTGGGCTCAGTGGTTATTTCGCTCCATGAGTGGCATCCAACATTTAATGGGGAGACTAAATTCTTAGTGGAAGTTGGCTTGATGTTGCTATCTAGTCAACTACTCATCTTATTTGATTTTCGTTAACTTAAAAATTGAATACGTCTTTCGGACGAGGCTGGGATTCGAACACCGAACCTTCCGATTTCGGAGTCAGTCCACTACCACTTGAGCCACTGCCAGGTTGTGTTCCGATCTTCTGTAAACCTTACGCCGTACCTTTTGGCTTACGGGAGACCGTGGAAAATGAGTTAAACAGACTTTGTGCAGAAAATATAATATTGCTGGTTAGGTACAGCACCTGGGCATCTCTGATGGTTGTGGTAGATAAGGGAAATGGAGCAGTTCGAATGTGCGGTTAAAAAGTACGTCGACACCAATCACTATCCTCTTCCTAGACGATGAAATTTTTGCTAGCTTGATAGGATGTAATGTATTCTGTACTATATATTTGGAGGAAGCCGATAATCAACTAGAAGTTACAGAAAACTCACAGCCGCATCTTACCATTAATACTCATAGAGGATTATACAGATATAGACGCCTTGTATATGGGGTTAAATGTACTCCTGCCATTTTTCAAAGCACAATGGATCAAATTTTAGTGGGTATAAAGAAAGTAAAGTGCTTTATACATAGTTAATATTTTGATAGGTGGTAACGATCAACAAGAATGTGAAACAATTCTCTTAGAGGTATTGGAAAGGCTAAAGATGCATAACGTAAAAGCTAATATAACCAAATGTAAATCTTTTAGTCGTGAGTAAGGTGTTTGGGTGTCACTGCATATCTGGAGAAGGTATTAAATCAAATTATGAAGAACTGGAAGCAGTAAAGTAAACTCCTCGCAACCGACAGCAGCTGAAGTCATACTTAGGATTAATAAATGACTATTCGCGTTTTGCTAGAAATTTTTTGGCAGAGCCTAAGCCTCTTTACAATTTGACAAAACAGGATGTTAGATTTGAATGGTCGCAATTATGTGAGAAGGCTTTTCAAAGAAGCAAAAGTCTGCTGATGAACAGCTCGATTTTAGTCCACTATGACCCAGAAAAGAAGATAATTGTTAGTTGCGATGCGAGTTTTTATGGGGTTTCAGGTATTCTATCTCACATTGTAAATGGGGAAGAACGACCGGTTTTATTTACGTCTACCATGTTAAGTCCAGCCGAACAGAATTATTCTCAGCTTCACCGCGAGGCACTGGCAGTAGTATTTGCGGTGAAAAGGTTCCACAAATATTTGTATGGAAAAAAATTCACTATCCATAGTGATAGTCTTCCCTTGAGGTAGATTTTAAACCCAAAGAAAAGTACTCCTCCGGTAGCAGCCGCCCGAATCCATCGTTGGGCAATTCTTCTTAGTATGCATGACTATACTCTTGTTCATAGATCAGCCACCAAAATGCAACATGCAGATGGATTGTCGCGCCTTCTGCTCGAAAATACTACAGCAATTGATGATGTCAACATTAGTTCATTGAGTATTAGTGACGGTGTTCTTCTCGCGTTTACATAAATTGGAGTAGTCCAAACTCAAGAAGAAAAAGATTTGAGAAAACTATGTGTATAGATTTTTGAAAACGGGATTTCCTAGATCAATTCCAATTTTCTCATATTTTGGATTACCTGATACCATATTACCAGATAATGGGCCGCCATTTGGGTCAGCGTCATTTTTGAACTTTTGTCAAAATAATGGCATAAATTGTATGAAGAGTCACCTTTATCATCCTCAATCTATTGGACTAGCCGAAAGTGGGGTGCAAACCATTAAGTCAGTTACAAATGAAACTCCTTTTAATTTGATATCTAAAAGTTCCCCGAATAGCATGCCCAGAATTTCCTAAAAGGGGGAGAGTATTATATCAAAGCAAGATTGTAAAATTGTAAATTTTGAGGAAGAAGAGGAAGGATACTTCCAACTGTTATAAAGAAATTGGGTAATGTAGTGTATTTAATCACTTTGAATGGGATTCAGAGAAAAACAAATCAGAATCAACTTAGAAAATCAAATATTAAAGTAATAAAATTTTCTTCAATACGAACCTGTGGACAATCTAATACAGTTGCAGAGGATTCAACTTTAGTTGTAAGGAAGGGTCAAGGCTTACATATGAAAAACCAGGCTCCAACAAGGAGATTAAAACGAAAACATTTAGGGGAAAATATTCCGCGCTATAAGTATTGAAATCAAATTAAATTTGAAAATAAGGAATATTTGAAGTATATTGGTTTTGCATTTCATAGTTGTTATTGGTGTTGGGTCGTTTTAAGTCCAGAATAAATTGATGGCATTAGCTTTCTATGAAGTCGGGAGAAATGTGATGTTTGAATTCTTTTACACCCTACTGTATGATTCCGCTAGTTAAGTTATCAGCTAATTTGTTAAGAGCATTCATTATTTCAAATAAAGTTAGTCTTATTACAACAGCCGTGTGTATCAAGTGTATATACGAAATCTCCGACAGCAGCTTAAATAAACGTTTGAAAACCTAGAGCCAAAGAATATCGTTAGCAGATTTGTATGCTTTCTCCGTGGATAAGATAGTACTCATATAAAGAAATAATGGGTGCTGTTCAGAATAGTCTGACATAACAGATGTAAAAATCCAAAGCGGTTTTTGGCACAAACTACTGGAGAGGACTAAAAGGACATTTAAAGTTTAAAAAGCTTGGAAAAATATAATTCAGATATCTTCAAAGCTATAACACGTCTATACCATATACAACGTAAATGACAGCTACATTTGCGCACTTTCAATTCAGATAAAAAGCATTACTATCCACTAACAAGCTTCTGTATTTGTAGTATTTGTAATAAATTTTTGGAAAACTTTTCTGTTTCAAAAAGTTGGTTCAAGTTTAAGTTTTTTTTTACCGTATTTCGTCATTTCAAGACCTTTCCAACGACACCTAACATATTATATTTTCTGCAACGTATTACTTAGTACAAACGGTTTACGAGTATCCACTGTGAGAGTGAGCGCTAAAAGTGATATTTGTGCAAACAAAAGTTTTTCCGCCGACCACGCTTTTGTGATTAATGTCAAGAGTGTATTGTAGTTACACGCGCCTGCCTGATTCATTCAATCATGATTCCCTGGGCGACTAATATAAAACTCCTAAACAGCATATAATAACACCTTGGGAACCATCACTACCTATGGGTCTCCAGGTGTACATATTGCCGCATATGCGTTGCTGAGCTAGCATTTTACCACGAGTTGATTCAAATAATAAAAGTTGTCGTTACGTGCATATAACATGTTACATAAAAATTAAAAAAAAAATGCATACCGCGCGCTCAATCACGTTAGCAAATCTAAAAAAAAAAAGAGGACACAAGTGAACTAAACCGAATTGAATTCAAAGTGCGCTGTTTAAATTAATAATAAGTTTATAAAATAAATCTCCTTCAATCGGAAAATAAACATCTCATGACATTGTTGCCATCGAAGATGGCAGCAGCACCAGCCCTGCAGCAGACGTGTAAACCTGATTTTCTTTTATGGAAACGTGGGTAAATAGGTAAAGTAAAATAGAAAATAGGAGTAAATTTCGAAACGATTAACAAATGCTAGAAAAAAATTACTCCTAAGAAGATACACAAACGAAAAAAACAAAAACTTTAGTATTGTAGCTTATTACACTTGTAAACAGAACGTGTCCATTCTTTTTTATTTGCATTTTTGAGTAACGAAAACTTCACGTGTTCATGAGCATAAATAGTCCAAAACACGAGACAAAATTACAGTGATATAAGAACTCCACTTAATGTACACTTTAGCAAACTAACAATTGAGCATAAAAGAGAACCTTCAGAAATGTTTAATAGTTTTTAGAACAGTCTTTAGTACACATTGTATCGAACTATGTACTATGTAGATGTTCCCTTAAGCATACATGAAGAATTTACTTACGAGCAACAATTGAACTTAGCTGACGACAATACGAGTACAATTTCCAAACTGACAAAGTAGAACAAGAATGCACAATGGTTGAACATGAATTCAGCCACAAAGCTCTTTTATGAAGTTGACGAAAACCTAAACAATTTAAAGGGTTTCCTTGAATCGAACTCCTTTATTAAAAAAATTAGTGAAACACATGAGACAATAGCAGTGGCTCTAGTAAGAACTAAATTAAAGGGACCTGCTTGCGATTATATTGAGGAAGAAACTACTCTGTAGCAGATCGTAATCACATTAACATTAGAAGTTTAAACCACGCCATCCGCAATTATAATAGCAAAATTAACATGTAGACAGCATACCTAAAGCAACACAGCGGATTTGACGAAAGCCCTTAGTTATGTATTATATTATATGAAAACTACACGCCTAAGGCAGCGAAGAAAATCTCGACACATGCTGCAGTAAAAACTTTCATAGACTCTCGAGCTTCCAATCACCATGCGGTCTAACAATTTTGAAAACGCAAGTGAGACAGTAGGCTAGTATGTCCCAATTTATATTAAGGTTACAAAAAAGCAAGGTGGAATCAGATACTACAGAGGAAATCAGCGGAAAAACCGTGTCGCATCAAACCACAAATTGACAGAGACTACCAACAATCACGATGTAATAACCGTGGTTATGATAGATATAATAATTGCAGGGAACAAAGAAATCAATAGAGACAACAAGGCCATGTCAACAATCAAGCCTGTTTAGCAGTCAGACCTGGTTAACAATCAGAATCAGAGAAAAGAATCACTACCCAAGATATTCAGAACCAACTACAGTATAAAAATACGACTATACTCGTACCATTTAAATTTAAGCTTAAGTTCCTACATATCATTAAAAACAATTCTTAATTGATACGGGTGCAGATACGTCGGTTCTCAAACAAAGCAAAATCGGAAATGGACATTTTAATACCGTTAACTCCATACAACTCAGTGGAATAGGGTATGGCGTCAGTAATTCATTTGGAAACATAAAAGTCGACCTCGTAGCTGATAATACATATACTGATATCACACACATTTCAGGTAGATTCCAATGCGTGTGATAGAATTATAGGCCTAGATTTTATAAACAATTATAATTCTAAATTGCAACCAATGCAATCCAGAGTTATTGATAGTACGACTAAGAAATTTGCAAAAAGACAAATGCTAAGTGCTCTATATAAAAATTCGATTTTAATTTCAGCTAGATCGGAGGTAATAAGGAAAATAAACGTAAAATCATCTGAAAATGAGGTACTGGTTCCAACCCAACAGTTAGAAAATGGTATTTCCATTGCCAACATAATAGTTTCGCAGGAGCGCCAATTTGTACGCCTGATAAACGTAAATGAAAAGGACGTATTTTTTAAACGTGTAGTCTGTCCGATTATGAAGTGGTCACTCCCAGTGCTGACAACCGCAGCGATAAAAAAAAGTACTAGAAAAATTAAATAAAAATTTTACAGCTATTCCTAGAACACAACTAAATAAAATATGTTCCGATTTCGTAGATATATTAGCGTTAGAAAATGATAAAATTTGAACAAATAATTTGTATAAGCAAAAATTACGATTAAAATATTATGCAGTTGTTTATAAACAAACAGAGTCATCAATATCAGAATACACCAGCCCGGTACTTTTGGTTCCAAAAAAGAAATTACCAGGTAAAACTTTAAAACGTTAGGGCCTGGGAACTCATACAGTGGATAAATATCCACTTCTTCGTATATACCTAACTAGTTAAGAAGGAAGAAATATTTTTCATGCTCAATTTGATGCCTGGATTCCACTAAATTTAATAGGAAGAAAACTCACGACGGTTTGCTGAAAAGTTTCCGACGGCAACGTAAAGATAGCTAGTGAACGCTAGTTGTGCATCTTTTGACAGTTACCGAAGTTTCAGTCATTTTGGACCCGCAGTCGTTTGAGTGAGTCGATGTGAGTGTTTTTTGTGAAAATGGAAAAAATTGAGTATCGAGCTGTTATTAAATTCTTGTTTTTGAAAGGCAATACGCCTACGCAAATCAAAAATGAGTTGGACTCTGTATATGGGGATCCTGCACCATCATTTACCACAGTGAAATTTTGGGCAGCTGAATTTAAACGTGGCCGTAAGAGCTTGGAAGATGATGAACGTTCGGGACGTCCAAAAACTGCAACCACTGACGATAACATTGCTAAAGTTCACTAAATGGTGTTAGACGACCGCCGAATTAAAGTGAGAGAGATAGTAGAGGTTATGAAAATGTCCAAAGAACGTGTTTGTTGCATATTAAATCAAGATTTAGGCATGAGAAAGCTGTCCGCTCGTTGGGTGCCGCGTTTGCTTACGTTAGACCAAAAACCTGTTCGAATGAACATTTCCAACGCTCTGTTGGCGCAGTTTAGGCGCAATAAATCCGAGTTTTGGTGCCAATTAATTACTGTAGATGAAACTTGGATACACCATTATACTCCCATACACCATATATACAATTCAGTCAATACTGCAAAGGGCGAGCCGGCTCCAAAAAAAGCAAAAACTGTTTTTTTCGGCTGGGAAAGTGATGGCGACTATTTTTTGGGATAGTAAAGGAGTTATTTTAAACGATTATCTTCAAAACGGAAAAACCATTACAGGAGCATACATTACTTGCCAAGCTGAAGGCAGAAATTGCGGAAAAACGGCCACATTTGCAGAAAAAGAAAATCCTGTTTCACCAATACAATGCGCCGTCTCACACCTCAGCGGTTGCCATGGCGAAAACCCATGAATTACGGTTTCAACTGTTTGACCATCCTCCTTATTCACTAGATCTAGCCCCAAGCGATTTCTGTTTGTTCCCCCATCTAAAAACTGAACTCGGAGGACAGAGATTTTTGTCAAATGAGGAGGCAATCACCTTCGTGAACAATTATTTTGCAGAGAAAACAGCCAAGTACTATTTCGACGGGTTAGAGAGATGAGAGCATCGCTGGGAGAAGTGTGTAGAGTTATAAGGAGACTATGTAGAAAAATAAAAAAAAAATTTGAGAAAAAATGTCTTTTATCATTGTTCGGAAACTTTTCAGACAACCCTCGTAGCTTCATTTTCCACAGAAGGGGGATCGTTTTATTTTAAAAAATTGAAAATTTATTTCAGCGAATGATGTAGTTTGCGTTCTCAGGCTTGACCGCATCTCAAGCATTTCTTTATATGGATGGCTTAGTAGTAATTAATTAATTAAACAGGCATAATTAAAAATGTATGAGGTGTATTTCTTTTGTGCAGGAAATATAATTTAAAATAGCATCCAAACAAATGTTGTTAGGTCATGAGGTGATTTTTTTGGACCCAAATGTACAGAGAGAGGTATACTGCTAGATGAAAGTAAATTTGAAATTGTGTTGAAACAAACAAACAAAATAATGACGAGGCGAAAAGGTTTGTAGCGTTTCACAATTACATGATTTTGCGGAACATATATGTCATTTAACTAGATTTAGCAAAAAGAATCTTCCATTTTTGGAACAAAGCTTGTGAGACTGCTTTACAATATTCAAAAAATGTGTTGTTAAGTAAGTCCGTACAGCAATACCCTAATTTTGAAAAAGAATTTAGTATAATAACAGATGTACGCAAGCATACCAGCGGGGCGGTACTTAGAAAGTTCATGCCCATATCTTACGCATCAAAAGCCTTCACAAATTTGTTAAAACTTACATCTATACACTGGACCATAATACTCTTTAACCATACATTTATGGGAAACAATTTTTAATGAAAAACCCGTCTTCTAAACTGACGCGAATAAGGTTGAATTAGATGAATATGATTTGGCAATAATGAATATTCCATCTTCGGGGTAAGGAAAATTATGTAGCCGATGCCCTATTATGAATAGACTTTACTGACATCAAAGCAATTAGGGCGGAAAATATAATCATCAAAGTAACACCTCGTCAAGGCACCCTGAAAAAACAATTGAAATAAAGCAAACTGCTCCAATCTAAACACAACTCAATACGCCAATGAACCAAAAGTGTGTGAAATATATAACTCTAGGGATGTTAAATAATATACTCAATTAAAATTTGGTCCACATAGTTGTGCTAAATATTTGTAAAAATACGAGTGTTTATAGCACTATCGCCCAAAGCGACAAAAATATACAGGGTGTTCCCTAATTCGTCAAGGATAATTTGAGCAATGATTTCTGGGTATATTCTAAGAAAAAAATCGTTCTATAATAAGGTGCTATCTCCAATGTTGACATAATTTGTCGAGGATTTAAGAAAAGGCTGACTTTGGTGTACCTTAACCCAGGTTAACGGAAATTGCGCTGTTAATAGCGCTTGTAGAATTTGTAGTCACGTTCAAATAAAATTACTATATTGTTTGAGTCTTCACATATCCAATTTCTAAGCCTATTCCATTTTTCTTGCCCTTGAAAATTTTTGACTTTGGGGTTATTTTTCTCCAGACAATGAGTAATAAACATAACATTTTACTATTTTTCTTTTATGAACGTAATAATACCAGTGAAAAAAAATCATCAACAAATTTGCAGAAAAACACATAGGTTTTGTGAAACATGGGGAAACCTGCTGCAGTAAAAAAAGGAATTTATGATTTTTTACCTACGTTTACAACAAGAGTGGTTTTCTAAGAATTAATAATTTTCCAAAAAATGTTTACAAATGCTTTTAAAGCGTGATCGCTTATTTGAATATCTGTCAAAACCCTCCTTTCCTTACCCTGTTCCTTAAATGTTCTTAGAAAGAGTTCCGTTTAGTTTAGCTTACAATCTCCCAATTTAAAACCCCAAATGTTAATCAAAATGCAAAAATAAAACGGAAATTGCAGTATGACATAAAAAAGAAAGAGACTGGTTGTTGGTAGAGAACACAGCAGGCACAGGACAGTACTGTCACAGGTCCATATAAAGTTTTAGAAGCTAATGAAAATTAAAACGGCCTTAAGAAATGGTTTCATGTTATCAGCGATTATGCTAGTTGTCTTAGGACCCTTGGATTCTACATCTTTTTCCATGTTATAGCGATCATGTTGACCGACTTTTGTTACTCTATAAGGACCAAAACATTTTTTATGAATTTCAAGAAGGTTACCAAACTGTGTTCTTCGTATAGCTAATAGTTCCCCAAGCTCATAACGCATCCACCGGCATGACGACTCTATGTTTTGGATATGAATTCCGGTTTCAGAGTTCAGAAATTCCTTGGAATGATTCACTGTGGAATGCTGATATATGTGTATCCCTCCCAACGATCTGTATAAATAATAGTTCCATGTTATACATGTTTTTAAATTGAGCAGAGATTTCTATCTCTTTTATTTTCTGGACGGGTTGCTAGTCGATATTGAGAAGGTTTTCCACATACCATTATATCTAGACTCCAAGAACAACAACAAAGCCCCGCTGATATTTACGACTACCGGTTTTGCACTAGTTAATTTAAACGATTCTACCAGCAACTCCTATTTGACTCTTGCTTGAATTGTTCATCCAATGCCACCATATAAATTTCGCGACAAAAAGAGAGCCGAAATGAAAACGCCTCTCGCGAAATTTCTTTGCTATCAATAATAGAACTTTATCTAATTGTTTGATCAAATGTCGCAAAACAATATGAGTATGCATACCTAAGGACATACAATTTTTTAAACCACGTACATATTTTTTCACACCATGACAATGTTGTAAGACAACATAATTGTAATAACATTTGTTATAACAAGGAAATGGTAACCCTTAACATAATTGTAATGAAATTTTGTTATAAAATGGAAAAATTTAACTTTATTTATTAATAAAGAACAGCAACTTCACTCCGCAAATCATTCCGAGATCGGAAAAGATATCAAACGCAGTAAAAGATGCACAAACAAAGTCCGAAGCAACACAAGACCACAAAAAACGTCATGCCGACTATTGGCGAAAGAAGTATGTAGACTCCTCTAAGGATAGGTGTCCAGGTTTTACTCGTAGTTATCACTCTAACTCTTAATAAGGCCTGAAAGTGATTGACTTCTAAATTTGTGCCCAGACGAGACGGCTCCTACGTTATCATAAAACAGATTGGAGCTAACTTATCAAGTAGCATCAAAAGATGACCTCACAAGGCATTTGTTGATATACCATGTCTCCTCTATAACCAAATATCGATCTTCGCTATCCAAATTAAATGACGAGCCAGTGCAACCATTACAAAGACGCGGACGCCCGAAGACGACGGAGCCAATATACAGTCCTGCAGAATCATCGAGATTGGGTGAGATTGTAACACAACATAATTGTAATAAATTTTTGTTATAAAAAGAAGATTGTAACCCTTAACATAATTGTAGTGAACTTTTGTTATAAAATGGAAAAATGTATTTATTATTTATTTATTAATAATGGACCTTCATAAAAAAAATATATTTATTATTGTAATGGAAACTCTTGAATAAGAAACAGCCAGAGGGCTTTTGCAAAAAAAAAAGAAAACGAAAAAGCTTTTCTTGAAAAGCTCACAACACAAACACACTTGTGTATCAGTAAAGTTTCTTTTTTTTCTCTTCCTCTTCTGTTTTTATTGGCATTCATTTGGTGGATAGTGGGTTCAACGTATTGCTGCGGTTTTCGACCAGCATAACAGAAAATCCGACAAGCCGGCGCGGCGTTTTATTGGGTGGGTGTTCCTGCGTAGTCCTCTCACGATCCCTGCGAGCGCTAAAAGCCACGTGTTACAATATTTATTTCTCCTACGACACTCTAATAACCCACAGATTAATTTTGAATCATTTAACGCCATACGTATGTATGTAAATGTTTCACGGTTTTTACAATCATTGCCCGCTGCAATTGATTTAATATTAATATGCACTGTTTTTTTTTATAATTAGCGCGCGCTCAAGGGGTTTTGTACCCTTACAATGTTCGTACACAGCGCGGGCGAAGGAAATTTAGGGAGGAAGAAAAGACAGGTACCGATGTACATTGTTTTTAAATGTTTGTAAATTATAACGACCAGGAAACACAGAGATTGGCAGGGCATTCCATAAGCGAGTTGTACGGCTTAGGAAAGAATCACGATATTTTAGAGTACGTCCGAAATTGGGCTTGAGGGTATACTGATGAGCATTCATAGCGAGACGGGTGTTACGGTTGAAAGTTTGAATGGGCGGAATGCTACTCCGTATGATTTCAATGGAACACTGGTGGTGGAAATAGCGATAAAACAAGGTGAGACAGGAGACATTTCGTCGGTGTTCGAGGGTGTCAATTGAATGACTGTAGTAGTATCACCAATCAGTTTTATCGCACGGTTTTGAATCCTATCTAGCAGGTGCAGAGATGTTTTAGGACCACCTGACCAGATGTGGGCATTGTACTCCAGTTTTGGGCGGATAAATGCCTTATATATTGAGGCCAGATCAGAGGGGGTAAAATATTTCTTACATCGCTTGAGGAAACCTAGACATTTCGCAGCATTTTTGGCGACATCGAATATGTTATCATTCCAAAGTAAGTTGTTACTGATACACATACCGAGAACGGAAAGTTTATCGGTTTCGGCGATGAAAGTGCCATTCATGGATAATCGCTTTAATGACAGCAGACAGCATTGAGTTTCGGAAGCATTAAATTCCACTCGGTTGATAGTTCTCCAATTGGTTATGCTGTTAATATCGGAATTTAATGAGCTTAACATTCGCTGCCGTTCCCGTTCTACAGCCGAAGAGCAGTGGCGTGAGTCCGGGAACGAATATGAGAAGCAGAGAGTGCTGTCATCAGCAAAGGAATAAATTGGATTAGAAGTAGCAGACAGGAGATCATTAATGAAAATTAAAAAGAGTGTCGGAGACAGAACGGAGCCCTGGGGCACACCAGCATTTATTTTGTGAATATCAGACTTGAAACCGTCCAAGACAACTTGAATTGAACGTTCCGAAAGGTAATTTCTAATCCATTGAAGAAATGAGTCATCGATCCCAAGAGCACGCATTTTCGACAAGAGAGCCTGATGCCAAACTCTGTCAAATGCCTTAGAAATATCAAGTGCAACTATCTTGCTTTCGCTTTCGTTCCACTTTATGGTGAGACATGCCATCAAATCACCAGTGGACCTATTGCTACGAAAACCATATTGCCGGTCATTGAGAAGTTTTCGTGTTTCGAGATATTTCATGAGCTGACGGTTTATCAGCGTTTCCATGACCTTGGAAAAAAGGGAGGTACGTGCAATGGATCGGTAGGAAGAGAAAGAAGAAAATTCGCTTCTTTTAAGGACGGGCTGGACAAATGCTGTTTTCCATCTGTTCAGAAAGAGTCCTAAAAAGTAGAATTGATATAAAATCTTAAGCAGTGGTTTTGCAAGCGAAGAATAACACCTCTTCAGAAGAAGGGGAGATACACCATCTGGGCCAGCGGACTTATGTATGTTGAGATCTTTAAGTACTCTTGCTACTATAAGAGTGCGGAAGTGGATTCGTCCCATTGAAGATTCGACGCACTCAAGTGTAGGGACAAAGCAAAGTCTGGGAGTGTTGAGCTAGCCGCAAAGTGTGCAGCAAGCAGATTGGCCTTGTCCAAAGAGCTGACAGCTGGAATGTCATTGTAAAGGAGCGTTGGGATGGAGGATGAGGCAGAATTTCTAATGTTTTTGACGAATGACCAAAAATTTTTACTGCCTTTGGGACATTGCAGTATTTTGTGCCTCAGTTTTTGGTCGTATAGAAATTTCATACGCTTGAGAAAGACGTTGCAGTCATTTCTGGCTCGTTTGAACTTTTTTCGGTTTTCCTCTGTCGGGTTGGTCTTGTAGGACCGAAAAAACAGTTCTCTAACCCTGACAGACTCTTTACAGCTCGAGTCGTACCATGCCTTTTCTTTTGGTTTGATACTCTTCATCCGATGAGGGATAAAGCATCTCATTCCAAAGAGAATAGTTTCTGTGACCATGTCAGCAGCGGCATCCACGTCGTTATCGAGGAAACATAACGACCAGTTAAAATTCCTAAAGAAACTGTTAAGGCCGCTCCAGTGGTCCGACGAGCCTAGAGGGGAGAGCAGGTCAACGCAGTACTTGTCAGGGTGAGAAGTTAAAAACAAGTCGTGTGGGCTCATTTACAAGCTGGGTTAAGTTATTTTCCGCAGCGAAGATCTCAACACACCGTCCTTCGGGTGTTGTCTGTCCAGAATGTCAAAGCCACCCAGAATTGTGTATATTGAAATCGCCCGTAATCACGATTTCAGTATGAGGATACAGGGATACAATTTTTTGAATGGAATCAAACAGCGCATCAAACTCGTGGGAGGTCGAGCTGCTGTCCAGTTTGGGGCTTCTGTAAATAAAGCAGTAGTGGATAATTTGCTTACGGAGATGGAATTTTAACCACATGAAATTGAATTCCGGATTGGAACAGGGACTACATTGTGGTGGAATTTGGTAAGCTACATCACTACGCACATAAATGGCAAGACCGCGATGGTCTAGGTAGCTTCAGATCAGAGTGATCTGAGAGGTGTGGGCGGGGATCTACCTGTGTTTCACTAAGTGCCAAAATAGCTGGTCTGTACTTGCAGACATGGATGTACGCAGAAAAGTGATTACTTTTTAGCCCGCGTATATTGGCTAGGTCCACCCTGAATTCCCTAGTCATAATTAAAACCAAACACAAACACCGACGATACTAAGCAAGGCTGCAAAGTGAAAATTCTGAGGATGGTTTACCGAATCAATTTGCTGTAGGTGTTATGCCCTTACAACAATATGAAGCAGTGCACCAACAAAATTTTCATTCACAACCCGCTATCCATCAGTTGTTACATACACTCAGTCACTGCCCGTACCGTATGATAAATACAGTAACGGCAGTGGCCGAGTGCAAGCAACAGTACAAACGACCAGTAGCGGGAGAGGTGGGATACCCGCACTGTGTGATATTTTTGCTTTGCACTGCACCTTAATGGGGTTTGTTTTTTTTTGTTTTTGTTTTTTTTGCACACACGCGCGGTGGTTTGGGGGTTTTTATTTTTTTTGTGTGCATCACATAAGAGATTACGAGTGCAGAAAGACGTCTGCACTCGTCGATGGTCGACACGGCACGGTAAAGTATAAATACAAGATAATCTGAACAAATTATATGTAGGTGTTATCCATTTTAAAATACGAGTTATGGGAGTATTTGACAAAAAATGACCCACGCCAGAGACTTAGCTCTACCTTCGTGGAAACTTTCTACTCAACAAGAGATAAAAAGATCTTGCATCATCAGCTATATTTACCTGTGTCCGTTATTGATAGTAACGGAAAAACTTTTGTTTCTAGAAATGTGACTCCACACACGAGTACATATATGTGGGATCCCAGTATGGAAGAACAAAAACACTGTATATTTAATATTATTTCAGTTTATTGGTAATTACAATTCAGTTTTTAATTTTACAAGTTCTCTTTTTCCAGTCTATTAATTATTACATTTCAGTTTATTATTTTACAAATTCTTTTCTTTTCTCACCACAATGGTTTTCTCGACTGCACGGTTCGACTGTTTGATCACGAGTGCCGGCTTTCTGGTTTGTGCTGTAGGTCGTATGACTATCGTCCGGTTTTTCGTATGTCTGCTTTGGTTCGTTTCTACTGGTCTTTTGTCTGTTGTGTAAATAGTTGTACGTCATCTGTAGGGTATCGTCTCGTAGTTTGTCCCAATCCCACATACATGTTTGGACGTTTCCATAGTGTTTGAATGTCACTTCTAGTCAAGTAACCCATTTGTATTAAGTAATTTGTTGCAGAAAATATAACACGTTTTGTACCGTTGGAAAGGTCTTGGAATGCAGTAAAAAAACATAACCTTGATACCAATTTTTATTGACAAAAAATTTTTTTTTTCCAAAATTATAGGCACATTTTTGCAAATTGATCATATCTTCTAAACTTGTTATGATATCCATATCTTCAATAATATAATTCGATAATGAATTATATTATACATGCGTGTTACAGTTTTGAAGAAATGTGAATCCCTTTTTTCCAAGAACTTTAAATGTTCTTTTCCAGTAGTTAGCGCAAACGACCCGCTTTGGAAACTTACTCCTGATGTACTAACATAGAGAGTTTGCAGATTTTTTCAAAAAAAAATCTGAAGTGAGTATTTTCGGAACTTTATCCGATATAATAAACTAAGGATTTGCATTAATCCTTGGAGCTTAATAAGGGGCTCCGAGGAGTAACTATAAAATTCCTACGGTTGATGACACCACCTTTGGAAATATGGCAGATGAAACAGCACAAGTTGCTAGAAGGGTTTGACGGAGTAGAGGTAATTGCTTAAGATCTGTTATTATATGGAATCGGAGATAAAGAATAACCCTAACGAGAAATAAAGGTTTGGCTATTAATAACGCCAAAATAGAAGCAATCCGGGAAATTTCAACACCAAAAAACTTAAAAAGTGCGCAGGGATTTGAAGGACTCTGACAAATTTCTAAATATTGCAGCACCTATTTCATAATACAAGAGCAACGCGAAACTAAAAAAACTAAAATAAATAAAAAATTAGTGCAGTGCAGTGGAGAAAGAAAAAAAAACATATCGCACAGTGCGAGTATCCCACCTCTCCCGCTCATACTTGCTTGCACTCAGTTACCACCATTACTATATTTATCATACTGCATAGATAGTGACTGAGTGTATGTAGCAACCGATGGGTAGCGGGATGGGAGTGTAACATTTTTAGTGCACTGTTTCATAAGTGTAAGAGCATAACACATACAACGGTTTGATTCGGTAAGCCCATTCAGAAATTTAGCTTCACAGCCTCTCTCAGCATCATCGGGACTTGTGTTTTTTTACGTTTGCTTTTAATAATGGCTAATAGTTGTAAATACAAACAAGCTGTTTTTTTCAGATCTTTATTTCATAACAAAACAAAACTTATACTAAATTACACGGTGTATTATAATTGAATACATTTTGCATGAAATAGTTAGGTACAATCTGTCATTGAAAAGGCAATGGCAAGAGGTGAATGTACCTGAGTGCTGCTTTGGCACTTAGTGAACCACAGGTAGATCACCCGTCAAACAGCACAAATCACTCAGAATTGAAGCTACTTAGCTACGAACTAGTGCCATTATTATTTTCCCATCGCCGCGCCGTCTCACTGTTTCCGTAGGGTTACCAAACTCTGCCACATCTGTTGCAATCCGGAACTCAACTTCATTTGGTTAAAATTCCGTTTCCGCAAGCAATGTATCAGCTACTGCTTTATTTACAGAGGACCAAAGCTAGACAGCAACTGCACCATTAACGAATTTGACGCATTGTCTGACTCCATTCAAAAAATTGTGATTGCGGGCGATTTCTGGGTGGCTTCGACATTCTGGACAGACAACATCAGATGGACGGTGTTTTGAGACCTTTGTGTTGATAATCATAAAGCCAACACAATGGACTTGTTTTAACTTCTCATGCTACCAAATACAAGGTCAATGCGATATCTGCTCTAGCCTCGTAAGACCACCGTGTCATATCCGCTATTTCTCGTACACCCACCACACAGTTAGAGAAAGAATTCCTAAAAGAACCATATGACAATTTGAGAAAGCCAATTGGAGCGGACTTAACATCTTCTTCAGGAATTTTAACTACTCGTCACGTTTCCTCGATAACGACGTGGATGCTGCTGCTGATATGATCACAGACAATATTCTCTTTGGAATGAGGTCCTTTACCCCTCATCGAATGAAGAGTATCAAACCAAAGAAAAGGCATGGTACGACTTGAGCTGTAAAGAGGCTGTATCAACCGAGTGGAAGTTAATGCTTCCAAAACTCAATGCTGTCTGCTGTCATTAAAGCGAAATTTAAATACCCAGCCATTATCCATGAATGGCACTTACATCGTCGAAATCGAAAAACTTTCCATTCTCGGTATGTGTGTCAGTGACAACTAACGTTGGAATGACCATATATTCGATGTCGTCAAAAATGCTGCGAAATGTCTAGGTTTCCTCAAGCTTCATAAGAAATATTTCACCCCCTTTGATCTGGCCTTAATATAAGACATTCATCCGCCCAAAATTGGAGTACAGTCCCCACATCTGGTCAGGCGTTCCTAAAATATCTCTGCACCTGCTAGATAGGATTCGAAACCAGTGCCCAATAGAAATCGCAAGTAGCATTCCGTTCCTCCAGACTTTTAACCATAACACCCGTCTGGATATGCATGCTGACCAATACACCCTCAATCTCGCTTGCACACGTATTTTAAAATATTGTGATCCATTCCTAAGCCGTACAACTCGCTTATGGAATGCTTTGCTTAGCTTTATATTTCCAAGTAGTTATAACTTGCAAATATTTAAAACCAATGTACATCGGCAGTTCCCTGTTCTACCTTCCTAGGTTTTCTTCACCCGCTCTGTAGGCAAACACTTTAAGGGTATAATAACCCAATTACGGCAAGCTAATTGTGGAAAAAAAAATAAAAAATATAAGAGACAGGCGAGAGATATGTACCTTCTACTGGTCTGGTATATCAAATAATATTCGCGACAACTATGAAATGTGTTTACGAACCCCTGCCAGTCAAGCAAAGTTGCCCTTTTCAAGTACTGCTATTCGGACTGCCCGTTTTAAGGAAGTGGTCTAGATATTTGCGAAATGATAAAAGGTTTTTTTAAGTTGATGAGCTTGATAAAGCAGCGGCGAAACAGGTTATTTAAATCTGCAAGAAATATTCCAGTCGATACGTTGTTGTTGATGGAGGAACTCCATTTGTAAATAAAGATTTCGGTTAATTTTCAAATCCGTGGGAGTTTCAAAGTTCTACAAGTTCGCCAAACCATCAGCAATGCACTAGAAAAGGCGAGGCGTGTGTGAAAATCATGAAATGTCTTTTCTGAAAGACACATCGCAGTATTCTGCGCTTTTACAATGCTTTACTTGTGCACCTTCGCACAAGATGTAGTCTTCCCGTTAGTCATAAAACATTAACTCCGCTGATACTTATCTACAGTCAACAAATCTGACGATGAATCAGAGTTGCGTGAGACTGCTGAAGACGTACCTGCATCGGTATAGCCATAAATGTGAAGAACTGATACCCCGAAGGTATAAAAGAGATCAAGAAAAGGTTTTCAAAAACCATATGAAGTACAGAAAAAACTTTATAATTACATATATTTATATGTATATATGGTAACTCTATGTTATTTTAGTATTTGTGTTTATATACAGGGTGGCCCCTAATTTATCAACGATTATTTGATTCCTGGGCATATTCTAAGAAAACAACTATCTCCAATGTTGACATCATTTATCGAGGATTCAAGAAAAGGCTTACTTTGCTGTACCCTGACCCATGTTAACGGAAATTTCGCTATTAGTACTAACGATAAAAACTTCGTGTAGGACTTTATTTTTAGAGGAAATACTAGCCTTTGTAACTGCATTTAAATCGAATTGATATCTTGTTTGAGCCTTTAGATATCCAATTTCTAAGCCTGTTCCATTTTCATTTCCCTTGCTAATTTTTTACTTTAACGTTTTACTATTTTTTTCTTATGAACGTAATAATAGTAATAAAAAAAAACCTTCAACAAGTTTCCAGAAAAACCCATATATTGTATGTTACTCTGCAGCAGGTAAAACTTAGAAAAAAGTTTCTTTGCTTTAAGCTCCAAAGGCTATGACTAAAAAATAATTTTAAGTGGTTTTTGATAATTTGTATTTTATGTGTGTACTACAACTGTTATAACAGGCGCTCAAAGTGTCCTCCTTGGTTTTGTATGCATGATAGATCCCGTTTTTCTATTACAGTGCGAATGTTTATTGATGATAACTACTGCCATACGCTCTTCCAATTCAATTAAAGTTGTTATTTTTGTTGAATAAACAAGTTCTTTCATTTTTCCCCATACAAAAAAGTCCAATACTGCAAGGGCAGGAGATCTTGCAGGCCAGTGAACTGGTCCATTCCTTCCTATCCAACGGTTACCTTACTCTTCATCTAGCCAATTCTTAACCACCTCACGACCATAGTGGGCTGGAGCACCATCCTGTTGGATATGATGAAGCTGGTTGAGTCAATGGAATGCCTCCAATAGTCCTGGTAAATCATTTCGCAAAAACTCCAGATACTTTGTAGAATTCAGCCTAGGTGGTAATTTGAACTTGTTTCCAAGTACGCCTACCCACATATTGACGCTGAATTTGTGTTGAAATGATTTATGTCTCCTTGTATGTGGATTGTCCGCAGCCCAAGTATGAAGATTATGAAAATTTGTAATCGTATCTCTTGTAAATTGAGATTCGTCCGTCCAAAGAACTCTGCTAATAAACTCGTCGTCATCCACGCTCCACTCCAGCAACCAGTTAGAAAATCAAGTCTTTTGTCCAAATCTTTGGGAAGCAGTTCATGTACAGGTGTATGGTGGTATGGATAAAGATTTTCTCCAAGCAGTACATTAGAAATTTTATGTCTGGAAACATTGAATTGCAAAGCTAAGCGTCTGATGCTGATTGATGGATCAGTTGTAACAGCTTCCGGTATTCTTTCATTCATTCAACTTTCGATACGTACTTGCAAATACTCCTTTGCTAGGAAGTCGTCGGTTAGTATGAAGTTCATGGTATCTTTGTCGCGCATTAGTTGAACTTCCATTGTAGAGCCCATAAACCTAAATAATGTCTGCGTATTCTTGATTTGTAAATGCGGACATTTCAAATAGCGTCTCTAAGCTCTAAATTGTAACCGCAGCATAAAAAATTTAACTGATCAATTATTTTTTTTCTAATCTTTTATACCATTTTTGTTTGGTAAATTTTCGAAATAGGCATTCAAATCCAAAACCTAACCTTTTCTGAGAACTTTTAAGGAACAAGGTAAGGAAAGGAGGGTTTTGACAAGTAGTCAAATAAACGTGCACGCTTTAAAACTCTTTAATAGCTATGCAATTTTAAAAAAATATTGGAAAATTCGTAATTCTTGGAAAACCACTCTTACGAGTATTGTCAACTGCTGTTAGAAACGTTGCTAAAAAATCATAAATTCCTTTTTTTACCTTCTGCATGTTTTCTCAAGCATCATAAAATCTGTGGGTTGTTGTGCAAAGTTCATGACGATTTTTTGTTTTTATTATTGTTAATTGTTTCATATGAAAAAAATAGTAAAACGTTTGGTTGATTAGACATTTTCTGGAGAAAAGTGATCTCAAATTAAAAAAATAGCATGCGCAGTGAAAATGGAACAGGCTTTGAAATTGGATATTGGTGTTATTTCAAAATTTATATGTCCATACGTGATATTTAACGTTTGATTTCTTCTATCAGTTTCTGATTTTCTAGATGTTTTGTATTAATTTACTCTGTAGAAAAGTTTACTTCGATTTGCCCTATAGTCTCATTATTAAAGTTTGGTATGATGAAGTTATCATATGCTAAAATTATATTTTATATCGTTGACGTTTATTTTACAATTTTCGAATCTAATTAGATTGTTTCCCATAGTGCAATAATTATGACAATTATGAATTATTTGCGTGTAGGGTATGTTTTTAGTGATTACAATATTGTTTGTCAGCTGTTTAATTTCAATATTCGTATTATTCTTAAAATTACAGATGGGTTTTTTAGTAAAAATATTAGAAATACAAGTATCTTTTATTAATTCTAAATCTTTAATTTCAGTTGTCCCATTTACATTACAATAGGTACGTTTTCCCTCGCTAATAAATTCTCTATAAAAGGTAGCTAATTCTAGGTGATTTTTGTTTGGTACAGGTTCAATTAGTATCTTAAAGTTTTTATCAGCTGAATAATTTGGTAACATAAGCACAACATTTTTTTGATCTTCATAGCTAATTACACAACTTTTAATATTAGAAAAGTCATTTATTGTTACGTTAAACATTTCTACTTCTTTTGGTGATAGAAAATCCCTTCCCAAAATTCCGAGTTGGCTTGCTAATAGATTGTCTTTAATTTTTCTAACTTGCTCTGTGAGTAGTTTTATGTTATACTGTACTTGGAATGGATGCTGCATGCGAGTGATTTCTGAAAATTCCCTGTTAATAGCATTACCTAGATTATGTAGCTGTTTTTTTTATTTCTGACTGTTGTCCGTTTATACCACATGTCTTGTTATATTGCTTATGCGTTCGTCAAAGTGGTAATTTATTCGAATTTGGTCGTTTAGCCCGTCAATAATATTTTGGTTATTCTTCTCATTCGTATCTAGGATTTTCATTATTTCCTGTTCGTCATCATTATCCATAACTCCTGTTAGATATTTTAAACCTTTCCCTATAATGTTTACTAAACCTCTTCTTACTTGGTGGTGGTGTTTTTTCACTAGACTTTCTATTTCCTGAGTTAATGTGTTGAAACTATGTATCATGGTTGGGTATTCGTTTTTGTAATTCAGTTTGTTAATATTATGTTGAATAATGTCTAAGTTTTCGGTCTATGTGGTCAGATTTACATAAAGAAGTAATTTTGTATAGCCTACTATAATTTGAAGTTGTTGGTCTCTTATCGTAATGTATCCTTGTCCGTTGTCTAAGTTAAGTATGTTAATCTTTTGACCTTGTGTCTTCATAGTCATTGTTGTGAGTAGTATCAATATCTGGAATTTTGTGAGTTTTCGTGTTTGTATTTGTGTCTTACCTGATTTTTGTTATATTTGCTTGCTTTACTATCTCTTATATAATTTTTATCAACTACGTCAGGGTTTTCATTTATATAAATTGGTTTGAGCTTGTTGTAATCTCTATTCTTCAAAAATGTATGCTTTTCTTTAGTAAAGTCTATGACTTTCCTATCTTTATTGAGTTTATTTTTGTATTTTTATTTATTTTTGTTTATAAATTCTATGATTTTGGGAAAATCTTCCTGGGTTTGAGTTCCGTTAAAGAAATTGCTTGGTCTCTGTTTGGTTGTAGAGTGGATAATATTGTTATAAATTTTAACTGCTTCTAAGATTCTATTTCGGAGTGTATCGTTATTGTCTTTATCTGCTGCAAAAGTTCTAATATGTTCATTTAACGTCGAGTGAAACCTTTCTACATCTGAGTTTCCTGTTTTATTGTAAGGAGTTGTAATATGCAATTCTACATTGTTCTCTTTAAGAAATTCTTTAATAATAATATATGAGAAACCGGATTCGCCGTCGGTTATTATTTTTTTTGGAATGCCAAAGTTAGCAAATCTATATTTTAGGGTATTTAAAAGAGATATCCAAGTTCTATGTGTTATTTCTTGGACTGTCACATGCTTGGAAAATTTATCTATCATAGGAACGAAGATGAGATTAATGTTTGCATACCAAATGTCGATGTGGATTACTTGATTTGGTTTTTCTGGCGTCTCAGTTATTGAAAATGGGATTTTACGAGGCTGTGGTTCGTACTCGTATTTTGATTTGTTGCATATTTCACAATTATTTATGTATTTTCTAATTTTTTTCCTAAGCTTCAGGGTATAGTAGATGTCTTTAATTTCTTCGTATGTTTCATTTATACCGCAATGATTAAGTAGTTTATGACTTCTGCTTCTTTTTCTTCGTTATCTAAATCACCTAAGAACTTAGTGCATTTAGTTACTTTAAGGAGTTTATTTTGGCTCAAGTATTTTAGATACACATCTTGAAACCTCGCAAATATGTGATCATGGTTACAGTAAATAGCAACTATGCCTTTGTGCGGCAGAGATTTTTTCATTATGTCGAAAAAAAATCTTCCCTAAATTCTTTTAATTTTATTACTATTCTTCTTTTTTTGAACGTATTATATATTTTGTGGTTATTTAATTTGTCTGTTGTATTCAAGACTAACTGGATTTTATATACGTTTACTGGTGAGTCTATTATTGGAATATGATCACTACTATCCTCATTTGCACTGTTAATGGTTGCGACTATTGATTGGGTGTACATATTTTCATTGAGATAAATTTCCATCCTAGATAGCCCGTCTGCTGCCTGGTTATCCTTGCCTTTAACATATTCTATTTCGAAGTTGAATTCTTCAAGCTTTATCTTCCACCTCTGTAATTTAGCGTTGGGTTCCTTTAGTAAACTCAGCCAAACTAATGGACGATGATCTGTCCGGATTGTGAATTTTCTTCCGTATAAATAGGGCCTGAAATGTTCGGTTGCCCATACTATTGCGAGTAACTCTTTTTCAACGGTTGAGTAATTGATCTCATGATTGTTTAGAGTACGACTGGCATAGCAAGTCGGATGACTATCTTGAGATAAGACTACATGATAGCAGATGGAACGTTGCCGGGGCATTCTGAGGAATTCGTAATGCCTGTTATTAGTTGAAAAAGCAGTTTTTTTGACGTCATTGCTGGCTGTCTCGATTTGGTGAAAATCGTTCGCCAGGCCAAGCGTCGTAAAGTATTGGGCCTTCACTAATTTGTCAACAATCTCATCGATATTAGGGATTAGGAATTTGTCATCGATAGAAACCTCGTTGAGCTTTCTATAGTCGATTACAATTCTCCATTTTTCAGGCCCGATGCGTCCGCTTTTTTTGGGACGACCCAAATCGGGGCTGAATAAGGTGAAATGCTAGGGCGAATTATCTTTTGCTTTAAGGACTGAAACGAATAAAATTTGGAAACTTCAAAGTAAAAAAAAAATATATTTTCATAATTCATGTAAATTTTTTTTATTTGCCTTAAAACTCTGTTTTTTATTAAATTCATTCACAATTACAAAAAATAAAAAAAATTATTTGGGTTCCCATTCTTTCCTCAACTTCTTTCGAATGTCCGTCATAAGGTTGGTGACAATTACATCCGTGATCTTTTTGGACGCTCTTTTCCATTTAATCTGAGATTAAACCTTATTCCTACGAAATTCTGGGTATCTATAGTTACGGGTATAAATTGGGAATTCGTTTTTTGCCTTTATTTCGTGCTTAATCGCACTTGTAAAGGTGAAAAAAAAAAATTGTTGCATATTGTTTAACCTTCCCTTCTTCTTCTTCCCTATTTAGGTGTTGTGTTCGAATTTGCTTTAAAATTGGTTTCACGCTCGTTTCTGTACTGTAGATTTCTAAGGTGGGGATTTGTGATTTGTACTTTTCGTATGTTACTTCTTCCTCGTCTTTGTTAAAAAAAAATTGAATCTCCATTTCACCTACCAATAGAATTTTCCTTTTAAAATCAAGGATTACTTCTATTAGCAATAGGATGTTGTTGCCTATCAATCCGTCAAAATTTTCATGGAACTTGAACTCTAAAAACTCCGCAGTTTTACCTATTTTCCTAACTCTTTAAACAGTGGAGTCTTAACTTTCCTATCTACATATACGAGGGCGGTTCAATAAATCCGTGACTTTTGGATTAAAACACAGATTTTTTGATAAAAAAATAATTTTATTTTTCAACGTAGTCTCCCTTGAGCTCTATACATTTTGTCCAACGCTTCTCCAATTTTTTTATCCCTTCCAAAAAAAATGATTTGTCGAGGTCCTCAAAATAGGCCTTTGTTTGCGAGATGACTTCATCATTGGAGTCAAATCTTTTTCCACCAAGCCATTTCTTCAGGTTTGGGAACAAGAAGTAGTCGCTCGGAGCCAAATCTGGAGAATAGGGTGGATGAGGGAGCAATTCATAGCCCAATTCATGGATTTTTGCCATGGCAACTGCACATGTGTGCACCCTTGCATTGTCTTGGTGGAAAAGAACTTTTTTCTTGGCCAAATGAGGTCGTTTTTTTTTTCAAATCGTCATTGAATTGGTCCAATAAGTTGGCATAATATTCCCCATTGATTGTTCTTCCCTTTTGAAGGTAGTCAATGTGGATTATCCCGCGTGCATCCCAAAAAACAGTCGCCATAACTTTATTGGCTGACAAACCCACCTTGGCCTTCTTTGGCGCCGATTCACCCTTAGAAACCCACTGTTTTGACTGTTGTTTGTTCTCTGGTGTGTTGTGATGGATCCATGTTTCGTCCACGGTTACAAAACGGCGCAAAAACTCCTCCATATTGCGATTAAACAACGCCAAACCTTCCTGTGAAGTTGTTACACGATTGCGTTTGTGGTCGACTGTGAGCAAACGCGGCACCCATCTTGCGGAAAGCTTTCTCATGCCCAAGTGATCATTCAAAATTGAAACCACTGAGCCATGCGAGATCCCTACGACTTCCACAATCTCTCGCACTTTCAATCTTCGGTCGGCCAACACCATATCGTGAATTTTTTCGATTGTTTCGGGTGTAGAGACCTCAACTGGGCGTCCATGACGTTCGGCATCTTCAGTGCTTGTACGGCCACAACGAAATTCAGTAAACTACTTTTTTACCATTGAAATCGATGGTGCAGAGTCCCCATAGTATTTATCAAGCTTAGCCTTGGTCTCGGTAATGGTTTTTTTTCGCAAGAAATAATGCTTAATAAGCACACGAAATTCACTTTTTTCCATTTTCTCCTCAAATTAGTGAGTAGTCTGATAAAAATAGCTGTCAAACACAAACTAACTGACGCGGCAAGTTTAAATTTTGACAGGAATCAACTGACAGATGCCTGTTGACAGGAGCAGTGTTGCTGTTTCAGTAAAGAGGTCAGAAATTCAAAAAGTCACGACCTCGTATGTGTGTGCTTGTTGTTAAAATTTTAAGTGGGCTTTGTAGTTTTGTTTGCCATTTGGGATGGCATATCGCAGGGTTAAGAATACTGGTCTCTGATCCAGTGTCGATCAGTATTCTTAGCCTGTACTTGTGTTTTGTTTCAATAATTGTATATGGTACTCGGCAATTGGGCTTTTTTCCCCAAAATCCGCTTTTCTTTCTAGTTTATTCACTTGCCCGGTTACTGCTGATAATGTATCCATTGGTCCTACTACATATATCATTGAGATTGTGATTACTTTTAGAGGGGTTACTTATGTTTGCTCTACTTTGGTTTTTCCTAAACTGATTCATTTGATGTGTCCTAGACTGAGTACTCCTATTTATCCTAGCCTGGTTATTCCTATTTGCGATATTTTCGTTAAATTGTTGTCTGTTGTGTCTGTCGTCTGACTTATGAGACTTGTCAGAATTTTGTGCCTGATTGGAGTTAGAAATACCTCCCGAATATGCATATCCTGTCTCTGATAAGATCTGCATTGCCTCTTCTAAGTTTTCTGGGTTTCTGCAGTATAAAAGTCCCTTCATTGGCTCTGGAATTTTGCTTATAAAAATTCGAGGAGCTGCTTTACAGTTTTATTCCATTTCAGTAGGGTTATGAGCTCTAACTATTTTGGGTTTATTGTTTAGTCGCAAAGAATTACCTTGATATTGTTGTAATACTCCATTTCTAAAGGGTATATTCCTAAGATCATCATGCAGCTGTTCGGTAGTTTTCCTGTCGCCAAAGTATTGAAAAAAATAACTTTTCTACGTCTTCCCAATTACTAACATTGTTATTTATTTCTATAGCTTCCCTACCTTTGCCTACTAGTTTATTTTTAATGATATCGAAAAAAAACATTTGTCGGAGAGATTCTATTCATCAAGTCAATGAAATTGTGTAAATTATCCCTATTCCTATCATAATTTGGAAGATTATTTAAATATTTTAAAGGGTCTAGACTTAATGTTAATTGACTCACGCTTGCGGATGCTCTTTCTGATGTCATCATAATGATTGGTTCTAGTTGTCGATGATTGTCGATTTCCTCCGTTCTTCGTTTCCTTCATCTTTTGTTATCCAGGTTGTTTAGGTGTTCACTTTCACTTTTTATATTTTGTTTTTCTATTCGTTGTTTCTGGATTTAATGCACTTTGGGTTTTTTTTTTGTGAATCACAAACAAGCCTTAATTTTTTTTCTTCACTTTCGCAGCAAATGTTGCTAAATTTTGTTTTTAAACTTTTCTCTCTCATTTAGAAAGCTTGTGGTTGTTGCTTAGGTTGGTTTTCTTTTTGTTTATACAAAATGTAAGTAATATAAACAAATAATACTCTAAGCTTTATGTTGCAATGATATTATAATCCAATTTTTATATACTCCAACTATAACTTTTTAAAATGCTATAATTTTTTATTTTTTGATAAATTTTATTGTGCCAAAGCAAAAAATGATGGAAAATACACCAATTTTCAAATTGTATCAGTAGTTTTCACCACCTTTGGCGGGAATAATGCCTTGAGACCGCCGAAGAAAGCATCGCACGCTGTACGCAAGTGGCCCTGCGGAATTTTGGCCCATTCCAGGCAAAGTGATTGCTTGAGGTGGTCCAAACTTTGGTATTTTTTAGTGCCAACCTTCGCCTTCAAAATACCCGAGACAGAGAAATCCAACGGATTTGCATCCGGAGAATTTGCAATCCATTTTGTCGAAAAAATGAAGTGTGAAACATTGTTTTTTAACCAATTTTGGTTAACGCGCGCTTTGTGAGACGGTGCCGAGTCTTGTTGGAATGTCCACGGTTTCCGACCGAAATGATTGTTTACCCAAGGCTTCAATACTGCCTCTAAAATAGTTTCACGGTATACGATCGCATTAATTTTGACGCCACGGTCCAAAAATACGAGCGGAGAGCGACCATCGGCGGTTATGGCGGCACAAACCATCACCATCGATGCTGCCTGTTTTCTGGTGGCCGCCCGAAGGTGTAAATTTTCGAAGGATTTCTCTGGAAAGTAAGCTCGGTCATTTTGTTTGCTGACATATTGCTCGATAACAAATGGCGACTCATCGGAAAAAAAACAAATTCGGCAACTCACCACTTTCGTGCAAGCGTAGAAACTCCTTCGCTCTTTCGACTCTAACTTTTTTCTGTTGCGGTGTAAGATCGTGTGCTTTTTGGAACTTCAATGGCTTGAGCCCAAGCTCACGCATCCATTCCAAGGATATGTTGAGCTCACGAGCCATTTTTCTTCCACTTCGACGCGGATTTCGCTCAATTCGAGCCTTCACTTTCCGAACCATTTCTGCCGATGTTGCTGTTTTTTTATGACCACCTCCAAGGCGTTTTGCAACGCTGTCAGTTTCACAGTAACGAGCTATGGTTCGAGACAAAAATGATTTATTCACGTTGATGTGCTGGTGGGGCTCTAACGATAGCTATTTGTGGTTTTCCAGCCAAATATAAAGTGATCACACTATCACCTTTGAATTCCATCGCGGATAAAAATTTTTCAACACAACTGAGACGCAAATCGTTTAAACGGCTTGTACGAGGGGCGTTCAACATATTCTCGGTGTCGGGGTGAAGCTGTGGTTGTATATATAAATTTATTTATCAAGTAATACTATTATTTTAGTGCATTCATGTAAAATTTCATATAAATGTGATTATTAATTCGCGTTTTATCTCTAGTTAAACAGAATCATAATGGCAACTGAGACGATGATGGTGAAAATTGAGCATCGCGCTGTAATTAAATTTCTCACTAAGCAAGGAAAAAATCAAAAAACTATTCATGAAGAGATGGTGGCTGTGCAAAAGTGGACATGTGAGTTCAAGAGAGGCAGAGAGAGCATTGAAGACGACCCCCTCTCCGGCGCCCCGGCTACTGCTTGTACGGGAGAAAGCATCAAAGAAGTCGAAAAACTTGTTCTTGAGGATGCCCGAATAAAGGTGAAAATGATGGCAGAGCTTTCAATTGGTACCATTCACACCATTCTTCATGACCATCTTAACCTTTCAAAGGTCAGTGCAAGGTGGGTGCCACGAATGCTCACAGCGCCTCAGATAAAAAGTGAGAATCGCATGCTGTAGAGAGCTTTTGGAGATGTGTAGTGAGAACGCGGACGGTGTTATGGATCGAATTGTTACTGGGGACGAAACATGGGTCCACCACTATGACCCTGAAAGCAAACAAGAGTCCATGCAGTGGCATAAAAAAGGAACAGACCCCCCGAAGAAGTTCAAAGTCACTCCGTCTGCCGGGAAGCTCATGGCCACAGTTTTTTGGGACTCAAAGGGAATCTTGCTCATTGAGTACAAAAAAAAAAGGTGAAACCATCAACGCCACATCCTACGCTTCCACTTTTCATAATTTGCGGGAGGAAATTAAAAAGAAAAGACGGGGTAAACTCGCAGCGGGTGTGTTGCTTCTTCATGACAACGCTCCTGTTCACACGGCGCGAGTTTCCAAGGCTGCTGCGCGAGATTGTGGTTTCGAAGAAATCCAACACCCACCCTATAGTCCAGACCTTGCCCCTAGTGATTATTTCCTGTTTCCGGATTTGAAAAAATGTCTTCGTGGAAAAAGATTTTCGGATGATGAAGAACTCAAGTCGGTATTTTGCAGAGAAAGAGGAAATTTATTTTTTTGAGGGTTTAAAAAAGCTTATCTCAAGATGTAACAAATGCATTGATGTTAGGGGAGATTATATTGAAAAATAAAAACAATTTAAATTGAATTCGCATTTTCCTTCATATCGATACCGAGAATATATATTTATCTTAGATGCGCAATTAAGTTATCGCTGTTTTTTTTTGTTGTGAAAATGCAACTTTATTGTGAAGAAATGGTTACAAATGAATCATTCAAAGTGTTGCCCATCGGTAGCTACAACTTTTTCCCATCTTTTTAGCAGAGCTCGAATACCGTTACGGTAAAAGTGTTCATCTTTTGATGTCTTCATATGAACGGAACTGCAGATCAACCAGACCATATGCCATCGAACGGAACAAGTAATAATCGGACTGCGCAATATCTGGGGAATATATCGGGCGGGGTAGGACTTTCCATTTGAGCGTTTCCAGGTAGGTTTTAACGGGTTTGGCAACGTGAAATCGAGCGGTATCGTGTCGTAGAATCACTTTTCCGTGCCTCTGCTCATGTTGCGGCCGTTTTTCGCTAAGTGCCTCCTCAATCGTAACAATTGAATTCAATACCGTTCCCCAATGATGGGTTCGTTGGGCTTCAACAGTTCATAATAAATAACACGACACCAGAACAAATACATAGCATAACCTTCGCAGGGTGAATATTTGGCCCCACCGACGACGCAGAAGCATGACCGGGCAGTGCCCACGAATTTCTTCTCCTTGCGTTGCTGTAATCAATCAATTTTTCACCACCCGTCACGATGCATTGAAGAAAACCCGTCCCTTCTTGCCGCTGGAGCAGTTGTTTACCGGCGAAAAAGCAACGCCCAACATCTCTTGGCTTCAAATCATAAGCAACCCAATGTTTTTGAATCATTCCCAACGCATGCAATCGCTTGGAAATGGCTTGGCAAGGATTCTCATCGAGGAATGAGAATTCAGCGTCTTCGAAGGATTTTGGTCTTCCTTCAGGCGGGCGGTAGTCAATACCGAAATCACCGTATTTGAGGAGACGGAACCAATCATGGCACGTTGTTTCACAGAGTAACATCTCCGCAAATTTTTTCGAGCTATCGATGCGCTTCAGCCGCCGTTATCTTCGAATGAAAGAAGAAAATCAAGAGTTCCCGCAAATGACGATTATTTGGCACAAAATCAGACATTTTCACACAACCAAAAGTTATGACGCCAAAACAAAATCACTAATTTGTCCAAAAGGTTTGTTTCCCATATTTCTAAGGTTGGCTCATGATAGTTTGGGTGTTTGAATATGTCAAAATCGACCAGCAATTACTGTTGAGGCCATCTATTGTGAAATTAGTTGTGCACATAATAACTTCTTTGAAAAGAAGGAAAATGATAATATAATATCATGATGGTATGTAAAAGTACGTGTAAAGGCAAAAAAGGAAATTTGATTATAACATACATATACATGTAATAAAATAAAGGATATGAAAGAGTAGTACAAAAAGCTTAAGATATAAAATACAAATTTATATGAAACAATGTTTTCAACATTTTTTTCCTTATTCCTTTAATTTTGTAATAATCATTTTTATATGATTTCGGTTAGGTTCTTTTGATATTTATATGGAAATTATTGCCTCTTGTTTTCTCTCAATTACGTTTTTTAATTCGTAGGTTACCTTGGTGCGGAAATCGATTAAATTCTGGTAGTTGTATTTTTGGGATCGATCGAAATAGATGCTGATTGGCTTTCGCTTCGTCACCGAGTATATCGTGCTATTGTACCTGTCAAAAGCAATGTTCATGAGTTTTTTCAGCCTCAAATCTTTGTTTTCTGCCTTGAGACATCTGTAGATTTCGAGGATAGTTGAATGAAACCTCTCCACCTGACCGTTCACCTCAGAGCGAAGGACGGGTTTGTGGCAAAATTTTTATTCCTAACACTTTTATAAAAACTGATAACGATTGAACTTGGAAAGCTACTCTCATTATCTGTAACTAACATTTTCGGGACTGTAAAATAAAGAAGAACCTTGATAATTTTGTCTCTTAGGTGCAGAGCGGACCTGTTTTTAATAAGAAAAAGTGTGCAAAACTTCGAAAATTTGTCAATACAACTAATTAAGTGTTTTAAAAGGGAAAGAAAGTACGAAAATTGACTGGAATTCGAGATGAATTGGATGTTTATTGTATTTGTTAGCATAACAGTCTTCACAATATTTTGTGAAGAACAAGACTGTTCATTCGCGGAAAGAAGTACCTTGTTTTGTCTTGGGTTTTAATGCGCATTTTGGTGTTGGTAGCAAGCCCAAGCAACACTGTAGGGTCTTGATTCCTTTTACCACATTTGGGCTTAACTTTGACCTGAGCAGATCCGTACATTTGTTTTTGCTCAGATCAGGGATAGCGAAGTAATACGAAAGTAGCTCTTCGCGGGCTTCTATACCCTTCCCAACTTTAATGGCAGTCTTGTTACGAAACACATTTAACGGAGCTTCTATGGAATCTGATCCTAGTGTCCTGCTGGGCACTGTGAAGGGTTGAGCTTGATGACTGAACATCGCTGGCTGATTCAATTGGCTCACTCCTTTCAGACTTCTTTTCGTCCATTGTACCTGAATCATTATTGAAATTTTCATTTGCGCTTGCTGTGGATTCGTCATATTCGCACATTGCTCTGCGTGAATTTTAAACGAGAAAGAGCGCGAGCATATAAGTACGTTCACAGTTGTACTCCTCGATGCTGGCCATCCAGCGCCTCAACTTTACATTGTAAATTCTATTCCCTAGCACAAATGTCAACCCACAAAAAGAGCGGAGGTTATCGAAGGACCAAACAATTACTAACATCTGTTTTTCATTGGTCGCGTAGTTCTCTTCAGATCTATTGAGTGACCTTGAGGTGTTAGCAATAGGACGATCCTTACCCCGATATGGCGAGATTTGAAGCATTGGCTGTGAGACTGAAAGCCTTCCCGAAGTCTGAGAAAGCTAAAATCTCCGATGAAGAAAGCAAGGTTTTTAAATCACTAAACGCTCGCAAGGCTTCTTCGTCAGCTTAACGGGAACACGTTTAGATTGGTTTGCTGAGGGTTTTCTCCCATGGTAAAGGCGATCAATGACTTCGCGACATTCGCATAGTACCTTTTTCGGATCTGGCTGTATTGCTTGCGAAGAAATTATATTGCCGAGAAATTCCACCTCTGTCTCCATAAACTAAGCTTTCCCCAAGTTCACCTTTGCATTTACTTCCAAAAATCGTCTTGAGACGATTTTATCGTCTTGAGATGATTTTATCGTCTATATAAACGGAGTAAATTTTTCCAATATGTTGGAGAGTTGTACTTGTGATAGAGTGCTTAGCCTTAGAGAAGGTGGAATTGATATCCGGAATTGGATAAGTGTCATGTATTGCTTTTTCCTCTGATTGTTAGAGGTTTTTTGGAACCACCCAAAGCGGAGAATTATAGAGATTTATTTCCGTTTCTACCACCTATTTCATATACGCTGGGTGGGGGTAGCTTTTAGTATAAATGGACTCTCATGGGTGTCTCTACGACCGCCCAACACAAGCAAGCAACACATTGGGACAGCAATCAACCGGATGCAATTAGAGTCCGACTAAGAAGCCCCAACTGGGCAGCAATTCGGCCATTAATGAGTTCGATGCGCTGTCTGACTGCATTCAAAGAACTGTATCCCTGTATTCTCATACTGGAATCGTGATTGCAGGCGATTTCTGGGTGGCTTCGACACCGATGAACGGTGTGTTGAGATCCTCTGTTGAAAACAACTTGACCCAGTTTGTAAGTGAGCCTACGCGAATACCGGCGTAGTCGATACGACGATAGTCGTACCGCCAACACATTGGACTTGTTTTTAACTTATCACACACATAAGGAGGCTGTACGGATTGGAGAAATGTTTTTGAGGTCCTTGAGGACTAACCCGGCAGAGGAAAACCAAAAAAATTTCAAACGAGCCAGGACTGACTGCAACGTCTTTCTCAAGCCTGTGAATTTTCAATACGACCAAAAACTGAGGCAAGAAATACTATAATGCCCCAACGGTAGTACACATTTTTGCTCGTTACAATGGCATTCCAGCTTTCAGCTCTTTATACAAGGCCAATCTGCTTACTCCACACTTTGCGACCAGCTCAACACACCCAGATTGTGCTTTGCTTTGTTCCTGCCTACACTTGAGCGCGTCGAATCTTCAATGGGACGAATCCGCTTTCGCACTCGTATAGTAGCGAGAGTACTTACAGATTTTAATATACACGGATCCGCTGGCTAGGGATTGTATATCCCTACTTCTTCTAAAGAGGTGTTATTCTTCGCTTGCAAAACCACTGCTTAAGATTTTACATCAATTTTACTCTTTAGGACTCTTTCTGAACAGATGGAAAACAGCATTTGTCCAGCCCGTCCTTAAAAGAAGCGAATCTTCTTCTTTCTCTTCCTACCGATCCATTGCACCCACGTTGCTTCTTCCCAAGGTAATGGAAACGCTGATAAACCGTCAACTCATGAAATATCTCGAAACACGAAAACTTCTCAATGACCGGTAGTATGGCAGCTACAGTTCCACCGGTGATTTGGTGGAATGTCTTACCGAAAAGTGGAACTAAAGTGTATATCAATTTGATAAAAGCAATATAGTTGCATTTGATATTTCTATGGCATTTGACAGAGTTGAGAATCAGGCCCTTTTGTCGAAAATGCGTGTTTTTGGGATCGATGACTATCTCTTCAGTGGGTTAGAAATTGCCGTTTAATTCGAGTTCGTTTCAAGTCTGATATTCACAAAATAAAGGCTGGTGTGCCCCAGGGCTCCAAATCTCAAATCATTACTCTCATAACCGGACAAGCAAAATTACAGACAGGAAATCAACACGAAATAGAATCAGACTTACAACACATCCCCGAAGAACATATCATTTTCCCCTACCTTCATCATGAACTGACACAAATAAGGAGTCTTCTATATAGCTTAAAACTAAGAAAAGCAAAATGGTCATTAAATTTTCTCGACTCAGCGTGGTAATGGATTCCTGGCAGTCCAGACAACGAGGATCTCATGACAATTCACTAAAAAATCAATAACGTACTAGTAAATGGTAACCAGCAGGCAATTATTAATAATATGTATACGGACAGATTAAACGACATTACTACAATACTAAACAATTAGCAAAACTAAATAAAAAAAAGATTCTATAAATAACGATGCAAGTGAATCCCTTATATCTCGAAGAGTGAACAAAGCTCTAGGTGAACGCGCTTTACTTCTATTTGATGCAAGTCCTTCATCAACCGAATCCTCCTCATTCTCCTCTGGTCTGGCTAGCGCCAATAGTGTTCTAGGAGCCTGTCTTGTAAAGTCGTTTTTAATCCGTTTGTCGGTAAGTTTATTTGATCTAGTCTTTCCCTTAATACTCGTACATCCACTGTTAAACCTAAAACCGTCTGTACATCCATTTCAAATACGAATAGTATATTAAAATATGCCAAAATTAACTTATCGAAATTTCAACTTATCTTATTATTACTTACATAATTTAATTCCAAAACAATTAAATTTTATCGCATTTACAACGTTCGAAACTTTAAATCTAGAAACGTTCAACTTCAGGAAGTAAGCAATTATTCATAAATCATATTATTTCAACTTAAATAAACAGTAAATAATATAAGAAAACTTAAATCCAAGCACTTTAATTATCACAAAAAATACGGAGAAGAAAGAATGTAAAACGCAATTTTATTTTTTTTTTATAATCAGCGCGCACTCAGGGGTTTTTGTACCCTTAAAATATTTGTACACAGGGCGGGCGAAGGAATTTTAGGGGGAAGAAAAGACAGGTACCAATGTACATTATTTTTAAATGTTTGTAAGTTATAACGACCAGGAAACACAGAGATCGGCAAGGCATTCCATAAGCGAGTTGTACGGCTTACGAAAAAATCACGATATTTTAGAGTACGTCCAAAAATGGGCTCCAGGGTATACTGATGAGCATTCATAGCGACACGGATGAAAATTTGAATGGGCGGAATGTTACTGACGATTTCAATGGAGCACTGGTGGTGGAAATAGCGATAAAACAATGTGAGACAGGAGACATTACGTCGGTGTTCGAGGGTGTCAAGGGATTGACTGATATAATGTAGTATCAGCTATGAGTTTTATCGCACGGTTTTGAATCCTATCCAGCAGGTTTCAGGGGTGTTTTAGGAGCACCTGACCAGATGTGGGCATTGTACTCCAATTTTGGGTGGATAAACGCCTTATATATTGAGGCCAGATCAGAGGGGGTGAAATATTTCTTACATCGCTTGAGGAAACCTAGACATTTCGCAACATTTTTGACAACATCGAATATGTGGTCATTCCAATGTAAGTTGTCGCTGACACACATACCGAGGATGGAAAGTGTATCAGTTTTGACGATGAAAGTGCCATTCATGGGTATTTGAAATTCGCTTTAATTACAGCAAACAGTATTGAGTTTTGGAAGCATTAAATTCCACTCGGTTGATGATTCCCCGTGAGTCCGGGAACGAATATGACAAGAAGAGAGTAATGTCATCAGCAAAGGAATATATTGGATTAGAAATAGCAGACAAGAGATCATTAATGAAGACTTAAAAGAGTGTCATCGATCCCAAAAGTACATATTTTCGACAAAAGAGTCTGATGTCAAACTCTGTCAAAATGCCTTTGAAATATCAAGTACAACTATCTTGCTAGTTTTTTAGTTTTAAATGCATTTTATTTCTTAAATCATTAATTCTTATATACTAACAAAAAAATGCTTAAATGCTAGCTTAAAATTACTTAACAATCTTATACTAACTTACTGGCCCCACACAGGCAACTATCTTGCTTTCGCCAGATTGATGTACGCTTTGGTTCCACTGGTTCCTTCATTTTCTTCTAAATTATCATAAAGTTGCGAATTGGTGAAGAAACGAGACATCTTCGTTGCAGCCATGTTTAAAGGAATGCCTTTTAAACGTTCCGTAAGAGTTCCGAAAGGTTGTCCATAATCCCCTTGAAGAAAAGTCGCATTGATCCCAAATGCACGCATTTTCCACTTTTGATTGAAATATTAGGTGCAACTATTTTGCCTTCACCAGAGTTGTGTTCATTTTGGTTTTACTTTTCGCTAAGATACGACATCAAATCACCATTGGGCCTGTTGCTTCGAAAACTGCTGGTCGTTCAGAAGTTTTCGGTTATCGAGATGCTTCATGAGCTAACGGTATACCAGCATTTCCATGACCTTGGAAAGAAGGGACGTTAGCGCAAAGGGTCGGTAGGAGGAGGTGGTAGGGTATTCGCCTTTCTTCGGGACGGGCTGGACAAATACTGTTTTTCATCTGCTCGGAAAGAGTCCTAAAGCTTAGGATATATGAACAAGCTTACGCAGTGGTGCTGCCAACGTGGAAGAACAGCTCTTCAGAAGAAGGGGTGATATACCATCTGGACCAGCGGATATGTGAATGTTAAGACCTTTAAGAACTCTTGCTACTAAACGAGTGCGAAAGAGTATTCGTCCCATTGAAGTTTCCACGTACTCAGGTGTAGGCGGAGACAAAGCACAATCTGGAGGTGTGGAGCTGGCCACAAAAGTGGGCAGCAAGCAGATTGGCCTTGTCCAAAAAGCTGACAGCTGGAATGTCATTATAAATGATCATTGGGATGGATGATGAGGCAGAATTTCTAATATTTTTGACGTAAGACCAAACATTTTTACACCCTTTGGGACTGTGTAGTGTTTTCTGCGTCCGTTTATGTCGTACTCAAATTTCACACTCTTAAGGGTTTAGGCCAATCTAGAATTTTTAAAAAATCTTTTATTTTATTGCTTTCCATGGTCCCTTAGGACCTTAGAAATGATATCCTAAAAGATTATGGCCGGGAAATATATCGAAGTACTTGTTTTTCAAAACAGAGTACAAGAACGCTAGGTAGGCTTTCTATAACTTAAAATGTTAAACTGCAGTTTTCAAATTGGTTTACCCATAATTTGAATAATTTTCCACCAATTCACTTCAAATTTTAATTAGATCTTTAAAAAATTCTAATATGGCATAATTCATTTGTTATTAACAATTTTCTGGCGATTTTTCTGCGAATTCTGCAAGTTTGACTTTGGAAATGTGCTATTCGGCCAAAATATACAAAAAATCCTATTGTTATGTACAAAAAAAAGGCCGTAGACCATTCCAAAACGGAGAGATTATCTCAGAAACGCTGCACAGCCGCCACTTTTAAATAAATTATTCTGTAAAAATTTTGTTTTAGTCAATCATATGTAAAGGGTGTTTTTTTTAGGGGTATACAAATTCAATATGAAATAAAATACTTGAAGCTAATGTTAATGTCTATGATATCAGCTTCGTTTAATAGATAATTATATGTCATTAATACTTGAATAAGACATCTGGTACATTCGCGCTACGGCTAGCTTGAATGACACGCAATCGTGAAGTATAATTTTCCACCACTTCATCGAGCAACTGGGACCGTATATCAGCAATAACACAGTGAATGTTGATTTCCAAATCGCCCAACGTCTCTGGTGTAACTGTATTTAATTTAAGGCTCATGGAGGCCAGTTCACAGGTACATTACGCCAAATTATGTGCTCAGCAAATGTTTCCCACAATAAATTGATGGTGTCGCGCGCCGTGTGCTATGTTGCGCCATCTTGTTGAAACCAAAGCTCTGTTACGTCAGTGCCATTCAACTAAGCAACGAAGAAGTCAGAAATTATGTCTCTATAGCGCTCTCCGTTGACTGCAACATTCTGGCCGGCAGCGTCCATAAGGGCCCATAATTCCACCAGCCCATAAAGCACACCAAACAGTGAATTTTAATGCTTGTAAGGGCTTCTCGACAACGGCTTCTAGGTTTTTTCCACTCCAAATTGGCTTCATTGGAGAACAAAATTTTGCATTGAAAATGAGGGATCAAGCTGAATCATGTTTTCGGCCCATTCACCTACGACGTTTATAAGGTTAAAACCTTATTTTACCAAGATCTTTCGGTAAAATCTTCCACAAAGTAGATAGCTCAAATTGTTGTGCACGATTTCGAATCGACTCATTCGTATTCTCCTCAACACTGCGCTCCACAACTTCTTCTGTTCGCACTGTTTCCATTAGAGTATACCTAGTGCGAAAACCATTCATCGTGTTCCGAATAACTTGCTCAGATGGACGATTATGTCGAGCGCACGATAAGATTGGCGAACCGAACCATGGTTTTCAAAATAAGTTTGCACAATTTGCATGCGTTGTTCTGGCGTTAATAGTTGATTAATCTAGTATAAATCAACTTTCAACTGTCAAATTGACAATCTGTAGAAACAGTGTTGCCAGTTTAAAAACCAAACCTCTAAAAAAACACCCTTTATATGATAAGATAAGTAAAAAAGGAAAATATTGTAGTTGAAACACAAGAAAACATACTTGTTAATAGAAATAATAAAAATTAAATATTAGTCATAAGACATACTTTCATATATAAGAAAACAAATTTGTTAGATATGTTTATATACCCAACGTATTAAAAAGCTTCACGTCAGTCTGCAATGAAAGAAACGGCCAACAAGTGTCTACAGTAGAATAAATATCAGCAGGCATGTGTTACTAAATGACTATAATGGAAGCATCCCCATTAACATGACCCGCCGAAATCTAACCGGAACATTCCTAATCAAACAATATGATAAATGTTGATGGTCAAACATTTTCATCCAGCACAGTATCCAACATTTAAACTCATCCGGCTATTGTGCAACCGAACCCCAGAGAAAGCCAATATCGAGAAATTTTGTCATAAGAGATGATGAAACCACTGCATGTCATTAAACCAATCCAGCTTTTAACAACCGAAGGAAACTCACAAAAATGTACTAGTTATGGGCTTATCATAGCCATAGCCTTTTTCCAACTTTCCTTCATGGTATCTAAAATCGTTACTAAAAAAACTAAAACAGTCATGAATACTCAATAAGCAACACCAAGTTTTAATACTTAACAGAAACCTATAGGAAATCTTAATGAGTTATTGAATCTTGACCTTCACCAACTTGGAGGAGTTCCACGACAAAAGCTCTACGACTCACTTAAGAGGGGAGGAGTTAATTCCAAACAGATTTTATCCCACAAAAAATTCGTTTCTGATGACAACTGACACTAACACGACGATCCCACAACAAGCACGTGTCATTCTTCAACATCTGAGCATACAGTAAAGCTGACAAAGGGTTTGGCAACACTGAAGCTGACCTAGTTTAGCCCGAATCCACCTGAACGTTATTTTTCGAATTTTTTCAAAAAAAAATTAGGTACGCTTATATTTTAGGAAAGAAAGAAAAACTGTATCATTAGAATACATGTCCTTATACACTCAAAATGTCCATATGAAAACGCCGAAGTCTATATCAATATATGAAATATATGAAACTGGTGCTTTCATACCTTTTATAAAAGCTATGAGCCTATTGAGTAAAATCGAAAGTATTCATGTTATTTTTTATTTACATTTTATTGATTAAATGATTGGTTTTACAAGTTTGATATAATTGTGTAATTATAAGTCTGCAGTTTGATAAGGCTTGAAGCATTTCAAGCAAAAACCTTTATCACACTTTGAGCAAGCAGTTCGGACAATCGAACTACACAGGTCTCCGTCACAGCTTCTTTTTTTCCAAAGGAACGAACAGGTGATTTGGTTGGTCATAGCGAAGGGAACTTACTAATATACTAGCTTCCAAACGACGTTTTTGGCTTGTAACACTACTGCGCGACTTTGGAGGATCACCGAAATGTTTGCAGTAATAAATTGCGATTTCACGTTTGAATAGCTGTGACATACCCGATGAAGTTGCTATACATTTAGCACGCATGCATCGATGAGCCATCTATAAATGCAGCTCCACCAGTTTTTTCCACGATACGTGATACGGTGCGTAAAAAGATTCTGGTCGAATCGATCGACACCACTCATGAACTTGTTATATTCGGCCACAACACACGGGTGAGGGACTCCCACTTTTTTCCAAGCTTCTTTGGAAAAGCGAGAAGCAACAGATATTGGGTGGTGCCGAAAGCGGTAGATAACTTGCAGACAACGGAATTATAAATCCATTTTGTAGAGCGAATCCCAGTCTTATTCATTTTGATGGACTAGTAGTAGCCGCGTAGCCTTGCTTTCAACGCTTTTTTGTGAGGCATTGAACAACTTTTCGGTATTTGATTCTCACGGATTGTACCGGTTCCATTATAGCGGCGATTTTTTAGATAAGCCAAAAAGGAAAACTCGTAAAAAGATTGTCAAAGTTGAATAAAAACGGCAATTGTTGAATGTTCTCAGAAAAATCGTCTATCATTTTCACTAAAGGAGAAGCACATTTGCCGAATTGTTCCTCATACAATTAGTTTGATTGGATTTTTCCCTTTATACGAGTACACTTCGAAATTTATCATATACCCGGTGGGAGTACATAGAGACCACAACTTATAGCCAAAGCGTATGGTTATAAGTTGTAGTTGTGGTTATGAACTGCATACATCCGTGGTTCCCGAAATAAGCGATCATGCTTTCGTGGAACGATAAACGCTGTACGGTGTTGAAATGTCCCAACATTTTGGATTTTACGTGATCAAGTATGGGTCGTAATTTCCATAATTTATCATTCACGTTTTATGTCGCATGCATATTTGGCTCAAAGTGCAGACACTGCAAAATATCCGCAAAGCGGTTTCGACGCATGCTGTTATATAACATATCATAAATCGTTGTCATTACTCTACGAGGGGCGTTCAAGATATTCTCGGTATCGGGGTGAAGCTGTGGTTGCATATATAAATTGCAACCAAGTTATCAAGTAATACTATTATTTTAGTGCATTCATGTAAAATTTCATATAAATGTGATTATTAATTCGCGTTTTATCTCTAGTTAAACAGAATCATAATGGCAACTGAGGCGATGATGGTGAAAATTGAGCATCGCGCTGTAATTAAATTTCTCACTAAGCAAGGAAAAAGTCAAAAAACTATTCATGAAGAGATGGTGGCTGTTTACCAGGGTTCCGCACCTTCATTATCAACTGTGCAAAAGTGGTCAAGTGAGTTCAAGAGAGGCAGAGAGAGCATTGAGGACGACCCCCGCTCCGGCGCCCCGGCTACTGCTTGTACGGGAGAAAGCATCAAAGAAGTCGAAAAACTTGTTCTTGAGGATGCCCGAATAAAGGTGAAAATGATGGCAGAGATCACCAAGCTTTCAATTGGTACCATTCACACCATTCTTCATGACCATCTTAACCTTTCAAAGGTCAGTGCAAGGTGGGTGCCACGAATGCTCACAGCGCCTCAGATAAAAAGTGAGAATCGCATGCTGTAGAGAGCTTTTGGAGATGTGTAGTGAGAACGCGGATGGTGTTATGGATCGAATTGTTACTGGGGACGAAACATGGGTCCACCACTATGACCCTGAAAGCAAACAAGAGTCCATGCAGTGGCATAAAAAAGGAATAGACCCCCCGAAGAAGTTCAAAGTCACTCCGTTTGCCCGAAAGCTCATGGCCACAGTTTTTTGGGACTCAAAGGGAATCTTGCTCATTGAGTACAAAAAAAAAGGTGAAACCATCAACGCCACATCCTACGCTTCCACTTTGCATAATTTGCGGGAGGAAATTAAAAAGAAAAGACGGGGTAAACTCGCAGCGGGTGTGTTGCTTCTTCATGACAACGCTCCTGTTCACACGGCGCGAGTTTCCAAGGCTGCTGCGCGAGATTGTGGTTTCGAAGAAATCCAACACCCACCCTATAGTCCAGACCTTGCCCCTAGTGATTATTTCCTGTTTCCGGATTTGAAAAAATGTCTTCGTGGAAAAAGATTTTCGGATGATGAAGAACTCAAGTCGGTATTTTGCAGAGAAAGAGGAAATTTATTATTTTGAGGGTTTAAAAAAGCTTATCTCAAGATATAACAAATGCATTGATGTTAGGGGGGAGCATATTGAAAAATAAAAACAATTTAAATTGAATTCGCGTTTTCCTTCATATCGATACCGAGAATATATTGAACGCCCCTCGTACATGGATCTGCAACTACCTTGCCTTGTGTAGCCACTAACAGAAATATCAGTTCTTAGGTGTATTTTTATTTTTTTTAAAGAACTTAACACTCAAGTGAGTATGAATACACTTATATGGATAGAGAGAGAAAGAACGATGTTTTGGGCTCAGTGGTTATTTCGCTCCATGGGTGGCATCCAACATTTTTAATGGGCAGACTTAATCCTTAGTGGAAGTTGGCTGGATGTTGATTTCTAGTCAACTACTCGTCTTACTTGATTTTCGTTAACTGAAAAAATGGATATGTGTTTCTTGCGAGTCTGGAATTCGAACACCGAACCTTCCGATTTGGAAGCCAGTCCACTCAGTTTTAGTTTCAGTTTTAATGCATTTTTATTAGACTTCATTAATTAATTCTTACATGCTATACAAAAGAAATTAGCTTAAATAACTTAAAAGTAATCTTATTCTAACTTACTGGCCCCATGCGGGCACTTTAGGTTAAATATAATACTTAATCTATGTCTTTCGACGTTGCTTACAGTCTATTTTGTTTTTTACATTTATTAACACTAAAACTAAGAAAATGAGTTTTAATTAAAAAAACTTAGTATCAGGACTTTTTTTGTTATAATATAAAACTTAAAACTAAACCTATAAACTACCTAAAAATAAATCTTAACCTACTTAATCCTACTTAAACTGCCCCTTAGTTCAGAGTGTGTTACCCACATCTGTTGTAATATAATTTTTTTTTTTTTTAATTTTTTTTTTGTGTATTTTTTATTTTTTTTTATTTTTTTCCTTAAATCTAACTTAATCCTACCTAAAACTATGTAAGCCGGCCATGGCTAATAAAATAGACAGACGACCGACTTTGCTTCACATGAAGCTACCTATAACTTGAGGAATTCGACGACGAACCTTCCTCTTCCCCTAGCCACCAAAATTGTTGGTGCTGTCGAACAACATCCCTCATGTCGCGACTCCCTACCGCGCTACTGAACCGGAGACGCTCCGCACTGCCATGTGCGACGTCTCTGTCGTAGTTGAGTCGCCTGTCTGCAGCTGTTCGAGCAACGTGGAGAATTAGCGGCACCGCCAATCTGTCCTGGATCAGACCTCCCATATCGAAGTAGAGGAACGCTTCTGGAGGAATAAAGCCGTCAAAGCGAACTCTCTCGTGATACATATAATTGGGGTAGTAAGCCCCGGAAATCGGGTTGTTCGATGAGGTCATTGCTCTTGCAATGTGCCTTCGAGTCAACTTAATAACAAAATTGTCCACTCTTATTAGGTTCGCCCTATTGTACAAGACCTCATTAGGATAGAATTTTATGTACTCAGATTCTGGTGTTCTGTATAATCGAAGACAAGCCCTAAGGCAAGCCCTCTCAAACACCCGAATCTTTTCCAATAAACTTGCTCTCACGTTGAACCACACCGGACATCCAAATACTAGCATAGGCCGGATAAGGGCCATGTAGCAGATCACCTTCACCCTCGCATCGAGTTGGCTGTTATAAAACAGTCTCTTTGTAAGGGCAAAAGCACCTTTGGCTCTGGCCAGAGCAACGTCTATAGGTTTGTTAAAATACAGATATTGATCTAGCCAGATCCCAAGGTATCTGACTACATTTCGACAAGCAAGTGGCTGTCCATGTTGTCCGACGAAAGAGAACTTTCGCCAATTCTTTCTGGTATCCCTAGAGGCCCCAGACAAAGGCTTTCTAAACAGAATGGTTTCCGACTTCTGAAAGTTGATTTTCAACTTCCAGTCGTCGCAATATTGTTTAATTTTATCGAAGTCACGTTGCAAAAGTGTATTACTGACCTCAATATTTGGGCCTGATCTTACGCGATTAAGTCGTCTGCGTACGCTATGGCATGGTGAAGTGAACCTATCAGATCACTTGTGTAAATATTGAATACGATCGGCGAATTTACCGCACCTTGTTGCAGACCGTTTTTAATGTTAGATGTTCCAGCGGAAGTCACATCGCCATTCTTTACGATGAACTGTCTACTGGAGAACATATCAAAAAGAATATACAGAAGTGGTTTACTAATGCCCAACCTGTCCAACTTGAACAAGAGTCCCTCTAACCATACGGTATCGAAGGCCTTTTCCAAGTCAGTTAGGCAGGCATTGGATATCAGAAACCAGTTTAGACGCAGGATGAATGATATCATGCCCCGCCTTGAAACCGAATTGATTATCTGGAACGATATGTTTGTCCTCAACCCACTTAGTCAGGACTCTATTGATCACCTTCTCGAAAACCTTACTGATGTTTGGAAGAAGACTGATCGAGTGGAGATTCGCCGGATTGAAAGTATCTTTATCCCTTTTGGGAATGGGATGTACCACCGCAGTTTTCCAATGCGCTGGATAATGGGCATTGTTCATAGCATTATTTAACAGGGTGGTATAAATGTCCATCGCTTTTAGTGGGAGATTTCGAAGCACAATGTTCGGTATTTCATCGGTTCCCACTGATTTCTTACTTCTAAGTGATTCGAAAATCGTTTGGAGCTCTTCCTTCGAAATGAACGGTGGTAATACCCTTTCGTTGGTGATGACATTATTTGCCATATTCTCGTCACTGAACTGGGTGAAACCCGAGTTCTCGAATCGTCAATTCACAATTTCATTTCGAAGGTAGAAATTGTGCACAAGGACTCGATTCTCCAGGTCGTGGTTCGGACCAATGATGTCATTCGTCTTGTACACTTCCTGGAAAGTCGCTCCTATAGCCTCTACCTCCTCCTGCGGATTCTCGATCACAAAGAAGTTGTCATCATCAACTACCTCATTTGGATCGATACCTGCTGCTACAAGTATTTGTTCGTTGTTCGTCGTTCGGGCGATTTTGAGACATGGAAGGTCGTTTTGAATATTTCTCCGGAATATTTTATTTATTTGCGGGAACTTATTCGAGTTGCTGGTGTTTACAGCCCGAATTTTATTGTTCCAATACAAATTTACAGAATTTCTGTAATTTTCTTTTATTAATGTCTGGACGTTTTTAATCGACGACTTCAATGTCATGATCTCCGGGTTATTTCTGTTAGTAAACTGTCTGTACAAGGTTTTTAGTCTTGACAGCAGTCAACTTTTATGTCGGTGCAGTGCGTCAATAGTTGCGTTGCGGAATAAGTCTTCGTTGTCAGTGTGTTGTTACCGAGGTATCGTTTTGTCCATTGTTCGTTTAATTGTCTTGTCCATTAGTCTCAGATACCTGTCAATCTCCTCGTTTGACAGATTTCTGTTGGACGGTGGGTAGAGCGAGTTCGAGGAGAGTGTTCTGATTAGTGTTCTGGTGAAGTGTGTCCAGCGCACCCTACTCTAATGGTAGGAATGCCTTTGCACAAACTCATCCAATTCCGCAATTTCGTTGGGAACAGTTATTTCGGTGCTGAGACCGCAATGGTCACTGTCATACACGAAAGTGCGTAGACAGTTTGTAGTTTGTTGGTTAGTGCACGTCAGTTGTATTCGTGAATCGAACAGCAGGAGATCCAGATAGGACCCGTGTCTGGGAAACGACGGACTATCCGTGGCTTTGAGGCCGAGTCGATACATCACACTGTGCTGACTCCACCAATTGAATAGTAGATTCCCTCTAGTATTTGGTGTATTATTTCCCCAATCTCTATGTTTGGCGTTAAAATCTCCGCCGATAATAAAAAAGTTCTCCTCCAATTCCAGCCTCAGGAATCGAAACAGTGTCTCGAGCTCTGAGATGAATAAGGTGGATTGAGTAGCCTTAGATGCATAAACAGACACCATGTATAACCGCTTTCCAGTACGGAGAGGGATGTACATGATGCATGCTTCCAGCACCCGAAACCTACGTACTACACGACTGTATACTCTTTTGAAACGCAGTCACTTTCTTACAAAGATCGCAACACCACCTCCTTGAATAGAATTGGATCGGTTTCTTCGTAATATTTCATATCTTCTGTGTCTCATTTTGTGCCTCTTGGTAAGCTTAGTTACGCTAACCAAAAGCACATCAGGGGCTTGGTCTTTAAGCAACTTAAACAGTGCGGCTCTTCGTTCGAACCTAATTAGTGAATTAACATTCGCTGCATGGACCTTTAGGGTTTACTCCGTCATGTACGTACCCATTACGACTGGAGATGCGTTAGACCCGGCAGCAGCGCGTATATTTGATCCACCCGCTTAGCCTGTTCCTGTATTTGACGCTGAAGCTGAGCCATCTGCCCCTGAAGCTACCTTTGCTTGTTGTACCGTAGTTCCCCTACCTGCCGTCATTTGGGCGTACGTAACTTGGGGAGTAACGGCTGGTGTTTGTGCTTGCACGAGTGGACGTTTAACTTCCACTTTCTGTGCAGAGCCAGATTTACTCTTTTGATGTATTGGAATTTGGGACAACTCCGATAGTTTGCGGTGTGTCCCGTGTTCCTACATAAAGCACAAGAGAGTTGGCTTTTTTCAGACGCTCCGTCCTTACCTAGAGCGCATTCCTCTGACTTGTGGTTCCTTCCACACTTCACGCATCGAGGCTGCATTTCGCAGTTCGACGCGGCCTGCCCGAACCTTTGGCAGCGAACACATTGTAAAATGTTTTCGCTCCTCTTTAATTTTTCCTACTGTACAACCTGGTAGTCTAGGATTTCAATACTCCTTAGACCATCCAGTTTGCTGTCGGGGCTTTACTGAACCAGGAATAACGGTAGTTTCCGCTTGTCCCTTTTGGCTCTAGCCGTGATAAATGGCTTGACCCCCACGAATTTGAGCCCTTCGCACTCCTTCTCTTTCAGCAGTGCAAGGAGCTCCTCCGAATCAGTCGACGGTTCTGACCCCCTCAGCAGCATTGTCTGCAGCTTTTCACCCTTAGGGGTATAGAAGAAGAACTCCGTCGTCGAATCCTTCAATAAACATTTAATTTTATGGTAGCGCTCCACTGTGGATCTCGTGCCTGTCTAAACTAAGTCTTTTAACAAAAAAATTATTTCCTATGGCCGACTTACATAATTCTATCGTGTCTTTCAACTCCATCTTAAACGTGTTGATTGGAGGTACCCGTATTTTGGTTGATTTCTGCTGTTGCTGTTGTTGTTGCTGCTGCTGTTGATGTTGTTTCTGCTGTTGCGATTTTTGTTGCTGTTGTTGTCTTTGCTGTTTATGCTTTTGTTGTGGTTGTGAATCTTTCTTTGTAAGTTCTTGTGCCGGTTTCTGTATTTGTTGTTGTTTTAACGACTGTTTTTGTTTTTGTGGTAGCACCACGTTGACATTTTGTTGTTGCTGAGAGCTCTGGAGTTGTAGTTTTTCCATCTCCCTCCTTGCAACTTGTTTCGCTTTTATAGCAAGCACTTTTTGCTGTAGATGCCGTATGCTACTATATAAGGCTTTGACCTCAACCTCCTCGTCATCTGATTCCGAGGCAGCTAGGGATGCAAATCTATTGTTTCCACCCATATAGTGGCCTTCCCCGCCGTCAGACACGTATGGGTATTCGTCTGGCTTTTTTTGTTGTTGTGTTGCTGCTTTTATTGAGGTTGTTGGCGCCTCTTCCCTTGCTCAGTAGATGCTGATAGAGAAGGGCGCTTCACGAGGTTTGGAGTAGGCTCCAGCTTCCTCCTCCTCTTAGCTGTAATTTCCGAACGGGCCGATTTTACGGTCTGGTCATCAGATGACATTGCGCCATCTCCCGGACCCGCTATTTGGATAGCGGATCGTTCACCGCCGCTCATCCTCGGGTTTTATTGAATTTATTTTTTTTATATTATATTTATTCGTTTTATTATGAAAATAAAAAAAAAGCACGTCTTATTCCGGGGAACGAGCCTATGCTCCTTGGTTTGTCGGCCGACACTACTACTGTTGCGCCACCGAAGCACTTGGCAATAACGTTTCTAATAATTCTTTTATCACTTCTGATTTACTTTTTCACTTTAGAAGAAGTCGAAACACGTCTATCCTCTATCAAGGTCTGAACGACTGAAGCCAGTCCACTAACACTTGACCCACGGCCACCCACAGGAGGGAATATTTTTCCCTCCACTGTCTTCGGAATTTTCTTTTCCTGATAAGTGGCATATACTTCAGAATAATAGCAAATGTGCTGAAGCAAGTCATAATCTATAAATTTTTCAAGCTGCTCGTGTGTTTTCAAATTGGGTTGTTGGAAAATCGGTGTCCTTGCGCAGGATTCATCTTCTCACCAAGTTAACGTTGTATTCTGGTAGCTGGTACGAGACAGCTGGAAGTAGATTGCTGGACACGACGAAACCGCAATGAAGGTGGCTCATCAGGTACTCTTATTGGTTTAATCACAGCTAGTGAACTACTGTGAACTACTAGTGTGTAAATTCAAAGGCCAATTATCTAGAACATCCGCTAAAACACTATCTTCGAGAACTTCATCCAAACTCTCCGCTGGCGCGTCAAAGTCTTCAATACGTTGACCGTTTTCAAACGCTCTTTCACAACCCGATCTCAAGTGTGCTGGACAAACATTGTCTGGGATACCGCCTCCTTGATCATCTGCATCGTCTTCTCTACTCAAATCCCCGTCATTCTCTGGTGATTGGATATACTCGTACAATGCGTGCAGTTTTTCCGCAAAAAACGTTAATACGAGTACTGTAAACCTGTACCCTATCGCTCCTGGCGATGCCATATGGACACTCTTACACTAATTTTGAAAAAAAAAACACAAAAAAAAATACTTTTTTTACGCTGTGCATCCAAAACACTAACAATCCTGCAATCCACCACTTATACAAATTGTGCATTGCAAATTATATTACATAATATACTAGTACGTAAACTTTTTTATTTACGTTTGAATTTGCGTCGGTGTCACTATGAAAAGCAAGGTACACTATTGAAACTTTCTGATATGCAACGTAGATGCCTTATGATGTGGAAAAATGCGAAAATACACATTTGTGTTAATTGGGTACAGTTAGAAGAGCGCGAAATGGCATGCATGTTGTTGGTAGCCATATGGCAACGGCAGGAGGGTTCGGGTTAGTATTGCAATAAAAATCTATCTTTAGCTATTAAGAATAAAATTGTAATTCGTCTTATAACCTGGAAAATAACTTTTTTTTTATTTTAATTTAAATCTAAACGAACTTAACTGACGTATGTATGTGTAGGCATGAGGCAACCAGGTGTACTTCACGCATGTACTATCGTGCAGACTCGCTTGTGCATTGACTGTTGCAATGCACTGATCGTTATCGCGGAAGCATTCAAACAATATTGCTTTATGCTATTACTTTTCTCATAGAAAATGTACAAAGAAGATATGGTATGTGGATACAGTTAAACGGAATTTTCTATAAGTCGAACAATGTTTCAGAACTTAGACCCTAGACTTAAATTTTCCTATATTTTACATTCCATAAGTCGAAAACCTCCCTAAATCGAACTTTGCGACATGTACATATATTCGTGTTACTTTTAGTAGAAATTTCTCATATTCCAACACCCATTCAAAGCAGTCGTTCATAGACCTCCGTGATGAATTGACGTGTTTCGTGTTTCGGCTTTCTAAGTGAAATAAGTTTTTATTAAAAGTGCTACAAAAACATTTGAATCAAGTGCTTCGGTGGCCCAGTGGTAGTGGTGTCCGACCGACAGAACTGGGGTCGTGGGTTCGATTCCCGGAAAAGTTGCATCGACTTTTTATTTTTAAAAGTAAAAAAAACAAAAAAAAAAAAAAAAAAAACAATAAAGTGGTAAAGTGTTGTTTATCACGTGATGGATTGTGAAGAGCGGTCCGCTATGCCTATAGCGGGACTTGCTGAAGTTTCAGGTGAGGCTTCGAGTGGTTCGAGCCAAACCCCGAAAACAAAGAGAAGGAGGAAGCTTCCAACTTCCAACTTAGTAAAACGGCCCACCCAATCAATGGCAAACAACTTCGCTTCATTGGCAGCAAGCGAATCTGATGATGAAGAGGAAGAAATGCAGGCCATAAGTAGCAGCATCAAAATGCTACAGCAAAGAGTGCTGGCCATAAAGGAAAGGCAAATGCTAAGAAGGAAGAGGGAAGAGCAGGAGCAATCCCAACAACAGCAGCTTGTTCAAAAGCAGACCCAACAACAACACCAAGTAAATAAAATAGCACAAGTGCTACACCAACAAAAGCCTAAGAAAGACCAGCAACAAACAAAAGAGCAGTCACAAAACCGGCAACAGCTAAAACAGCAGCAGCCACAAAAACGGCAACAGCAAAAACAGCAGCAGCAGCAGAAGCAACAACAACAGCAGCAGCAGCAACAACAACAACAACAACAACAGCAGCAGTAGCAGCAGAAGAAGAAGGAGAAGGTGCCTCCTATCAACACCTATAAATTGGAGGTAAGTGCTACCAAGGACCTGTGTAGGCAGGTCATTGGCAATAATTTTAACATTAAGAGATTGGGGAATGATCGCCATGCCATCCACTGTAATACAGTGGAGGGCTACGCGAAAGTGAAAGAGCTCCTAAAGGAAACGACGACGGAGCACTACTCATTCACACCGAAGTGTGAAAAGCGGCAATCGATGCTGCTGAAGGGGTTGGAACCGTCTTCTGATCCTGAGGAGATCCTGGCACTGCTTAAAGAGAAGGAGTGCGAAGGACTCAAGTTTGTGGGGGTAAAGCCATTTACCACAGCTAGAGCCAGGCGGGAGAAACGGAGTCTACCGTTCTTCCTGGTGCAGCTCAGTCCCGAAAGCCGTCTGGATAGTCTAAGGAGTATCAATGTCCTAGACTACCATGTGGTTCACTGGGAAAAATTAAAAAGGAGCGAAGGCGTTATACAATGCGTTCGCTGCCAGAGGTTCGGGCACGCCGCGTCGAACTGCCAAATGCAGCCTCGATGCGTGAAGTGCGCAAAGAACCACAGTTCTGAGGAGTGTCCTCTGGGTAGGGAAGGAGCATCCGATAGGACGCAGCTCTCTTGCGTGTTATGTGGGAACGTGGGACACACCGCAAACTATCGGGGTTGTCCTAAGTTCGCTGACGTTAAAAAATCAAAACTGGCTCAGCAGCAGAAGGTGGAGGTCAAACGTTCACCTGTTAGGTTTCAAACACCAGCCGTCACGCCCCAAATTTCCTACCCCCAAATGGCGGCAGGTAGGGGTGCTACGGTGCAGCAAGCGACTGTGGCTTCTCCGACGCCAACGCCGAGAACAACGGAAGCTGCACCTAACATGCTGGCCATCTTGCTCGCAATCCAAGGGCAGATGGCTCAGCTGCAAAAGCAGGTGCAAGAACAGGCCAAGCGGGTGGACCAGATCTACGCGCTGCTGCCGGGCCTAACGCAACACATGTCGTAATGGGTACGCACATGGTGGAGCAAACTTTGAAGGTCCTTGCGGTGAATGTTAATTCACTGATTAGGATCGAACGAAGAGCCGCGATGTTTAAATTGCTACAAGACCAAACTCCTGATGTGCTTTTCGCTAGCGAAACCAAGCTAACCGATAAGCACAAACTGGAGTACAATAATTATATTGTTAGAAGAATAAATTGGCCCCGATCCAAACGTGGAGGCGGTGTCGCGATCTTCATTAAGCAAGGTATAAAATTTCACAGAGTGTACAAGGGAGTGTTGCGTAGGTTCCGGGTGTTGGAGGCAGTCGTCATTTACATCCCGCTCCGCAGTGGAAAGCGGCTGTACTTGGCCTCTGTTTATGCACCTGAGACTTCACAATCCACTTTATTTATTACAGAGCTTGACACGCTTTTTCGACTTCTGAGGCTGGAATCGGGGGAGAATTATTTTGTAATCGGCGGGGATTTCAACGCTAAACACAGAGATTGGGGAAATAATTTGCCAAATACTAGAGGGAACCTACTACTCGATTGGTGGGGTCAGCACGATGCCATGTACAGACTCGGTCTTAAAGCGACGGACAACCCGTCGTTTCCCAGAGGCGGGTCTTATTTGGATCTACTGCTGTACGACGAACGTATACGACTGACAGGTACGAATTTACAAACGATAAACTGTCTGCGCACATTCGTGTATGACAGTGACCATTGCGGTTTTAGCACCGAAATTACAGTCCCCAACGAAATTGCGGAATTGGAGGAGTTTGTCCCAAGATATTCTTACAACTACAGTAAGACTCGATGGACACGCTTCTCTGCAACCTTGATAAGAGCACTCGCTTCGAACACGCTCCATCCACCGGCCAATAGGAATTTGTCAAACGAGGAGATCGACAATTACCTAAAACAAATGGACGAGACAATTAAACAAACTATGGACGCTACAATACCACGGTATCGACATACGACTAACGAAGACCTGTTCCGCAATCCTACTATTGACGCACTGCACCGACAGAAAAGTAGACTACTGACAAGACTCAAAAACTTGTACAGACAGTTTACTGACAGACAAGACCCGGAGATTAGGACACTGAAGTCGTCGATTAAAAATATTCAAACGTTAATAAAAGAGAATTACAGAATTTCTGTAAGTTCATATTGGAACAACAGGGTTCGGGCTGTAAACACCAGCAACCCGAATATGTTCCCTCAAATAAACAAACTATTTCGGAGAAAAAATCAAAACGACCTTCAGTGTCTTAAAATAGCCCGGACAACAGACAACGAACGGTTACTGACAATAGTAGGTATTGATCCAAATGAGGCCGCTGATGATGATGACTTCTTTGTGATCGAGGATCCACAGGAGAAGGTTGAGGCCATAGGGGCGACTTTCCAGGAAATATACAAAGCCACTGATACCATTGGTCCCAATTATGACCTGGACAATCGCGTCTTGGTGCACGGCCTCTACATTCGAAATGAAGTAGAGAACTGGCGATCCGTGGGCTCTGGTTTCACCCGGTTCAGCGACGAAAATATGGCAAATAATGTCATTACCAGAGAGGGTGACCTACCTCCGTTCATTTCGAAGGAAGAGCTCCATGAGATCTTCGACACAATCAGGGCTAAGAAATCAGTGGGGACCGATGGTATTCCGAACATCGTGCTGCGACATCTTCCTCTAGAAGCGGTGGACATTTACACCACCCTGTTTAATAATGCAATGAATAGTGCACATTATCCAGCGCATTGGAAAACGGCGGTGGTTCAACCTATCCCCAAGAAGGGAAAGGATATATCCAATCCGGCGAATCTCCGGTCGATAAGTCTCCTTCCGAATATCAGTAAGGTGTTTGAAAAAGTAATCAATAGAGCTCTGTCTAGGTGGGTTGATGACAAACATATAGTTCCGGATAATCAATTCGGTTTTAAGGCGGGACATGATATCTCACATGCTGCGTCTAAACTGGTGTCCGATATCCAATGGAATAAAGGTAAAAACCAATGTACTGGTGCCTGCCTTGTTGACTTGGAGAAGGCCTTCGACACCGTATGGTTAGAGGGTCTTTTCTATAAGCTGACTAGGCTGGGGATCAGTAAACCACTCTTGTACATTCTTTATAATATGCTAACCAACAGACAGTTCATCGTGAAAAATGGCGATGTGACTTCTGTTGGAATATTTAAAATTAAAAATGGTCTTCAGCAAGGCGCGGTCAATTCGCCGATCCTATTCAACATTTATACAAGCGACTTGATAGGTTCACTTCCCCATACTATTGCGTACGCAGACGATTTGATAGCGTACAGAACAGGTCCAAGAATCGAGGTCATTAATACTCTCTTGCAGCGTGACTTCGATAAGATAAGACGATTTTGCGATGACTGGAAGTTGAAAATCAACTTTCAGAAGTCGGAAACCATTCTCTTTAGGACGCCGTTGTCTGGAGCCTCTAGCGATACCAGAAAAAATTGGCGAATGTTCTCGATCATTGGACAACACGGACAGCCTCTTGCCTGTCGAAATGTAGTCAGATACCTTGGGATCTGGCTAGATCAGTTTCTGTATTTTGACAAAAATGTAGATGCTGCTCTGGCCAGAGCTAAAGGTGCTTTTGCCCTTACAAAGAGACTGTTTTATAGCAGCCAACTCGATGCGAGGGTAAAGGTAATCTGCTACATGGCCCTTATCAGGCCCATGCTGGTATTTGGTTGTCCCGTGTGGTTCAATGTACGAGCAAGCTTAATGGAAAAGATTCGGGTGTTTGAGAGGGCTTGCCTTCGCTTGTACAGAACACCAGAGTCGGAGTACAAAAAATTTTATCGTAATGAGGTCCTTTACAACAGGGCGAACCTAATACGAGTGGACAACTTCGTAATTAAGCTGACTCGAAGACACATTGGAAGAGCAATGACCTCGACGAATAACCTGATATCTGGGGCTTATTACCCCAATTACCTTTACCACGAGAGTGTGCGCTATGATGGCTTCGTTCCACCGGAAGCATTCCTCTACCTAGACCAGATAGGGTTGATCCAAGATATATCGGCGGTCCCGTTAATCTTCCATGTCGCTCGGAAAGCTGGGGACAGGCGACTCAACTACAACAGAGACGTCGCACACGGCAGTGTGGATCGTCTCAGGTTCAGTAGGGCGGTGGGGAATCGCGATAAGAGGGATGTCGTTCAGCAGCACCAGCATTTCTGGTGGTTGAATGATGGAGAAGATGTTTCGTCGTCGTTTCCGTCAATTACGGACCAGCCTCACTAATGAGGCAGAGCTGACCAGTCTATTTGCTCTCTAAATAGCGATGGCCAGCTTGCATAGGTTTAGGTTAGCACTTAAGAAATATATATATATATATTAGTATATATAAAGGTATATACTAGTATATGTATGTAATTGTGTATAATGTCTATGTGTGTGTATGTGTGTATTGTATAGGTAGGTTAGGTAGACTAAGGTTTATTTTAAGTTAGATATTAAGTTTTTATAAAAAATAGAAAATTAAGTCCATATGCTAAGTTTTTTCTTAAATTCTTTTCTTAGCCTTAAGCACAGAAAATAAGTATATATAAGTATCAAATGTAAACAAAGTCGAAAGACATAGATGTAAGAGTTTAGAGTAGCTTAGAGTGCCTGTGTGGGGCCAGTAAGTTAGTGTAAGATTGTTAAGTAATTTTAAGCTAGCATTTAAGCATTTTTTGTTAGTATGTAAGAATTAATGATTTAGAAAATAAAATGCGTTTAAAACTAAAACTAAAAACCCATTCAAAGCAAGCAAAAACAAAAGACAAAGGCAAAAGAAACGGAAAAGCGTAAGTTGGTTACAAATGCATTAGCGTAACTTTTTGAACACTACCTACGTTCAGTAAAATGTCGCCGCGAAAATTAAATTTAAATAAAAAAATGCAGATTATCAACGAAGTGGAAATAAGCTCAAAAAAGTCCGAAGTTGCCATGAAATTTGGTGTTCCTCGAAGTACATTATCTACCATTCCCAAAAATCGGGTAAAAATTCGAAAAGCTGTTGAAAAAGGTGTGCATTTAAATTCGTTTCGATCAAAGCCTTTAAAATGTGCGGAGCTTGATTTGTATTTGCGAAAATGGATACAATTAATGAGGGACAAAAATAGGCTCTATTTTTTGCAAAATCAAAAGGAATACAAGACTTTTCTGCTAGTGAAGGCTGGCTGCAAAAATTTAAAAACAGGTAAATTTTGCATTTTTGAATTTGAATTCACTTTTGAAATCGATAATTTGAAATCATGGTTGGGAATTATCCCTGCACATCCTAAAAACATCCGGACGAAATCTATTGAGCTTGTATTCTTTCCGCCAAATATGACGTCAAACCTTAAACCGATGGATCAGGGTGTGATAACAAAATTTGAAATTACATTACCGTAGTCGTTTGCTGGCACATTACATAAACTTGGTGGAACACCAAGATAGTCTTTCTGTTTCTGTATCTTTACTTGAAGCAATATGGTTCCTTCATAAATCTTGGACACTCGATGTGAAGGAGGACACAATAAGGAATTGTTTTAGACATGCTGGCTTCGGTGACAACTTATTCTGGGACGAAGAAGATAACATTCCTTTGGCGCAACTTCTCACATCACCATCTGATACTGAATGTAAAGACGATATGAATTTGCTTTTTAACACTTATGTTCAGCGCGCTGGTGAAGAAACTCTAAGTTTGGAGGAATTCATTAGTTTCGACAATGATGTCGCCATTACTCATTTTCCTAGTGACGAAATTCTTATCAATGACGGTAACGAAGAAGAAGACAATATAGGTGATGGAAATGATGGCGATGATGGCCCAACTACACTCCCTCCTTTCAATGATGAAGTAAGAATAGCATTTAATACTATAAGGTGCTTTCTGGATACCAGTGAAGGGACTTCTCCGCTTATATATAAGAATTTTGACATTATCGAAGATCATTTCGAAGATATAATAACAAAACGGACTTTTTCAAAGTTAAAAAACAATTTTATACTTAATTTAAAAAAAAAACAAGTGTTTTAATTGAACTGAGCATATGTAGTCTGTTTTTTTCGGATGCTCCATAACTCGAACATACCATAAATCGAACACAATATTTGTTCCAGTGACTATTCGACTTATGGAGGTTCGACTGTATGTCAAAATTTTTGTTGTGAAAAAATCTAAACAAATAAGTATGGTAATTTTATTTTTATTGTATATGTTTTCGAAAAATCTAGATAAAGCAAGGTAAATGCAAAAAATTGATATCAACATCTTTTTTCTTTTTCTTACTCGTATTTAGAGTTTTTTTTTTGAAAGATGTTTTTTTTAACATTTTATTAATGTAATCGCTCCGGATTTGGTATGCCTTAAATGTGAACATCGCTATCTACATTGCTATAGCAAAAGATTTCAACAATTGGTGAATGGAGAATGAAATCGAATTTTCTAGCAAAATGGAAATTTGTATGAAACCCTAGATGGCACAGATTGTTCTCGAAATTTGTCATTGGAGTACAAATATCAGCATACCCGAGGTATGCAAGTCAGTTCATCAGTTAAATTTGAAGTGTGTACTAAGAGTGATTAAGCGGTTTAAGTAAAATGTTGAGATAACCGATTGGATTGTGAATTGCGAATGTATTAAATAAAACGATTGTATTGAAAGGAAGTTTTATCATTTGTACCCCCAAAAAATTTAACATTGCTGTCAGAAGTGGGATAGGACTTATTTTGAGTGTACAAAAACAAAGAGTGTTTTGTGATTGTTTAAAAAAGTTATAATTGGTCGACAACTATTGCAGTTGACCCTCATTTCGCAACATTTTTGGCAAGTTTAAATATCTGGTTATTCCAACGTAGGATGTCATTGACACACATACCGAAAATGGAAAGTTTTTCAGTTCCAACGATGCAAGTGCCTTTCATGGATAATGCCTGCGTGTTTGAATTTCGCTTAAGGACAGTAGCCAGCACTGTGTTGGATGTGCCCTATTTAATGTGCTGTTTATATCGGAATTTAATAAACTTAGCATACGCTGACGTTCCCGTTCTACAGGCAGAATTTCTGATATTTTTGACCAACGACCCAAAGATTTTGCAACATGTGGGACATTGTAATATATTTTTGGTCATATTGGCTTAAAAAAGACGTTCCAGTCATTCCTGGTTCGTTTGAACCTTTTTTAGGTTTTCCACTGTCGGAGCGAAATCACTGAGCCTAAACATCTTTCGTTCTCTCTATTTTATTTTCCATAAAACTTAACACATGCTGCGCAGATCAAAACACACCGTCCTTCGGGTGTTGTCTGTCCAGAATGTCGAAGATAAAGAGAATTATGTATATTGAAATCCCCCGTGATTATGACTTTCGTACGAAGATGCAGGGATACAGTCCTTTGTATGGAGTCAGACAGCGCATCAAACTCATTAAAGGTCGTATTGCTGTCCAGTTTGGGGCTTCTGTAAATAAAGCAGTAGTGGATAATTTGTTTGCGGAGATGGAGTTTTAACCACATGAAATTGAATTCCGGATTGGAACAGCGATTACATTGTGGTAAGCTACATCATTACGCACATAAATAGCAGGACCGCGGTGAGAGAAAAATAGTGGCGCTAGTTCGTTGGCAGATAGATTCAGATCAGAGTGATATGCGAGGCTTGGGTGGGGTTCTACCTGTGTTTCACTAAGTCCCGAAAGAGTTGACATGTATTTGGATGGATTGTGGTGGAGTTTGGTAACCTACAACACTACGTACGTTAATAGTGAGACCGCAGTGAGAGAAGAATAATGACACTAGTTCATATCCAGGTAGTTTCATATTAAAATAATTTAGAAGGTGTGACCTACCTGTGTTGCACTGAGTCACTGAGTTCACAAATAGCTGGGCTGTATTTACAGTCGCTGACATACGCAGGGAAGTGATTGCTTCTTAGCCCGTGTTTGTTTGATATGTTCACTCTGAATTCCAGAGTCATTATAATAGACAAATACGAAAAACGCAAAGGTCAACAATGCTAATCCAATCTCTAAAGTAAAAATTCCATCGTTCGTTTACCAAGTCAAAAATAATAAACAGCATACAAATAAAATTCTCACTCGCATAAAAATTCAAATCATGCAGTTTCTCAACGTAAATTATTGTAAGATTCCTTACGAGAAATCTTAGCGAGAAAGATGCTGAATGTTTTCGAACAGCACGAACGCTTGGAAGCATGTTGTTTACTGACGAACCACATTTTCTTATCGATGGCTATGTTAATAAACAGAACGTCAGATATTAGTGCCCCGACAGCCCTAGGGAAGCCACCAAAAACGTTAGTATTGTTCAAAAACGACTTCTGTCCGAGGGATTATTGGCCCTTATTTTTTAACCATTAAGAGATAGTCACTGCTGAGGTACATTATTATCGCAGAAAGTGTACGAGGGTAATAAATATGGCCCAAAGGATATTGTAAGTGACAAATATTGCAATTAAGGCGAGTTAAAAAGCTATAAATGGAAATTTTTCACTGTGGGAGATAACCAATATTTGACATAGCTCTACTACAGATATTGACCCATTTCGAATGTTATGCAACTCCAACAGAAATTCCTCCGATATGATTCTAAGAATGAATTATTTGGTTCAAATCGACTCCCTCCCCCTCCGGAAGTCATGGAAACTGGAGCTTCAGGTTCATATCTCTCCTTTTCATACTGCCTATCTAAATTATTGGAATAAATAATAAGAAATATAGGTACGTTGGAATGCACACTAGAAAGATAAATGATCATGGATAAAATAATTCTAGACAAAACGGAGGTACTCAAACACTGCTCCACATGTCTTACTAAACAGTGCATGCATAGCTGGTATTGCGAAAATATTCTGTCGTCTTCACTTTTTTTCTTGGGTGTATTAGATCCAAGAATGCGAAGAGACTAACAGAAAAACAAGGACAAACTGGAAATTTAATAAAAGTAAAAAAAAAAACACAAAGGACCGCATCTAAACAAAACTGTCAATATATGACCATATACTAACATTGGACTAAAAAATATGACCAGTAGGTACAAATAAAAATCAATGCTATACACGACCAATGCACCTACACCCATTGACGCTTTGCTGCTTACTTACTTAAGGTGGTGCTGCAGTCCAGCAAGCTCGATCTTTGCCTAGCTGCTTCCAATTTTGCACGCAAAAGAGTGACCTTTCTTGTTGACAGTTGCTCTTATTGACGGTTGGACCAATCTCCGCCACTTTCACCTCAATACTCCCGAAAGCACCACTGACATCACGCTGCTTTCTACGAATAATGTCAATATCAAAGGTCACAATGAGTTCTTTTCGGACCTTCACGGAGCACTGCGCATTCTCTATCGTCATCCTCTGTATAGCTCGTCTCTATGTAATTTGTCATACGCGGCATGGTAGTGGGTACTGATGTTCAACTCACAGGTTTCTTCCGGGATCTGCCATAGTGTGAATATTTGGTCGATGGCGGGCTTTCTTGACCTAAAGCCACACTGATAGGCACCAATCAGTTTGTTCAAGAACGAGTTCAGGCGTTTAGTTACTATGGGAGAAAGGACCTTGTAAGAAATGTTAAGCAGACTGATGGCTCTCTAGTTGACACAGTTCAGGGGGTCTCCTTTCTTAAGAATCGGACAAACAATGCTGAGATTCCATTCACCGAACATACTTTCGTCCGTCCATATTTTATAGGTGAGTTGGTGTATGCTCCTTACCAAGCCATCGCCCGTCGTTTTGAAGAGCCCGACTGTTAGGCCTCATATTTTTTGGACTTACGCATAGATATGGCTATCTTCGCCTTCGCATTCTACGTGACAGCGGTTTTTGATGCCTCATTGCCGTTATGCAGTCGGTAAGACACTACCCCCGGCAATGGATTCAGACTAACCGATTTGCTGCGGGGTAAAACATTGTCGAACTCAGCATGCGGTTCCCGCATCTTGATATTCATAAGGAGACGTGCAGATCTCCTGACCAATCAACCGTCAATCAGACTGACCAAATTGCGATCGAATCAAGGTACTTCTGAAGGATTATGGATGTCCGAATGTTTCCGAAGGGCCAACATCGACTCGCAGAATTACATTGTTGTATCCATGATATGGTTACGAATATCCCGAACATGGCAAAGACAAGCTAATACTGTTAGGAATTTTGACGTTGGATAGCTACAATCGCAAGAGATCGCCAATTCCATTTCATTACTCATAAATTCATATGATAGCAAAAGTCGAAAGACGATGGACCATTTGAAAGAAAAACAGATTTTTAAATTGATTTTCATGTTTGATACTTTACGTGTGTTTTGTCGTACATGATAATTTTATATTTATATTTCACAATAGATTGTGGATTAATATTGAAAAATATTTGTGTGAGTACAAATATTCCTTTCAATACAATCACTTTATTTAATGCAGTTACAAATGCCTTTCTGAACCATATTTACTTTATTTTATCTTTTACTTAAACCACTGAATCGCCCTCTTAATTCTCTCTTCAAATTCCACTTCAGAACTAACTTGTATATCTTAGGGTATACTGATATTTATACTCCCCTAACATCTATCGAGAACAGTCTGTGCTATCCAGCGTTCCATGAACATTTTCATTTTGCAAGAAAACTCGATAATTCCAAATTTCATTCTCCGATGGTTGAGTCTTATGATAGTCAAATATGGAAATCTTCTGCCAGTCAAATACAAATTCGCTGTTTAAATAGAAATAGGTATCATACAGCTCCCTCCCTAAAGTTGTAAGTCCCTAACGCCTACGCAAATCAAAAATGAGTTGGACTCTGTATATGGGGATCCAGCACCATCATTTACCACAGTGAAATTTTGGGCAGCTGAATTTAAACGTGGCCGTAAGAGCTTGGGAGATGATGAACGTTCGGGACGTCTAAAAACTGCAACCACTGACGATAACATTGCTAAAGTTCACTAAATGGTGTTAGACGACCGTCGAATTAAAGTGAAAAAGATAGTAGAGGTTATGGAAATGTCCAAAGAACGTGTTTGTTGCATATTAAATCAAAATTTAGGCATGCGAAAGCTGTCCGCGCGTTGGGTGCCGCGTTTGCTTACGTTAGACCAAAAACCTGTTCGAATGAACATTTCCAACGCTCTGTTGGCGCAGTTTAGGCGCAATAAATCCGAGTTTTGGTGCCGATTAATTACTGTAGATGAAACTTGGATACACCATTATACGCCCGAAACAAAAATTCAGTCAAAACAGTGGACTGCAAAGGGCGAGACGGCTCCAAAAGAAGCAAAAACTGTTTTTTTCGGCTGGGAAAGTGATGGCGACTGTTTTTTGGGATAGTAAAGGAGTTATCTTAAACGATTATCTTCAAAACGGAAAAACCATTACAGGAGCATACATTACTTGCCAAGCTGAAGGCAGAAATTGCGGAAAAACGGCCACAGTTGCAGAAAAAGAAAATCCTGTTTCACCAATACAACGCGCCGTCTCACACCTCAGCGGTTGCCATGGCGAAAATCCATGAATTACGGTTTGATCTGTTTGACCATCCTCCTTATTCACCAGATCTAGCCCCAAGCGACTTCTTTTTGTTCCGTCATCTAAAAACTGAACTCGGGGGACAGAGATTTTCGTCAAATGAGGCAATCACTTTCGTGAACAAATATTTTGCAGAGAAAAACGCCAAGCACTATTTGGACGGGTTAGAGAGATGAGAGCATCGCTGGGAGAAGTGTTTAGAGTTACAAAAAATGTATTGTATCATTGTTCGGTCGGAAACTTTTCAGACATCCCTCGTATTTCATGGAGCACTTGGCTGACTGTGGACCAAGAGATGTTGTTCCATTTGAACTTTCACATTTTCTCTTCAGCTAACCATCTTGTACACAAAGCCAGTCTCACTATGCCCAATATACCTGCAGAGTTTGTCTTTCCTCCTGTTCCTTCCAGACCAATATTGGTTCGATTTCACTCTCTGTCAGGTGGGAGGAATGGATTTCTTCTGTACTCCAACCCTCTACTAGCTCAGTCGTGATCATTTGGATAGTGGCCTGATCTTTCGCCTTCTTACGGTTGCAGTGTTCACATTTGACCTTATACTTCAAATTCGTAGCCCTGCAACTGCTCGATACATCTCGCAACTTTGCCTTCAGGCTTCTTAAATTGTAGTAGCCATTTCAGAGCTACATGGTCTGTCCGAAAAATGAACTTTTGTCCATAGAGGTACTCATGAAAATTCGTAGCCAGAATTAAAGTCAGAACTTGCACTAACTCCTTTCAGATCTAGAGAGCACCTTGCTTAATATGCAACCACTTTCTTTTGACCATCATGAACTTGAAAAATCACTGCTCCGATCTTAATATTGCTAGCGTCTCCGTCCACGATGAAAATTTTTCCGGGTGTTGTGTATTCCAAGATGGGGCATTCAACAGCTGCCGCTTGAGTTCTTTGAATGGTTTTTCACACTCTCCGGACCACCTGAACTGTCAGCCACTTCCGAAAGTTGATGCAGGCTATTTGCAATACCAGCTTACGAACCTCGTGTAATATGTGGCTAGTCCCAAGAAGCTTCTCAGTTGGTGCTTATCTTTGGGTTTAGGCCAACTTTTTACCCCTTCGATTTTGTCAGGATCCATCTTAACTCCTTCCGTGGATATAATGTGCTCCAGACCAGCGAAATAAGGTACACTTTTTTAGGCTCAGCTTCAAATGAGCACTTCGCAGCCTCTCAAACACTTCTTTTAGATTTTGGCGATGTTCTTCGAACGTCTTGAGTGTGACGATAGGATCGTCCAGATACACTATGCGTATTTTCAACGTGAGGCCTTGCAATGTTCGTTCCATTAAATCGCTCGAAGGTGGCCGGAGCATTGCACAGTCCACACAGCATCACCGTAAACTACCAAATACCGCTCCCTGTAGTGAAGGTCGTTCTTTCACGATCTTTCAATCAATCTCCGCCTGCCAGAAACCGCTCTTCAGGCCTAGTGTTAAGAACCATTTCGCTCTAGAAAGCGTTTTCAAAGTGTCATCAACCCTTGATAGTGGGTAACTGTTCTTTCTGGTGATATTGTTGAGATGTCGGTAGTCTACACAATACCTACTTCTTCACAAAGGCCACTAGAGATATCCATGGTTTCTGCATTTCTTCAATCAGCCCCTCAACATTCATATTCGATACAATTTCGGCAACGTCTATTTGCTTTGACAATGGAAGACGCCTTGCAGATTGATGAATTGGTCGGCGTCTCCGGTGTCAATGTTGTGTTCAACAAGTTGCGTACGTTCATATTCTCCGTCTTGTGTAGCAAATGTATTAGCGTCGACACCGATTAGTTTGTCTGCCAGGATGCGGAAAGACTGAGAAGTTTTTATTTGATTTTGATACTCTGGGCACCCGCGACAGGTGTTGCACGATTTGTTTCCATTGTTGTCAATATAGCCACAATAGGTGCACATTTTCCCACGATCTCCCTTTTTCACTCTTACACTGAATATCTCTGGATTCAGAATCCTTTAAGAACCATGTTCTTCTTTGGTCTAAGGTTTTTCTCACCATGAAGGGTCTTCTATTTTCTGACTGTATGAAATAAAATCGGTGACTATCAGGATTTCCACTTTTGATCAACCAATTGCTTCCGACGAAGGCCCTAGAATCTGATTTCTGCAGATAACGAATTGTAACCGTTTCCATATATCATTGGTATTCCCATGTTTCCATATCTCGTTTGGGATTTGTTTTGGTGCACAAATCCACTGCTAGTCCATGTTCTTTCATGAAATCTGTACCAATTATGCACTCGTCATATATGTGGGCAACGTGAGAGAAGGCTATTCTGGATAGCTGAATTTCTATGCGGACTTCACCATTGCTCTTAGCTGTTCTCATGCTGTAACTGTTGGTGTTATGAAACTAGGATTGTCCAGATCCCTGTTGATAATTGAGGCCGTATCACGGGTGTCAACTGTTGCCATCCATTTTTCCGTTCCACTGACTACTTCTACTAGACGGTTTTCATTGCATCGATTTACTAGCAAGACTTAGATGATGGTTCTTGGACCGCCGGTTCTTGTTACCAATTTTTGCCACGCGAAGTTGGTACTTAAGCATTTCGCGACTGATGGCTCCAGGAAGGTTGACCGGCTTCTTGATAGCCGTTTCCGGCGGTTTCTTCCTCTATTTGCTTGTTACCACAGTGAGTGCATCCACCGGTTCTTTACACTTCCTATGAAGGTGTCCTATTTTATAGAAATTCCAGCAACTTCTTAGCTTCGAGAGTCTACAATTGCCCTGATGAACGCGTTCTTTGCCATTTCATCGATAGTTTCCTAGCCTTCGGTGAGGTATGACAAATGTGACAGTATATTCATGTCTGCTTGGAGCTGCTGCACTCTTTCTCCTCGTTGCTGTAATTGGGCTTTGTAAACATCTTGCATCCCAAAACCGCTTCTCTATAACCTGTACCAAAGCCACGTAATCTTTGTATTTCTCGATGTCTATTGTTTGCAAAAATTCTGTTGCAGGGCCGTGCAAGGTCATTGTTAGAGCAAGGCACTTCCCCACATTCTCCCAGTTGTTCGCAAAGGCAGCCATTTCAAACTGCTTCTTATAACCAGACCATGGGATCTGGGCATCGAATGAGGGAGCCTTCGACATTTTTCTTTTTGGACCGCTTAATGAACATTCTCGCAGGTATTCATTCTGCTTTCGCGCTGTGTCGAGCTCTTTTGTCAGTTGCTCAACTTTGCTATCCATTTGTTTGAATTTTTCATCAACATTTTTCTCTATTCATCAAATTTAACATCGATTTCTTTGAACTCTTGTTGGAGAATGTTTGTTCTTCCAGTTTATTCGTTTATTCATCTATTTTCGGTTGGAGGCCTTGCATCATCGCAGCGATATCGTTGCCGGTACAAATTTGTTCCTCCTCGTCAACGTCAAATGAGCATGTATACACTTTTTTCAAAGTGCCCTATGGTCGGAGCACCAAGTCATGTTTTCTTCCGCTGGCGCTAAAGTTTGGCCTGTTCAACTCATATTTGAATTGGACGAGGTTCAACCACAACTTATGAATTTTCGACCCATTACAGCTTTTTAAAACAATCAAAACACTTGTTTTTTATACAAAATAAGTCGTGTCGCACTTTTGACATCAATGTAAAATGTCTTTGAGGGTACAAATGACAGAGCTTATTCCTTTAATACAGTCACTTTATTCATTACAGTTACAATTTACAACTTATCACTTTTCTCAACAACTTTTACTTTACTTTACTTTACCTTTTCCTTAAACCACGTAATCACCCTCTTAATTCAATATGCAAATTCCGCTTTTGAACTAATTTGCATATCATGGAGGATGCTGATATTTATACTCCCCTGACACTTTTCGAGAACATTCTGTACCATCTAGCGTTCCATACAAATTCTCATTTTGCTAGTAAATTCGATATTTCCATTCTCCATTCTCCGATGGTTGAGTTTTTTGCTATTCACATATGGAAATCAAACAAAGATGAAGCTGTACGCATTTAAACGGATATCACAATATATTAATTAAGTTCAACTATTTAATGCTATCTCAATAGTTTCAGTAATAAAATGAATTTTTTTCATTTCAGTATTTGGATATATCGAGCTCTCGAAAATTTGAACAACATCAATTAAAATTAAATAGAACCAGTAATGTCACAGATTCAATAAATTTGGCGGAGTTCTTAGCTGAAGAAAATGAAGAAAAGAATTTGCAGTACAGAAAGGGACGATCGTTACTATCGAGAAGAATATTTTACAACATTTTGAAAGAAAAACTAACAATGTATGTGCAAATCCAAAGTAGTATATGGTACTTTTCTCTTTGGTTTACAATTCGTCCTTGCTTAAAAAAGTTTAATATTTGCATGACTCTATGAAAGATTCGGATAAAAAATTATTATAAAATGTTTGTGTGGGTACAAATTATAAAACTTATTACTTTCAATATAATCGCTTTATTCAATACTTATTTCCTTATTTTCGCATATCTCAACCACTTTTCCTTTTCTTTATCTTTTACTTAAACAACTTTACCACTACTCGTAATTCGCATTTCAAATTCCACTTAAGGACTAAGTTGCATATCTTGGGGATGCTGGTATTTATACTCCTCTGACATCTTTCGAAAATATTCTGTACTATCCAACGCTGGTGGTGGCCGTGGCTCAAGTGGTAGTGGACTGACTTCCAAATCGGAAGGTTCCGTGTTCGAATCCCAGCCTCGCCCGAAAGACATATCATCCATTTTTTCAGTTAACGAAAATCAAGTAAGACGAGTAGTTGACTAGAAATCAACATCAAGCCAACTTCCACTAAGAATTTAGTCTCCCCATTAAATGTGGGATGTCAACCATGGAGCGAAATAACCACTGATCCCAAACATCTTTCTTTCTCCCTCTATCTCATTTTCCAAAAAACTTAACACATGCTGAGACATTATAAGTATATTCATACCCACTTGCGTGTTACTTGTAAGTTCTTTAAAAACAAAACAAAAAAAAAATTATAAATTTTAATTTTGCTTGGAAATTCGATTCCATTCCCTATTCTCCAATGGTGAAGTCCTCTGCTATTTAAATATGGAAATCTTCTGTTATTCAAATGCAGATGACGCTGTTCACATTCCTATGGGTATCATACCACTCTTTCCCTAAAGTTGTTCGTTAATATTTCGCGTTGATGTTGTCGGCAGGCGGTTCCTCGCTTGCTTCATATTTTCTCGGGTATTTTCCTGCAAATTACGAATCCTGCTGCGCAAGTCATCCACGTAGTCGTTTACCTTCTTGGGCTTTGTAGTTGGGGATCTGAATTTTGTTTCACTTGGCAATCGAATTGTTTGTCCAAATAAAATCTCGGATTGTGTGTGTCCTGTTGAAATACGGACTGCGTTTCGTTAGGCCAAAAAGAAGAGGAGTGTTCGTCGATCCGAGTCCCGCTGGCAGTTGCCGACGACTTTAGAGAGATGATCATTCAAGATCCAATTGAAAAGCTCCACCATTCCATCAGATTGAGGGTGTAGTGGCGTTGTACTCGTCTTTCTTATTCCCAGATATTGGCACATTTCGTGGAAGATTTTTGATTCAAATATTCGCCCTTGATCAGAGTGTAGTTTCATTGGGCCAAATGTACTCAACCAGTTGTTGATCATCTCTTCTGCTACGGTTTTATTCCCAAAATTTGGGATGGCAAACACATCTGGCCACTTACTGAAGTAATCCATGACCACGAGGGTGTATCGATTGCCATTAAAGGTTTCAGGAAACGTGCCAATGATGTCGATGGCTATTAGTTCGAATGGTTCTCTGACATTTTATCGCTGCGTTCGCCCCTGTGGCTTCACTTCTGGGCCCTTGGTAGCCGCACACCTTATGCACTCTTTGCATCAATTTTCGACATTTTGTTTTGCGCTTAGCCAATAGAAACGTCCCCTTACTCTCTTTAACAACTTGTTTATTCCCAAATATTCTCCTGAGATTCTGCCATGTATTTCGTGGAGCACTTGGCTGACTCTGGACCGTGGCACAATACAGATGAGATATTGCTCCATCTGCACTTTCCCTTTTCCTCTTCAGCAAAAAATCTTGAACGCAAAGCGAGTCCCACTGTGCCCAATATGCCTTCAGAGTTTGACTCCGGTCCGATATCTCCTGCGAGCTTGCTCTTTCCTCGACTTCTTTCCAGGCCAATACTGATTCGATTTCATTTTTTGTCTGTTATGAGGAACGGATTTCGTTAGTGCTCCAACACTCTACTGGCTCAGTCTTGATCATGTTGATAGTGGCCTCGTCCTTCGCTTCCTTACGGTTGCAGTGTTCACATTTGACTCCGCACGGTGGAGGAGAGAGAGCATCAGCATTTAAGTGGAGTTTTCCCTTAGCCATCAGGTTTCTTATATTGCCACAGCCATTTCAGAGTTGGGTGGCCTCTGCAAAGAAGGAACTTCTGCTCATAGAGGTACTTATGGAAATGCTTCGTAGCCAGAATTAAAGCCAGCAGCATGCGGCAAGTTGCACAGTAATTTCATTAAGGTATAGTTTGCTGCAATATGTAACCACTTTCTCTTGACCAGCATCAAATTGAGAGATCACTGCTCCGGCCCCAACGTTGGTAACGTCTGTGTCCACGATGGAAATTTTTTCGGGTGTGGGGTAACCCAAAATGGGGGCATTGCACAGCTGCCGGCTGAGTTCTTGGAACTCTTTTTCACACTCTCCAGACCATCTGAACTGTCGGCCGTAAGTTGGTGCAGCCACTTTGTAATACCAGCAAAATCCTTCACGAACCTTCTGTAGTACTTGGCAAGTCTTAAGAAGCTTCTCCGTTGGTGTTTACCTTTTAAAACAGGTCAGATTTTTACCGCTTCGATTTTGTCAGGATCATTCCTCACTCCTTCGGCTGATATAATGTGCCCCAAATATTTTACTTCCGGATGGAACTTTTCTTGGTCCAGATTCAAATCTGCGCTTCGCAGCCTCTCAAACACTTCTTTTAAATTTTGGCGATATTCCTCGAACGATTTAACTATTATTATGGGTTGTGTTAATAGGTTTTCGTCTACCTCTTTGGAATCTGCACAGAATAATATCACTTATTATTCCTTTTCAACACTACTAGATATGAGCACCAGCAATCTGCTGTTGCTAACGAAGCTTAGCTCCACGGGTTGCGAAGCCAGCAAACAGTCCTATACGTTCTTAGGTTTTTTTTTTCTTTCTTTTGGGAAAAAATTTCCATCGTCATGCTATAGTATGAGGACTTACTGTTGGGATTAGCGGATGTGTAAGATCAGGAGATGTGGTTTGCTGAACCAGTTTTTAAGAGAGAAGGACGTATCGTTTGGAGTTGAGCGAAAATAATCGAGAGAAAACTAGTAGTGTTGAGTGAAATTTGGAGAATTTTTGGTGGGTGGGTTGGAAAAGAAAAATCGAGTTGTGAAGAGTTAGTCAAGGAGATCGGTCGTAGTTCAAATAAAACGGTCGAGGAAAGTAAACTGAACAGTTCGGGAATCGTTTTCAAAAAAAGGTGTACGTATATAAGGAAAACAAAAAAAAAGGATTGTGAGATAAGATGGAATTAGTGCCCACTTAGTGCCCTTGTTCATTCATCTGCGCATGAGAAAAAAAAGGAAGTGTTAACTTAATTAAAAGGCAGAATATCAAACCCTTAAACCAATCGGGAAACCAGTAGCTGTTCGGTAGCAAAAAAAAAATATAGAAACTATCGGAAAACGTACAATAGATTATTTTCTTGTGTGTGAATAAAAGTATACAGACTGTGAAATAATTTTCCTTGGTGGCTGAAGATCGTTTGACACTCCGAGTTCTTATTTTTTTTTATGACTAGCACCATTGGGTTCTTGGGTTTTAAACAAGAAACGGCTGGAGTCAAGAGGATCGGGACGAATCGAGTCTGGCTGGGAGCAGCGATACGTAGCTGATAAGCATACCTTGTTTTATATATACAATATACATATTATTATACTAAATTCTCCATATGCGGGCATATATTATATAATTGTTGGTTCGCTTAAGTTAATTATGCTGTTCGTGTCGCGAATGATAGATAGTCTGGGCTCGTTTTCGCGATTTTGGTTTAATTTTTTTTTTAGTTTTCTTTTCTTCTTTTTTTTGTCTCTCTTTTTCTGTTCTATTTGAATTGTTAAGGTAGGACTAAGCTAGATTGTAAGATGGAAATTTTTTAATATTATACTTTAAGTGAATTAAAGTAACAGAAAAACTTGTAACGTTGGGAAATCATTCCTTTTATATTTATTTGTCATAATAAAAGAATCGCGAATCCCACATTTAGTCGCGGTTCTGGGTGTGGGTAGTTAAACGAAAGAGCAATCGCGTGGCGCCCATTTTTACCATCTTAACCTACGACCACTCTTCGTTGTGGTCGGGCACTCTTCCGTGGTACGGCGCGTTGGACAGAGAATTCAGCGGTAACACTATGACGATAACATCATCCAGATACACTATGCGGTTTTTCCACGTGAGGCCCTGCAATGTTCGTTCCAGTAATCACTCGAAGGTGGCCAGAACCTTGCACAGTCCAAACGGCATCACCGTAAACTGCCAAATACCGCTTCCTGTGGAGAATGCCGTCCTCTGACGATCTTTTCGACTAACTTACACCTGCCAGTAACCGCTTTTCAGGTCTACATCTTTACGAGGACTACTGAAAATGCCCATGGACTTTGCTGTTCTGCAATCAGCCCTTCAACTTTCATATTCGAAACCATTTCGGCAACTTTTGTATGCTTTGCCAAAGGAAGACGCCTTGCAGGTTGACGGATTGGTCGTATACCATTGTTATCTCCCTGTTTTCGTGTTTCAGGGTTTGTGCCCTAAAGTCCGCTACTAGTCCATGTTTCTTCATGAAATTTGCACCAATGATGCACTCGGCAAGAGCAAAGGCAAGTGATTCAGCAAGGTTTCTACTCCTGGCTATCCTCACTACTCCCTGTAACTTTGGATCTGCGATTCCCCTGATGAATGTGTCCTTTGCCATTTCGTCGATTATTTCTTGGCCTACAGTGGGGTAGAACAAAAGTGCCAGTCTACTCACGTCTGCTTGGAGCAGTTCCGGTTGCTTGAAAACCTCCTACATGTGGCCATCCCCTAACCGTTTCTCAATAGCCTATACTAAAACCATATAGTATTTATGTCTTTCGAAGCCTATTGTTTGCAAAAATTATGCATTTTTTCTAGAGAACTTGATACACAAGAGGGTATTGGTAATTTCGCTGGGTGGCATCTAACATTTAACTTTTAGACTAAATTATTAGTCCAAATTGACTTGTTGTATTTTAGGCAACCATTCATCTCACGAGATTTTAGTTGTCTGAAAAAAATAATGGTTGGTATTGAACCCTGAATCGTTCGATTGGCAAGCCAATACACTACCATTTCAGTCATGGTTGCAGGACCGTGCAAGGCCATTCTTAGCACAAAGCACTTCTCGTCGTTGTCCCAGTTTTTCCACAAGCAGCCATTTCAAACTGTGTCTTATATGAATACCATCAGGTTTGGCCTTCGAATGAGAGAGGCTTATGCTCTTTCCCCATGGGCCGCTTAAAGAACATTCTCGCCATTTCTGTCTTCGCACTATGTCGAGCTCTTTCGCCAGTTGCTCCACTTTGTTGTCCATTTGTTCGAATTTTTGGCCGATTTCTTTGAACTTTCGCTGTAGGATGTTCTTCCAGATCTTTCTTTAGTTCGAGGCTATTCCTTTGTTCGTCAGTTTTTGTTTGAGGCCATTCTTTTGTTCGTCGAATTTTAGTTCAGTTCGGTTCTTCTATTCGTCTAGATTTAGCTTTACCTCAATCACAAAAACACTATTCAGTTTTATGTGCCCGCATGGAGCCAGTAAGTTAGAATAAGATAATTTTAAGGTGATTAAGATAATTTTTAAGGATTTTTTTGTCTAGCATGTAAGAATTAATTAATGAATGAGAATAAAAATGCATATAAACTGATTTATTGACTGACTATTTAGTTTTATTTATTATTTGTTTTTTTGTTTTACACACAATAAGTTATATCCCACTTCTGACACCAATGTAAAATATTTGTGTGGGTACAAATAATAGAACTTATTCTCAATCACTTTTACTTTTCTTTAACTTTTGCTTAAACCATTTTATCAATACTCGCAATTCACATTTCAAATTCTACTTTTGCACAGACTTGCATACCTTGGGGGATGCTGATATTTTTACTCCCCTGGCATCTTTCGACAACATTTTGTACCATCCAGCGCTCCATACGAATTTCCATTTTGATAGAAAATTAGGTTCCATTCTCCATTCTCCAATGGTTGAGTCTTCTGCTATACAAATATGAAAATCATCTTCTATTCAAATATACTATGTATAGATTACGCTGTTCACATTCAAATGGATATGACGGTATTATAACTATATTACGAACGAAAATGTTCAGCTAAAAGCAAGAAGAATTCTCTGGTTCATGTTTCACTATATTTTTTCTTAGTCGGTCATATAAGAACGAGATCAGTGATAGCGGGCTTTATCACTTAACCCCAAAATTTGTGACTAAGTGTCATAAATAATTTTACAAATATGTATTAAAAGAAAAAAATATAATAAATAAACTAAAAATTTCTTTTTAAATCTACAAAAAAAAGGCTAGCCAAAACGGTAGTCGGTATGTTCTTCAATATTGTGATTTGTATGCTGCTTGGTCTTTCAGTGCTCTATTTTTGTCAGCTCACGCGTGATTCGTGGGATGCGTCCAAGTCAAACATACTCAGTTAGCATTACCATATTATCATGTTTTATCCGAATAACGCTTACGAATTATTGAATTTTATTATGAAAATTGGTACTCTGTAAAAAATGTTTCTCGCGCAGTTCGACCATTCGGCTGTCATAATCAACCTACTGAGCACGCCAGCCACCTACCCGTATGCGTAGAGTACGTACACAGGAAAAAATTGCTTTTGTATCTGCCAGTGTTAATGATTCCGTGATTTGTTCATTCGTGGCCGTTTGCAGCACTTGGAAATGTGTTACTCGACTACGTGGAAGATTTTACACAAAGGTCTTAGTCTCAAACTTTGCAAAATACAGCTCTTGCAATAACTGAAGCCGAACGACCTGCCAGACTGTCGAATTTCCGGTGAGTGGGCCTTAGAAAAGCTGGAGGAAGATCCGCCTTTATATCTGTCAATGCACCCGGAAAAATAAAAAAATAAATAAATAAATAATTGTTTAGTAACGTCGGTGTTTGTGTTTTCTGTGTTTGTTTGTTATTATGACTAGGGAATTCAGGCTAGACATATCCAATATACGCGGCCGAAAAAGCAATCAGATTTCTTAGTGATGTAGCTTACCAAACTACACAACAATGTAGTCCCTGTTCCAATCCGGAATTCAATTTCATGTAGTTGAAATTCCATCTCCGTAAGCAAATTATCCTCTATTTCTTAATTTACAGAAGCTCTAAATTGGAGAGCAATTCGACCTTTAACGAGTTTGATGCTCTCTCTGACTCCATACAAAGAAATGTATCCTTGTATCCTCATACTGAGATCGTGATTACGGGCGATTTCAATAATTCAATATACACAATTCTGGTTGGCTTCGACATTATGGACAGACACCACCCGAGCATGGTGTCTGTTCGTTGCGGAAAACAACTTGACCCAGCTTGTATTAAATGACTCCACACGAATACCAGACGTTGACCGCCAACACCCTGGACTTGTTTTTAACTTCTAACCCTAATAAGTACTCCGTTGATGTGCACTGCCCTCTAGGCTCGTCGGACCATTGTGTCATATCAGCTCATTTCTCGTACACCCACCACACAGTTAGAAAAAAGATTCCTAAAAGAACCGTATGGTAATACGAGAAAGTCAATTGGAGCGGACTTAACAACTGCTTTAGGAATTTTAACTGGTCGTTATATTTCCTCAATAATGATGTGGATGCCGCTGCTGATATGAACACAGAAACTATTCTCTTTGGAATGAGATGCACTATCCGCCATCGGATGAAGAGCATTAAACAAAAAGAAAAGGCACGGTACGACTCGACCTGTAAATAGGCTGTCGGGGTTAGTGAAATGTTTTTTCAGTCCTGTAAGACCAAACCGATAGACTAAGACCGAAAAAAGTGGAAACCAGCCACAAACGACTGCAGCGCCTTTCTTAAGTGTGTGAAATTTCAATACGACCAAAAACTGTGGCAAAAAATACTGCAATGTCCCAACGGCAGTAAAAACTGTTGGTCGTCAAAAACATTAGAAATTTTGCCTCATCCTCCATCCCACCTCTCATTTACAATGACATTCCAGCTGTCAGCTGGAAGGACAATCTGCTTGCTGCATACTTTGCAGCTCTCTTGGAGCACTTCCGTTTGTGCACAGTGACATATGGGACGTCGTGTGCCCCATATCTATCGGTTCGCGTGTTAGAACAGCTGGCAAAAGATTATAACGAAGAATTTCCCGTCTGAAATTCTTCTTAATCTTCTTTTTACGTTGACGATGTTGTGTCAGGCGGAAATTCAATACCTGAAGCCATGTTTAAAAGGAAGTCTTTAGTCGAACTCTTATCTAAAGCCGGTCTACAGCTAAGCAAGTGGCAAAGCAACTGTCCTGATCTCTTACAAAATGAAAACCAATCTTTCAATAGGGTTCCATTTAAAAATGAATCCGATTCGTGCGTCAAGGTAATCGGCTTATACTTGAATTCACAACTAGACTTCTTCTCGTACCGCTTTAATTTGGTTGCTAATGATCCTGTCACTAAAAGAAATATTCTGAAAGACATTGCGAGAATCTTCAATCCTCTCGGTTTTATTTCCCCGTCGGTCGTACAATTGAAAATAATATTACAAAAACTACGGTATAAAAAAACTCGATTGGAACGATTGTCTTCCGGAAGAAATCGTCCAAAAATGGTCCAAAATTCGTGAAGAACTCCCCATGCTTAGTAAAATCAGTGTTTCTCGTTCAATCGGCATGACGTATTCATCATTTTTGCTGCACGATTTCTCTGATGCATCGGCATCCGCGTATGCCGTTGTTATCTATTCACGGAGAGTACTTCCTGATAAATATTGTTGCGGCCAAAACTAGAGCAGCCGCCATCAAGCAACTGAGCATTCCTCGGCTTGAGCTTTTTGGTGAGCTATTGATTTCACTCCTACTTGTTGCTGTTCAAACATCTTTAAACATAACCTGCTCCAATATCTTCGCTTGGTGCGACTATCAAGTAGTTGTTTCTTGGCTGTCGGCAAACCCACGACGTTGGGAAATCTTCGTTGGAAACCGAACCGCCGAAATTCTAAATATCATGCGTCGCAATCGATGGTATCATGTCAAGTCGGATCAGAACCCTGCAGATTGTGCTTCGCGCGGCATAAAACCATCGAATCTTATCTTACACCTCATTTGGTGGAGTGCCCACAATGGTTGAGAGAAATTAATGAAAATTTACCCATAGCATACATTTCCGAGGAACATCCAGCATGCAAGGAGGAAGAGTAAAACCAATGTAAACAAACCTTCTTCGTTTCTAATCCTGACCACCACCTCGATTCTCTGTCGACTCACATCTCGTTGTAGTATCGTTTGATTTGTACTTTCGCTTATGTACATCGTTTCATCTTAAAATTTCGTCGAAAATCCCAACCAAGCCGGTTAGAATTTCTACCTGACGAAATTTACAATGCTAAGAAAGAGATAATAAGATGGTTACAGAATTTGTATTTTGGTGAAGCAATCTCCTTTTACTCAAAGCATCGATAACGAGAAAATACTACGTGTTGGAGGTCGAATCCATCGAATCCAAGAAGCTAGCATTTCGTTTAACGCAAAACATCCCATCATCATTCCAAAGGGGCACGTTATAACAAAACTCATTGCACTCGACTCTCACCAAAGATGGCTGCATCCTGGAGTAACAGCATTGTTTACATTTATCCGTCAGGGATACTGGATCCTCGGCTATCGAAATTCACTTCGCAAAATAACGCACGAATGTACGAAATATTTTCGGCAAAGAAAGGCGACATCATCCCAACTTATGAGAAATCTTCCGCCTCCATGGATTCAGACCCTTCAGACCCTTCACACACTGTGGTTGCGATTATGCTGGACTCATGCAAATTAGATCTAAACTCGGACAGAAGACCTGTACGACAAAAGGATACATCGCGTTGTTCATATGTATGGTTACAAAATGCACACATCTTGAGCTGGTCAGTGATCTGACCACAGAGGTATTTTTAGCTGCTCCACGCCGTTTTGCTGCGAGACGAGGTAAGCCATCGCACATTTATTCAGACAACGGAACCAACTATCGTGGTTCAGATAGATTTCTTTCCGAAATGCATCAATTTACATTATCAGAACAACATAACTCGTTTACAGCCCAGTCTCTCGCGCGTGATTCAGTTACCTGGCATTTCATTCCCCCCTCGGAACCACATTTTGGTGGTTTGTGGGAGACGGGAGTAAAATCAGTCAAAAGACACCTCCTTTGCGTCATTGCTTCCGACATCCTGAACTTCGATGAAATGTATACCCTTCTCACACAAATTGAGGCTTTGTTGAACTCCCGTCCTTTATGTCAAAATTCTGATCTTTGATCCTCTAACACCTGCTCATTTCATTCTACGTGAGCCGTATTCAGCTGTTCCTGAACCCTCCGAAGAAGTGCCGCTCAATCGATTGTCCAGATGGCAAACTTGACAATCAAAGATAAGGGGATATGGAAAAATATGGAGCACGGAATATCTCTCCTCTTTGCAACAACGACCACGTTGGCTGGAGTCGCAACGAAACCTACAGAACAACGACTTCGTATCAATCAAAGAAGACAATCTATCTCCACGAAACTTTGTTCGCCTTGTGCACAAACTGTCTTTTCTTCCCACTTGATGAAATTGTGTTGCATGGGCGGTGGAATGTTTGGGAATATTTGGAATTTAATTAATAGATATACATTTATCGATCGTTAATTGTTTATTTCATTAATTTATGTATGTACTATATTGCTATCACTTGTAAATTCTCATTATTTTAATTTAATTGAACTAATATCGTATCTGCAAAGATTTTACACTTTACACTGTCTTATTTCAATCATTCCACAACTGAGCTTCCCTCATTAAATTTTATCCAATTTTGATAATTTTTGATTAAACTCATTCTCACTGTATAACAGATTATGTGATAGGAAGTTGAATTCAAATTGATTTTGATTTTGTCCCGTCCATTTGGATCTTGAATATCTCTCAATATAGGCCTCCGGTCGCTGGACTTGGTATTGTATTGATTGAATTTTTGTTTTTTTATTTGCCGGTTGAACTTAACTAGTGCAATTTTATCCTAAGTCGCTTTGTTTTTCGTAATTTGCACAAATCGAGTGCATGATCATTCATTTTTCATCAAACAGATCTCTTGTCTGCTACGAGGGAAAAGCTCATAAACCATCAGCTCATGAAAAGTCTCGGAATGCTAAAACTTTTCAATGACCGGCAGTATGGTTTTCGTAGCAACAGGTGCACTGTTGATTTTATGGCATGTCTCGAAAAGCGGTACCAAAGCGTTCACCAATCTGGCGAAAGAGAGATAGTTGCTCTTGATATTTCTTGATATGATATTGCTTTTGGGATCGATAGCTTCAAGTCTGATGTTCACAAAATAAATGCTGGCGTGCTCCAGGCCTCCGTTCTGTCTCCGACATTCTTTTTAATTTTCATTTATGATGTCTTATCTGCCACTTCCAATCCAATATATTGCTTTGCTGATGAGAGCACACTCTGCTTTCCATATTCGTTCCCGGTTTCACGCCAGCATATCCAATTGGGGAACTATCAACAGAGTGGAACTTAATGCTTCCAAAACTCAATGCTGTCTGCTTTCATTAAAGCGTAATTTAAAAACCCAGGCATTATCCATCGTCGAAACCGAAATATTTTCAATTCTTGGCATGTGTGTCAGTGATAACTTACGTTGGAATGACCATATATTCGATGTAGCCAAAAACGCTTCTAAATGTCTGGCTTTCCTCAAGCTATGTAAGAAATATTTTACCCCTCTGATCTGGCCTCAACATATAAGGCATTTATCCGCCCGAAATTGGAGTACAATGCGCAAATCTGGTCTGGCGCGCCCAAAACATCTCTGCACCTGCTAGATAGGATTCAAAACCGTGCGATAAAACTCATAGGTGATACTAATATCACGCAAACAATGGAAACCCTCGAACACTGACGTAATGTCTCCTATCTCACTTTGTTTTATCGCTATTTCCACCACCAGTGTTCCACTGAAATCGCCAGTGGGCATTCCGCCCATTCAAACTTTCAACCGTAACGCCCGTCTCGCTATGAATGCTCATCAGTATACCCTCAAGCCCATTTCGGACGTACTCTTAAATAAGCTGTACAACTCGCTTATTGATTGCCCTGGCGATCTCTGTATTTCCTGGTCGTTATAACTTACAAACATTTAAAAACAATGTACATCGGTACCTGTCTTTTCTTCCTCCCTAAATTTCCTTCGCCCGCGCAGTGTACAAACATTTTAAGGGTACCAAACCACTTAAGCGCGCGCTCATTATAAAAAAATAAATAAAAAATTGGCTCGTATTTTTTCAAAGATGACCGTGAGAACACCGTTATGGTTAATGGCGCCCGCTATCGTTCAATGATTTCGAGCCTTTTTTTTCGCCCAAAATCCACGAGCTGTAACTGGTCGACATGTGGTTCCAGCAAGACAGTGATTCAAAAATCGACTCTCCGTTTGGACCACTTAAAACGTAGTCGTGATCAACATTTACTTGAAATAATATTTAAAAAGTAAATGGCGAGCATTGGCTTATCAACTCAAGCAAAAGTGGCTTACACTTTTGCAATTTTCCCATTAAAAACCAGACGCTTAGAAAATCACCTATTACAAGAAATTCAACATTGTTCATATTTCTTTAATCATCCATTGTGCATATATGAATTTCACCTCTTAGGTACGAGGAGTTTAAGTTTTTATACACATAGGCATAACAATATACCAGTATACGACTACCTATTTCGCTATCTAATTAATTATAATCTTCCCAACCAAAGATCAATAAAATGTAAAATACAATACGAACTGTTCTTTGTTGCATACGCGCATCCGCACTACACTACACGTTAGTGAGCAAAAGTCAGGTGAAACCCGCATATACAGCCACTATCGAGACCTGAATAAAGTTACTCAAAGGGACAATTACCCGTTGACTTTCATTAAACACTGTTATGTGTATTCAAAAGATAAGAAAAATTTTAGGCCTCAATATCAGAAAACCTGTTAGGTAAACGAAGCGGAAAATTAAAAGTTCAATACCTCATTAGTGATACTAAACGGTCAATCTAAACACACGAAAATGCCACCCTGTCTAAAAAATAGTACTTTGCTTGTCAGCTTTTTCAGATTTTGTTGACAAGTTACTCATTATGATACACATAATGCCGACATATTGGTAACATCTCATACTTAAGGAGACTGGTTGACAAAAAATAAGCTTATGCCTTGAAGTAACTTTCACTTTTGTTAATTTTTTCTGCTCCATTGAAAACCAGTGGTTTTAAAAGTTTTGTTATTTCTTTCAAAGTTTGTGTTAGGGGCGATGTCAGTTTCGAGAAATGAAATGTAAAAAATGTTGCTGTTGCTATCAAAGTTACTGTTGCTGTTCTTGTCCGAATCACTAAATCCACTGAGGAATTGGATGTGGCTCAATGGGTAATGTATTGGTTTTTAATCAATTGCACCCGAAAGATATTCTTTTTTTAAGGTAACTAAAACAATGTGAAGTAGGTGGTTGCCTAGAATAACAACAAGTATAATTACGATAAACGTTGGATGCCTACCATGTAGCTTTTTGTGCCATCTTCAAAAAAGTTAACACTCAATGATTTTAATAGTTCAAGCATTAAGTGAGTCAAGTCAAATAATAAAAAAACAAAGAAATTTAGCTAATTTTCAAAAAAATCATAAAAGAGTTTTCGAAATTAAGGAAATTACTTAAACAAAAGCTTATAAAAGAAATTAATTTAAAAATCAGAAAACCCCACTGTTTAAAGAGCGAACTAATAAGATGAAAACAAGATGAAATAAAAAAAATAAATATTCTTGCTCTATGCTTAAAATGGTCATGATAAATTGTAAATACATACGAGTAGAGGACAAGAGTCACCCTCTTATAGCCATAATTGAATTGATATTAATCGTACAAAACAATTGATTTATTATAGATAACCTTCTAAAGGTTCACTCACAGTTCAGTAAACTGCGAATACGAACGAACGAATCCTTGCAAATTTCAACATTTCCTTCACAACTATTTTTCATTTAGTGGCAGGGACCTGCGAATACAAATTGTTATTAGTTAGTTTTGTATTTTCATAAAAAATATATATTTGAGGTTAAATTCGAGCGAATGTTTTGGTCGTGCGATTGTAGATTGGGTTCCACATTTATGGTATGCGAGTAAATTTATTTGATAATTCGCAAAGAACATTTGCTTACTCGCAGAGAAATAAGGGAACAGATAAATTAAGCTCTGGGCTTTTGGAATAGTATAGACACTTGCCTGTCTTTAAATGTACTAAAACTGATTTATTCGCTGAGCTGTGAGTGGATCTTAAGCAGTTCAAATCAGATAAGAGTTAAAAGAATTTTTAGCAAAATTAGGAAGATTATTAAACGTAACGCCTAAATGATTTCGATTATGAAACCTCTTTGATCTACGGGAGATAAACTTTATCTACCTAACCGACTTAGAAACTTACTTTAATATATGTACACACAAGATACATCTACATGAAAAGGGCGTAATAATTCGAGTTAGAGACTATTTGTTACCATGAATCAATCCTTTATTTTCTTGTTTACTAAAAAAAATCTATTACCTTCTTGAAATCACAACACTATTGAACAATAGTCATATCTCACGTTGCTTGGAATAAACAATTGAACGTTCTCAAGTGTGAAATTATATATGTAAGAAAATATAGAAGAAGAAGAAAGACAGAATGAAATTATAAGAAAAATAATCATAGAGGAATGGGATAGTCTTTCGAGTACACCAGGCGAAAATATTAGTTTCCAACACTTAAGTAATATTAACATATTAACAACTACCTATATGTATATGGCAAAAGACAACGTGTAACCAAAATTTTAACTAACCGAAACATCATAGAATGCATTAGAAATTGTGAATATTAAGAAATTTTTGGAGAAAAAATGTAAACCAATATTGACAAAGTTAGCAACGTAGTAGATTTGCATATGGGCAAACGTTAGAAACTGTATACGTATGAAGGAAATATTCCAAACTGCATTGGACCTTTCGGTAAATCAAAATAAATAGTTATATTCAAACAATATCTATGGACTTAAGAGAATCCTTAAGGAGGGATAATATATTGTAATAAAATATGAGCACAGTGAGCAATTCAAATTAAACAAATTCACCTGCACAACGATTTCATTCTACGTTGTGAACCTTGTAAGTTCCTTTTAATGGAATTAGCCGACTTTCATCGACCAGAACCTTTACTATGCCCTTAGGATCTTTAACTCGTAAGCATTCCTGCCACGATCAGGCAGTCAAAGAAAGTAAGGTAATCATAACTCACTTAATTCAGCTATAAAGCAAAATATTCTTTGAAATAAATAACCAAAATCTTCAAAAACAAATCTTTTTCAATACGAAAGTAGGTTTCGAGTAAAAAAAATTTCGTAACATATGTAAATCTTGTTGATGTAATTTGCTTATAAATACATTATACAGAAGCATTCAGGATAGAATCTTCATCAAATTTGCAACTATGCATTTGCCATCCAACTAACTAAACTCATAATAATTGATATCACTGCTTACACAAGTACATCCGTTGATCATATTTATATCGCGCATCAAACCGCATTCTTAAACGAGATTTCCTAAATATTATATCCATTAAAGGACACTATTTCAACGTAGTTCACGACTTTTCACTTTAAAAACTTTAAAAAACTATCCATTATTTTTCAAAGTTGGTGCTTAATTTTGACTGGATTCAGTCATTCCATTTAATTACCATATAACTACGTTGCGGCCTTTTTATAACTGTTTTTAAAGACGTTTTACAAATTCATTTGAGTCGAAATAAGTAGGGGTTTTTTGCTCCCGGATAAATAAACCTCTCAGGCTCAGATTTCGAAGACTCACTTTACTTATAACGACTAACATATTCAATTAATTAGTTCACGTTAAAGTAGTAAATACCTATAAAATTATTAATTAGTCTTAATTTTAAGATTTAAGCTAAACTTTCTTAGTGATCTAAATACACATTTCTAAGGTTGCTAGGTATTGTGAATACATTATACAATGCCAAACATCACAAGAAAATATTCATTTCTCTTAAAAATTAAGAAAAAGATCTGAAATTACTATTTTCACACATTGAAATAGGATCTAAGATTATTGGGGTGTAACAAATAAAGCTACTCTTATAGCGACAATATTTGTGACAACAAAAAACTTTCACTACCCTCTATAGTAACTATTTATGTTTTTTTTTGCTAATTTCTCTGGGCTAAAATCATTGGAAACAATAAGGAAATTTTAGACGCCAGCCTATGTAAATACGACTACACTGAATTATTTCATAGACGAGATATCACCGGTATTGACATGTGGACTTCAGACTATCGCTCATGTAACGCAAAGTAATAATTTTACATACAAAAATCAAACTAAGTTTACTGAACGCAAAACCAATTTACAAGTAGTAGTACAAGCATATAAAAAAAAGAAATAAAAATCGAGATGAAAAGCATGAGAAGTGTATGTATAATATGTGTAACAAATAAAAGATGCTTTTTTTAGAGGTTTAGTTTTTAAACTGGTAACACTGTTTCTACCGATTGTCAATTTGACAGTTGAAAGTTGATTTGTGGTTATTACATTTTGCCACTTTACGATGAAGAGATTAACGCCACAACAACGCGTGCAAATTGTGCAAACTTATTTTTAAAACCATGGTTCGGTTAGCCGAACTTATCGTAGAGCGCAGTGTTGAGGAGGATCCGAATGAGTCGATTCGCCATCGTGCACAGCAATTGAGCTGTGCCCATCCACTTTGTGGAAGATTTTACGGAAAGATCTTGGCTTAAAAGCTTATAAGATCCAGCTTGTGCGCGAGTTGAAACCGCGTAACTATTATACGCACCATAGGTTCGATGAATGGGCCAAAAACATGATTCACCCTGATCCTCATTTTCAACGCAAAATTTTGTTCTCCGATGAGGCCCATTTCTGGTTAAATGGATACGTAAACAAGCAAAATTGCCGAATTTGGAGTGGAGAAAACCTAGAAGCGTTTGTCGACACGCCCTTACAACTATTAAAACCCACTTCTTGGTGTGCTTTATGAGCTGGTGGAATCATGGTGAAGTCACTAGTCTACGCCGATAACCCAGAGACGTTGGACAATTTGAAAGTCAACTTTCGCTGTGTTATTGCTGATATACGGCTCCAGTTGCTCGATAAAGTTGTCAAAATTCGAACTTCAAGATTTCGCCTCATCCGGTATCATATTCAAGCACTAATGGATTAAAATTAACGTTAACCTCAAGTATTTTATTTCATATTGAATTTGCATGCCTCTAAAATAAAACACCCTTTATATGTAGAAAAACCAAAGGTGGGAGCTAATTACAACTGAATGGATTCGTTTAGATGATTGATTATTAGATATCATCAAAATACTATATAAATATGTAACATATATCTAACTTCGAATATTTTTGTAACCTTGAATATTCCAAAAACTAGCAATATAAAATTGTTTATTTTTGCCCAAGTGTAAAATTTAAATACGTTAAAAAAAAATTGCAATAATAATGAAAAATAACAGATAATTTTAACTTTGAAACATTTTCATTAGGAACAATATCTACTCGTATCTACATACATATATAATAAAGTAATTATTCGTTCATCTGAAATTTTTATTATATAGGGTGTCCCCTAATTCCTCAAGGATATTTTGGGAGGTGATTCTTGGGTATATTCAAACAAAAAAATCGTTCTACAGTAAGTATACATCTCCAATGTTGACATCCTATATTGAGGATTTAAGAAAAGGTTTGCTTTGTTGTACTCTAATCCATGTTAACGGAAATTGCTCTATTAATGATAATGGTGTTGTAGAAAGTAGGCTTATTTCTAGTAGAAATACTAGCCTTTGCAAATATGTTTAAATAAAGCCTTCAGAAATTCAAACTCTAAGCCTGTTCCATTAATCATGCCCATGCAAATTTTTGAGTTTGAGGTCACTTTTCTCCAGAAAATGCGTAACAATCATAACGCTTAACTATTTTTTTAAGAACGTAGCAATATAAAAAAAAAATCATCAACAAGTTTGCAGAAAAACCCATAGATTTTATGATACTTGGGGAAACCTGCAGCAGGAAAAAAAAGAATTTATGATTTTCTTGCACGTTTCTAAAAATTGTTGACGATAACAGTGGTTTTGAAAAAATTAATAATTTTCCAATAATTTTTTTAAAATTGCATAGCTATTAAAATGTTTTAAAGTGTGCTTGTTTATTTGACTACCTGTCAAAACCTCCATTTCCTTACCCTGTTCCTTAAAAGCCATCAAAAAGAGTTATGTGCCCCAACGAAGGCCTGTTTGGAAATTTAAGAATTCATGAGTATAATTTTATACGTCAAGTTTACTGTTGCTTAGGCATGCTATTTGAAATGCCTGCATTTAGAAATCAAGAATACGCAGATATTATTTACGTTTACGGGCTGTGCAATAGAAGTTCAACTAGAGCGCGACAAAGATACCATGAACTTTATCCCAATCGACGACTTCCTAGTGAAGGAGTATTTGGAAATACGTATTGAAGGCTTCGAGAAACGGGATCAGTTTCAAATTTACGACCTAACGCGTGGAGCTCGTCAAGTAAGAAGAATTTCGGCTGATGAAAAAATACTGGAAAATATTACAACTGATTTAATTTAATGTTTCCACACATACAATTTTTAACGTACTGTATGGAGAAAATTTTTATCCATACCACCATACAGCTGCGTAAGAAATACTTCCCGATGATTTGGAAAAGAGACTTGAGTTTTTTATTTAGGTCAATATGTGGGCGGGTGTAATTGGAAAGAAGTTAATCAGCCCCTTCAAACTTCCACCTAAGCCGAATTCTACAAAGTATCTGGAGTTTTTGCGAAATGACTTACCAGAACTGGTGGAGAATATTCGACTAGTTCAATTAGCTTCATCACATTTCCAACAGGATGCTACTCTAGCCCACTATGGTCGTGAGGTTAAGAATTGACTATATGAAGTGTACAGTAACCGTTGTATATGGAGAAATGGACCTGGCTTGCACCTTACAGTATTGGATTTTTATGCATAGGGAAGAATGAAGGAACTTGTTTATTCAACCGAAATAGCAACTTTAAGTGAAATGGAAGAGTGTATTCTCGAAGCGTCATCAAAAGTGAGGCAGCAGTTAGCATCAATAAACATTCGCAGTGAAATAAAAAAAAGGGCTTTGCATGCATGCAAAACTAAGAAAAGTGGCTTTCCATTATAACTCTCTGAGTACGAACATAGAACAAAAATTATCGAAAACCACACAAAACCATTTTTTATTCAAGTTTGGAGCTTAAAGCAAAACAAAAATTTTTTTTTTTTAATTGTCCTTCTGCAGGTTTACCCAAGTATCATAACATCTATGGGTTTTTCTACAAACTTGATGATAATTTTTTTTTATTATTGTGAAGTTCATAGGAAAAAATAGTAAGACGTTATGTTTATTACCTATTTTCTGGAGAAAAGTGACTTCAGAGTCAAAAATTAGCATGGTCAAGAATATTCGACAGGTTTAGAAAGTGGATATCTCAAGACTGAAACAATACATCAACTTTATTACTCGCGGTTAAAAAGGCTAGTATTTCTTCTAAAAACAAAGTCCTAAACGACTGTTAGTTCAAACAGAGCAGTTTCCGTTAACATGGGTCAGGGTACACCAAAGTGCGCCTTTTCCTGAATCAGCGATAAATGATGTCAACGTTGGAGATAAGCTTTTACTGTAGTACGATTTTTGTCTTAGAATATGCCCAGAAATCATTTCTTAAATTATCCTTGACGAATTAGGGGACACGGTGTATAAGCGGCACCCTCTAGTTCGTAAATAGCAAAATTTGGGAAGTTTTGGAAAATTTCAGGAAAAATTTAAGCAAATATCACCGCAGCTCGTTACGTAAGAATCTTTGCTTATAGTCTGGCCATAGGCATCAGCTATACGATATATTTTATATATGTATTGTACAACAAAAAAATAAAATGTTCCAATGTATTGAAGCGTTTTGTCTTCATTGTGATTTTATGTAATCTAGCTCCAAAGCTTTTGCAAGTTCACGATGTCCTGAATGAGAAAGATTAGCAGCTGAGAAAGGATTTCGGGATAACAATATTCCTTATAAAGCACAACTCAGCAACAAATCAGATGTCAAAACCCCACCGCAGGGCAGGCTATTCTGTTTTCTTAGAATACCGGCGACATACTGATGCCACCAAGAAGGACACCTATCCTCTCTAAAACTTCGTAACCACGCCTTTTTATTTTGGAAAAATATTGTTCTTGTGCTCAATTTCGGACTGCCAATCTATTTTTTTTCTTTCCCTTCTAAAAATAACTTTTCTATTTATAATTAAATAGAGCTAATTGATCAAATTAGTATAATTGCATATTATTTAAAAAAAAAAGGTTGAAAAATAAAATGTTAATTCTGATACAAGTGTATATTCGTTGGTAAAATGTAAGGGTCGTTGGAAGGGTTAAAAGATTTTGAAAAACTTACCTTCACCATGGTTATTGAGTGCCGCGTCCGCAGTGTACATTTATCACTGTAACATACATTCATGTTAACAACTTTCGTTCCATCCATACGAAGTCGGTCTGTTTTAATTTATTATTTAAATTTAAAAACTTGAAAACTTGTACCGTAAGTGCGTCTTTGGTGTATAAACTAATTATATAATTCCAAATAAAATTATTATTCGAACCTAATGTTCGGGGACAGGCGTCCCCGAATTTTTTTTCAAAAAATTATGAAACAATGAAATATATGTATTTGAGAAATATATGCAAGAATTCGTATGAATATACTTTTTCTAATCAAAATTATGTTGAATTTATGCAGGTTCGGATACAATGGAGAAAATTGTTTACTTCGTATGATCTGCGAAATAAATGCATCTGGAACTGGAGACAATAATGGTTTTCTAGGATCAATCATTCAAATCATTTTTACGTATGTTTCAGTTTTAGCTTAACTTTCTTATATTTATATTTATAACTTTTGTCATTAATGTTAACAGTTAAAAATACTGAAATATCACTTGATTATAGTTACGCTAATATGAGACCATGTTCTCTGGTATGGTATCGATATTTTACTCGTAATCTTATATTCGAGAATAAGATTTCAGTCATAATATCAATAATATCAAATGAAAACTGTCGATAGTGGTTACATATAACTTTTTAATGTCGTGTTGTATATACATATGTATATTATATTATAAATTTATTTATCTATTTAATTTTAATTACTTGCCCTATACTTTTCTATGCAATGCTCATATTTGTCACTATTGTGACATACGAGTATTTATGCGAGTTCATTTATTGTATGTATGTATATATTAAATATATTTATCATACACCACTCACGTCAATAACTAGAAATGAATCTACAATTTTAACATTCTAAAAACTAAATTTATTAAATCAGATTTCAAACTCTGTTGCATAATGAAAACTCCAACAATGGTTAGAATTTTTTTTTTAACAACAACAATTTCACTGATATAAGCGCAAGAGATAGCCAAATCATTTTCCAATTGGATTTCCTTTAATCTCTTAAGAAATCCTATGCCGCCAGAGATGCCGCCCCTTATGTACTGGGTCTCACTCGGCCACCACAACGAAACCCCTGGTTTGACGACGAGTTCGGGCAAGCAGTTAAACTAGTGGCATACTAAGCGGCGCTGTGTATAAGGACTATAGCAGTTCCCGAACTCTACAAGCAGAGGAGGAAAAAGAAGGAGCATGAGAAGCGCGCAGTCGAGAAAATTGAGGGATGCTAGCCCAACCCACGTCTACAAACAATGCCTGTAGAGCCGAGCAACGGTAGACAGTAGTAGAGCCGCAGTTGATGCTGAGAATTTGGAAGGTCATTTCTGTAGCCCGGAGAACGGCGAACCAAATTGTAGCATTCGTATAAAAACAGAAAACCCTTTTCTTAATACCACAAAATTTCCATTGCTCAGCACTGAACGCGCATATTTAAATATGTAACGAGTACCTAAAAATAAATTTCAGCTAGGGGTCGCTACTCAAATTATTGCGCTACACGCGCTCGCTGCATTTCCGCCAAATTAACTTCCTTCTTTCGATCTGATCTCTCGAAGCGGTAAGAGGTATTTTCAATACTCTCTCCTGACGCACTTCTAAGGTACGTAAATTTCTTTTCCTGGTTCATTTTTCTATGCTGTTTTTTTTTCTAATGTGGAAGAAGAAAAACTCGAGCTAGTTTTCTTTTGCCCTCATGCTTGGAATAAGCTCCTACCTGAACAAATAAAAAAAATAAAGGCTGATTTTACGATCAGATAAGAGCAGCGACATACTTGGGCGAACCATCCACCAAGATCATTGTTCGACCGAGCGCCTTTAAGAAGGTACGCGAACGAAAAAGCTTAAAGCAAAGCATTTGCCAACCGGAGTACCTGGAGCACGTGGAGCACTAGTCGCCATAATAGAAAGACTCTCTTCAAAATTCTCTGTTGTGCAACCTTCCACAAATCCATGGCAGCCAAATCCCCCACTAACTAAGCCTCGGTCTCGGTCTTTATAATCATAGTAATATTGTGAACCGTGGTAGTATGAAATACGAAAATAAGAAATCAAAAAAAAAAACAAGATAACAAGAAGTCAAAAAAAAAAAAAATCAAGTAAATCAATCAACTGATCCTGACGTCATGACCAGCGGATTTCAGAGGTAAGAGAGTGACCCTATCATGATAGCACAAAATGTATAATATCTCGCGGTACCTAGTACGTTTTCCTTTTCTATATTTTAACATTTAAGTAAATTTTTGCTATGAGCTTCTGTTCTGTTTTTTGTTTGCTTTAATAAAATGGTTATGAGTTGAGTTCCAAAAAGAAGTCAGGTTGGTTTCATTTGCTTGGTTCCACCAGCCTACATACGTTAATACGTGATCATGACCAACGTGTATAATTAATTCGCTCTTGTATTAAAAGTAATTGCTATAAATTCTCACACCGTCTCGCATATCCGGATCCACGCAGGGTGAGCTAGGCCGGAACGACAAGTGATAGAGCCCAGGTACGCGTGATGGGTGAGACCGGTAAGGTGAGCACGATATTGTCGTCAGAAAACGCTCTCTTCAAGAACTGCTGTGGCAAATCAATATTGCAATTTGCACTACAATATTGAACACGCTACAAAATATTTCAACCAATTGCATCCAACCGACCTAGATGAAGTGAAGATAACTAGATCTAAGCGTAAGTCCAACAAAGCTGTTAGAACGGACCTCCTGGCTGCCGAGCTCTTCAAAACCGCAGGCGATGACTTGGTAAAAAGCATACACCAACTCATCAGTAAAATATAGTCGGGCGAAAGTATGCCAGATGAATAGAACCTCGGCATTGTTTGTCCGATCCTGAAAAAAGGAGACCCTTTAAAATGTGCCAACTACAAAGGTATCAGCCTCTTTAACATCGCTTTCAAGATCATCTCTGCCATATTGTGTTAACGCCTGAAGCCGTTTTCAATAACCTGATTGATCCATATGAGTGTGGTCTTAGGCCAGGAAAGCCGACCATCGACAAAATATCCACACTATACAGAAGTTGCAAAAAAACGCATGGTCGCAGTTCAAATGGTAGTGCACTGGCTTCCCAACAAAAATCTCGTGAGATGATACAACATCAAGTCCATTTACACTAGTATTGGATTCTATCACATGAAATGGCCGATTTTCGCTCAGTCGGAAATAAGAAGTTCTCGAGTGAACATCTGTGCCACAGCGTTAAATTTTCTTTTTTTATAAAATAAAGTGGTACGTGTGGTTGACGTGTGAGAATTTTAGGGCTCGTTACAAATACCATTATTTACCATGCTGTCGGAAGTTCAAATTCAAATCCTCTTCCTTTACGAATTCAAAATGGGACATAATGCGTCATTGGCAATGAAAGACATTAATGACGCATTTGGGTATGTAGCGGTAAATGAGCGCACTATACGACGTTGGTATTAAAAGTTCCGTTCGGGAGATTTCAGCCTCGAAAATGAACCACGTGGGAAGCCGGAAACGTTAGTTGATGACGATGTTTTAATAGCAACGGTAGATGCGGATCCAACGAAATTGGTGCGGGAAATTACACAAAGCATGGGAGTATCCCCAATTACAATAAGTCGACACCTTTCTCTCATAGGAAAGGTAAAGAAACTCGATAAGCGAGCACCCCGTGAACTGAATGAATACCATCTATGGCGCCTGTAAATCTGGTCATCCCTTACATAAAAAAAAAAAAAACTGAACCGTTTTTGCAGCGGATAGTCACCTGTGATGAAAAGTGGATACTGCGTGATAATCGTAAAAGATCTGGGCAGTGGTTGGGTTCAGATGCAAAACCAAAACACACCCCCAAGCTCGATCTTCACCCAAAAAGGGTTATGGTAGCAATATGGTGGACATCGAAAGGACCCATCAATCTTCATTCCTTCAACCACGAGAAACGACAAACGCTATCAAATATTGTGACGTACTCTCCTTATATTTCTCCAACGGATTACCATCTTTTCCGTAAAAAGTCAACACTTCTACGAAAAAGGAATATTTGACCTTATATGACGTTGGAAGAATGTTATACATAGATGTCAAAGGATCCTATTTTGATTGAATAACAATTTACGGAAAAATAATACTGGCTTTAAATTGTTACTATAAAATCGGATATTTCATGTATGGTATATTGGACCGAGTCATCAAAAATTAGACTGACCGCTTGAAGCACTGCCAGCGAACCCGAGGCGGCCATTTGAATGATGTACTATTCCACACATAATGGCATAAACGTAGCTTAAAAATAAAGCCAATTTTAAAGGGTGAGTCAGCAGATGGTGTGGATGTCATACAATCTTTGTCAATTTTAGTCATGGGCTCGTTTTGTTATACAATCTTATTACGTAAATGGGCGATTTGTAAAAGTAACATTTCGTAAAATTCGGGAATTTTTCGGTCAGCATAATTTTTGTATGAGTGGGTACGTAACTAAACAAAATTGTCATTTCTGAAAACCCTATACGAGATTAACAAAAATCCAATGCAACCCAAAAAAGCCACTGTTACAGATTATGAGTTAGCGGAATCATTGGCCCGCACTTTTTCGAAGATGGCTGGAGAGGTTGGAGACACAGTTACAGTGAATGAAGAACGTTATTGCAACGTGTTAACCGGCTAATTTTTTCCAAAATTGAATGAATTGGGTTGGACAATCTCTGGTTTCAACAGGATGGTCGTACAGTCCAGACAAGCTATCAATCAATCAATTTAATGCGTACGAAATTTGAAGATCTTTATTAGTCAATAAGATTCTAAATACATTGATTATTTCACAATAAATGTGTGTTTAATTTAATGAAAACTTCCGCACTAGCTGTTGGCTCATACTTTATATCCCACACCGTTGTGGTTTTATGTAAAATTGTTTTCCTATTGTTCTTATACTATACTATTATACTATATGGTGAGTATTACATTATTAGTTGACTGTGATAATCAACAATACTTTTTATTAGGTATATATAAGTTAACAGCAAATAGATCAACTTTCTGAATTGCACTTGCAATTCATTCACATGATCCAACTTCCGTTCAATCCACTTAGCAGGCAAAATACCTGTCATTCACACGACCTAGCAAGCAAAACACCTGGAAACGTTTTCGGCCGAACACCTGAATAAGCAATTAAACCGAATACAACGCTTTTGCTGACCTCAGCCATAATAATCCATAAATGCAAGTGGAGCGTTGAGTAGTTTTTAGTCTTAAGTTTACGATAACATAAAAGTCAAGGCAATACGCCTGAAAAAAATATTTTTTTTAAAGAAACCAATTATATTTCCATTAACTGGTGCCGGAGCAGGGACTGTTGCGCTACACTGTTAAATCTAAAACACGAGTCACAATAAATTAACAATAACCAAGTTAGCGTGAAAGATATCCAATATAGTGCGTGAAAAATCTAACGCTCCCAAGTTAGCCCGAGTGATACCTAGCTCACTGCGTGTAGAATCCCACGGTTTAACGACCTTCTCACAATAACCAAGTGAGAACATATCAAACTGAGAACAAATGTTTGTGACTTCAAAAAAATCATGACAACCGAGCGCGTTACAAAATAAAAAGAAAACTGAAAGCGGACAAAAAGCCACAATGAAGAATCAGTGTTTGCGTAAGGGAAAAGAGACCCCTTAGTAGCCCCGTAAAACAAGGACAAAAAGGAGTTCAGATATTTGTCGACAGCCGCTCTATCCAATAACTAGCAGTTCCGGAAACCCTACATCGTTATGGAAATAGAAACTACAACAGTTATATTTTTGTAAGCCATATACATTTTTGAAAATCGTTGTAAACTTAAAGCTGGGCATCCACGGTCACTCATGAATGTCACTCCCGGAGTGATGTTTTTTTTTTGCGTTCACTATCCACTATCACTCATGAATGTCATTCCTTCAGTTTTTCTTCAGCTGCCGAGATAACAGGATCTCAAGATTAATAAAAATAATTAATAATTCTTCAACTGTTTTTTTCTTTTAGTTTTTATCTTTCTTTTTCATTATTTCAACTAATTTCCCGTACGCTTTATTTTTACTATCACGGTCTTTATATATTTCAGTTTGCACCTGCCACAATTATGGCATTTCTTTATAAAACGAAATAAATTCACGCCAAAATTCTTTATCGTCGTTCACTGCCATTTTTTCGATACGTCCGCGCACGTCGACAGTCAAATGTAGAATGAAAACGAAAGAATGACACTTATCGCCATCCACAATCATGAATGCGGAATTCAAAAATATTTGAATTTCATCGCGCATGAATGCGCACTCTGGCACGCATTCATGAGTGCGCTCACGCTGGGAGTGACATTCATGAGTGACCGTGGATGCCCAGCTTATAGCTTATGTAGACTCACTTAAATTCACCATTGTTTGACTTTATTTTAACAAAGATTAAAATAATTGTATCCCCAACAATATTTACATAAATAAGTTTTAAAGACGAAACAAATTATTACATATGTATATCAAAATTAAAGTGAAACTTACTATCCAATCCATATTAAATTCTTAATTAATTAGACTTAGACTCAGTGGTCTTATTATCATTGCTACAATCAAATTTCGGTTTTCAATAAATAAAAAGAAATGTCGAATACAAGATACCTCGTTTGCAATTACCTCTGGAAGATGCTAATCCTCCTTCTTCCGTTTCCGTCTCAATACCCAACCGAATTGGCAACAATATGATAGAACTAATTACAAGAATAGTGACATAAACTTTACAAATACAATGTCGAATAATTTTCAACTCGATAATGAACCTGCGTCCGATGTAAATAACGACATTGATCAACCCATCAATGTAACTAACGATGCGACGTGGACAAAACACCGGATGTTGTTAAAAGCCTCCGGGTATTTTTGGGATAGCCTGAAGAGTTCAAGTCGTGGAAAAAGAGTATCGAGCGGATGCTAAAGATCTAAGATCACCTCAAGGGCGCTCATACTTAGAAGCATTCTCTCAGTTATTAGAAACAAAATAACCGGACATGCAGACATAGCCTTGGAATCTCATAATACCCTATTAAATTGGGAGAGGGTATCCAAATACCTAACTTTACACTACGCCGACAAGAAAGACTTAGGTACCTTCGAGTACCAGATGACAACTCTTGTACAAGGGCATAGCACCATACCCGAGTTTTATCAGATAGTCTATCACCATTTATCCCTTATCCTCAACAAACTGGGATCCATGAACATGAATTGCCAATGCCAAGAATCATTAAACAATATGACCCAATGTTATCGTGATAAGGCCCTTGGCGCAATTGTCAGAGGCGCCTCGTAGCCATCTACCAAGACTTTTGAATATACGAGAACCAGCAGAAGTTTGAATTTACTGGCCTTAAAAACGCACCAGGGTAATCCTAAAGGGCTCTCGATGACATCTGAAGAGAGCACATGGGAAAACGTTGCTATGTTTATATTGATGACATTGTCATCTTCGGAAAAGACAAAGGTGAACATCTGAGGAACCTTGAGGCCGTATTTAAGAATCTAGAACACGCCAACATGAAGATTCAGTTGGATAAGCGTGAATTTTTCCAAAAGAAAGTAGAGTTCTATGGTTTTGTTATCATTACAAACGGAATTAAAACAAATCCGAAAAAGACACCAGTTCCAATCTCTCAAAGATTTACGATCTTCTTAGGCTATTATCGTCATCTTATTAGAGACTATGCGAAAATAGCAAAACGTTTGACATCCCTTTTAAGAGGAGGAGATGGACGAGTGTCCAAACATCTTTAAAAAAATAAGGCAATTAAACTTGACGCATCGGAAATAAATTCTTTTGAAAAATTAAACAATCGCTAGTTTCCAAAGATCTTATTCTAACTTATCCAAATTTTGAAAAACCTTTCGAACTCATAACGGATGCCTCTGAATACGCAGTTGGTGCTGTGATATCCCAAGACGGCAAACCAATAACATTTTTATCAAGGACGCTAAATAAAACCGAAGAGAGTTACGCTACTAACGAAATGGAGATGCTCGCCATCATCTGGGCTTAGGAATTTCCTTTACGGATCATGTTTCGCGAAGGATACTAGCAAAATGTTTAAACAAAATTAAATAAAAAAAAACAACGAAATAAAGTTTCTTTTAGTGAAATCCACTTTATCGACTTTACGACTTTATTGTCGACCGATACGGACACTGGTAAGATTGGGACTGACAAAAAGAAATAGTCGCATTTTCTATAGGAAAACTATCCATTCCCTGGCCTTGATGTAATCTTGTGGCCATTAACTTCAAGTTCCGCACTTGGTACAGCTACCATCAGCCTCTTCACTGCTGTGATCTGCAGTTACGCTGATCTTCCAGCTCACCACCGTCATCTCATCTGAGATCGGGCATTGACTTCTTGCTGTTTGCAGCTTCCAGGAACACGATTCCACTGCTAGCATGCATGTCTATCATCACAGTTGAGCTCTTGATTAATGTAAGCAAATGTACCAACACGAATGACGAACGAAAACATAGAATTTTGTCTATGCAATTGCTGTGCCTTTTTTTGCATGTGCTTGCATTTGTTGATTCTGCTTGATTTGCCGACGGCGTTTGCGATATGTATTTGCCGACGGCAAATGCAAATTATCTTCTCATCCATTGGATGCGTGTTGCACTGCATCCTGCCCGGCCAGAGAAGCGAAATCCGTAAAGGCCATCAAGTGGGTGGCCGTGGCTGAAGTGGTAGTTTACTGGCTTCCAAAACGGAAGGTTCGGTGTTTGAATGCCAGCCTCGCCCGAAAAACATATCATTCATTTTCTTAGTTAACAAAAATCCAGTAATGCGAGTAGTTGACTAGAAATCAACATCAAGCCAACTTCCACTAAGAATTTAGTCTCCCCATTAAATGTTGGACGCCACCCATGGAGCGAAATAACCACTGAGTCCAAACATCTTTCTTTCTCTCTCTATCCCAGTTTCCAAAAAACTTAACACATGTTGAGGCATTATAAGTGTATTTATACCCACTTGAGTGTTAAGTTCTTTTTTTTAGAAAAAAAAGTTAAGTTCTTTTTTTTAGAAAAAAAAAAAAAACTTAGTCTTGCGCAGGAGCATTCAACAGATGCTACGTCCATGACGAAATGTGTTCCCCCCTGACTGGCTGCCTTAATTCCAGAGGCAAGTGCTCCAGCAAGGGTTCTTTTCCCGGCCATTCTTAGTGCTGACTGTAGCTTCGAATCTACTGACATCTGCTTGAAGCTGTTGCAGAGTTTCTCCTTGTTGCTCGGCTTTGCAATTAGACCTTGTAAACCTCCCGCATGTGGCTATCCCAAACCGTTTGTCTATAGCCACTACTGAAGCCATATAGTCTTTATGCTTTTCCATGTATATTGGTGGACCGTTTGAGAAACAATCTCACAGTTTCTGTTTTCTCACTGTGTCGAGCTAGTTTTCCAGTTGCTCAACTCTGCTATCCATTTGTTAAAATTGTTCATCGATTTCTTCGAATTTTCGCCGTAGAATGTTCTTTTGTTCTTCCAGATTTTTTTTTTTCGCCGTCAATTTTGTGTTCGAAGCTATTCTTCAGCCACGTTATTGACAGTACTCACTTGTTCTTCCTGGTCAGCGTCAATGAAATATGTATCTGGATCATGTCCTTCGTTGTTCAAAGCGTACTGAAGTCGGAACATCAAGTGGCTTTTCCTCCACTAGCGCTGAGGTTTCTCTTGTTCAACTCGGATTTGAGTTGGACGAGGCTCAACTGGAACAGTTTTCGACCCACTATAACTTTTTAAAATTATCACAAAATACTTTCTTTTTTTGTTGCATCGATGATGATGAAGGGTGGTAATTTGTGTCTATTTAATTTTGTTCCTTTCAACTGTAATTTAATTATTTATTTTACAATTGTAGTTCCATACCCCCATACTGCCCCATTTGACCATAGCTATGTTGCAAGACGGTAAGAAAGGAATTTTTGCTTGATCATTAGTTATGTCAAAATGAATAAATTAACGTTCCGAAGCTAGGAAACATTTTTAAAATTTATATCCAAATGTTAAATAAGCCAGAAGCATTTTTCTTTGTCTTAATATTAATATTCTGGATTTTATTTAACATCAAACTTTAACTACACCGTTAGGCTCCACCATCCCCTCATTTGTTGTTTAGTTTTAACTTGTTCTAAGCACCCTTCTTCAATAAATACTTGATGTATATACTCCGCGTGCCACAAAAGGTTGTTATCTCAATATAATACGGCGTTATACTATAATAAATTGAAGTTTAGATTTTACCTCACCTATATTTTTCATAAATACATATGCTATGTACAATCCATGAGTGTTAAGATCTGAAAACAATATTGCATTAGGTTAATTATGAGTTATTAAAAATGTTTCTAACATTAGTTCTGTGAATTATATGAAATTTTATAGTCTTTACAAAAAAAAATCTGCAGTGAAGACCTCACGGGAGAACTATATTTTCAAAACTCCCACTGAAGTACCACTGTCTACATTAAAATTGTTGTTATGATTGCCCTAATAATCCAAATGATAAGATTTCTCTTTGATCAAATTAGATACAGAAACAAATATTGTTTCTTCGCTTGAAGAAACAAAGAACTAGTGTAAAGTTTCTGTGCTTTAAGAAAGCTGTTGAGAGCATTAAAGATTCAATGAGCGAGGCAGGTGCTACAAGATAGTAAATCTGTTCTACGTTTTTTTGTATCTTTGTTATGGACACTGATATAATAAGGTAAAACATTTGCTTGTATAGTAAAGCATTTACGAGAAAAGGGACAACAAATGTATTACACGGACGAATAAATCGATGATGGGTAAAAAAAAGAATAACTCATTCGAAAACGATATAGGTATATATGGAAGAGACAATGTTTATAATAAATAATATTTTTAAACACAAAACTGGATCAGGAATTGAAAAAAAGTTATAAATTTATTAAAAATGATAAATTAAATATGATTTTTGGAATGACATTAATGATTGTTATTATTTATTGCACAAAATTAGCTGGTAATAATTGAAGAATTAAAAGAAGAAAATATAATTAAATTTTTTATACAAATAAGTATTGATATATTTCGCAGATAAAATATTCAGTTAAATATTCTTTTTAATTTCATATTGATAACAATGGAAAATGAGCTACTTAGTTTAGTGAATAGAAAAAAATGGATTTTAAGAATAGTATTAAATTAGATAATAAAAAAAATTAAAAACAATTAAAATTTAAAAAAAAAAACACAAAAACAGCATATCTTGAATACTACATATTTAATCACAATTGTTCCTAAGCCAATTTCTGAATCTACATGGTTAAAATTAATTTATATAATTAAGTTATCTAGCTTACGTATACCTCGCTATTTTTATAATTGTTTTATAATAGTTTTGAAATATTTTTATATTCATCCCTGGAAATTTCGAATTTATCGTCATAGTCATATCTCTTCAAATTCAGATCTTTATAAATATTGAATTCAATGTCGTTAAATGATTTCGCTTCAAAATAAATAAATAATAATAAATATTTTTGTTATTTCATTATATTTTCATACTTTTTCTTTAATTAAACATAGAATTTAAACACCAATAACCTTGTTTAATCTAGGATAGCCTTTAATATTACTAAAGCCTTGCTTTAAAAAAAATACCAAGTATTTATCTATGATTTTTTTATCTTGATACATTTACTGCTTATTCATTTTCTAATTATTATATCTCCATTTGTTTTCAAACACTTCATTACTCATTAATTACGAGAAACCTTGTTCGAAATCATATTAGACGATTTTCTCAGCTTAGTATTAAATATGATATATGGTTTTAACTATTGTATTTTACTTCAGTAGATACAATGCGACTATGGGTATTTAATACCCTAATTCATTATTTAAAATATTCCTGCAAGCCATGATTCTTAGCAGTCTTGTTGTGATGTAAATTTGATAATATCTTGGGAGTTCCATGATTTGGTGCAGGGGAATAATCATCTGAAGATTTATAAGATTTTTATGGGATTTTTATATCATATTCAAACATCAAAAGATTTTTTTTTTAAACTAAATTTCACAATATTTTTTGTAGTAAAATTTTCAATTTCGACTGCTACCTGTAGATAATTTTTGACTTATTGGCCAACCCAATTGCTCAATATTAACAATATTTGCATTTGCGTAATCATGAATTATCTGAGATACATATACATACTTTACCCTCTTATACACTTTCAATAAAATCATACATACCCAAGTAAGCCAATATCAAATGACACTAAATTCAGGATATGAATTATGATAATCCCATAAACAAACTTATTCAATAACATCTTTGCAAAATTAAAACTTTTTCAAATATACTACCAGCTAATTTTGAAATAAATTCTACATAATTTGGCAGTTCCTTTAATTTTAACATACCTACTCGTATCATTCATAAATTTATAAGGATACACACATTTTCTAGGTAACAAATTACTTTTCTTCTTTTGGTGTACTTTTGGACAGTGTTTAAAATTCTTAAGTTGGATGCTTTCGAATTGTATATTTAATACGATAAGTACAATTTTTACATAAAATAGATAATATTATAATTAATCAAAACGAAATATAGTTCCTTTAATTCTTCTGCATTCTTTACAAACTACATATTATGTATAGTGCAAAGAATACATGTAGAATTGCTAGGTTATTAAATTAAGTATCCTATTAAAAGTGTAGAATTGCTAAGTTATTCGATTAAGTATCCTATTAAATAGCCCATTAAGTCTTAAAGTAATTTCAGATCTTCGATATGCTGTATGGATGAACTGGAGAAACTAACCGTTCGACAGCTACAGGGTTTTCTCAGGAGGAAGAGTCTACCTTATCGGTATAGCGTTAAGACTGATTTGCTTACTCAGATCACAAATAATTTTGGGGAAGGAATTACAGTGGATGATATATTAAACGACACGATTGAAGATAGTGAAACAGAAGAGTATAAGGAGTTGTCAGACGTACTAAAAGAAGAAGAGAAGTAGACAAAGATGGCAAACAGAAATAACTTCGTCTTTCGCGATGTGGAGGAGTCTCTTGAACAGTTTTCGGGAGAAGGGGGAAAAAGTTGCACTAAATGGACTGAGGAATTTGAGTCGATCGCTATAGCCTGTGAATGATATTCAGAAGTACCTGTATGCCCGTAGGTTACTGAGAGGTGCTGCAAAGTTAGCAGCGGAGGCCACTGGGGGAATCACAGATTGGAACATGGAATTCGGGAAAAGGTTGACAAGCATCGAAGTTCACAAACAGTTGGAGTCCCGGAAGAAATACACGTCAGAAAGCCTATTAGAATACTTGAATGCTCCCTAGTAGAGTACAAAATAAATGGAGTCCCAGACACGGTAGGTAAAAAAACAATACTTTACGAAGCCTCAACGCTCGAAAAAGCACACGGTGCTTTAAATGTAACCATTTTGGGCATATAGCACCAAACGGCCCGGTTAAAACCGAATCAACATCATCGTCAAGGGGAATAAGTCAAGTAAAACGGATTGAATCTGACGGCAGGCATATCATGGTGAACATAGAGGGTAAGCCGCATTAAGCTTTTGTTGACAATGGAAGCGATGTTTCACTTATACATCAGTCGTTTCGGAGGGACATTAAAGCTCGACCAACCGGGAATGACGCTGAAAGGGTTTGGAAATCAACCGCGGAAAACACTAGGGTCATGTCTTTTGGATGTGCAGGTAAACAGTGGATACGTTTTCAAGTTATACCGGACCAGTGGATTCTTGAGAAACGTGGACGTAGTGATAGGTTATTGGAAAGTTGAAGTAGTGAAAAGCGGAAAAGTGGAAATAGCTGAAGCTGAAAAGGTATGTGAGTGGGAGGAGAATTTTGTGCACGATCTGAAAGAGAACGATATTTTCAAGATCGAGTCAATGGACAGCAAATAGGTCAAAGAAATGCTACACGTAGGTAATGAGCAATTTAGAGGACGCGTAGAAAACATAGTAAGCGCGTATACCCCAAAGATACCGGCCAAGTCATGCACAGAGATGAGTATCGTAATGATGGATGAGATACTGGTGTACCGAAAAGCAAGGCGATTGGCGCCAGAGGGAAGGAAAATGGTAGACAAACAAATACAGGTTAGAGGAGGGCATAGTTCGGGAGAGTCGATCAGAATACGCCAGTCCCATCGTGCTAGTTTAGAAGAAGGATGGCAGTTACAGACTGTGTGTAGATTATCGAGAATTAAATGCGAAGATGGTCAAAGACCGATATCCCATGACTGTAATGGAGCAACTATATGAAGCGAAAGTGTTCATAACATTGGACCTTAGGAATGGTTTCTTCCATGTGGACATAGCGGAGAACAGTAGAAAATATACAGCATTTGTAGCGCCGGATGGTCAGTTCGAGTTCCGGAAGGTGCCTTTTGGCCTGTGATGGCGTGTAGCAGAGAAATAAGAAAACCTTCTGAAACTCAAAGGTCGAGATCAAAGAAGCGAAAAATGTTTTTAATCCAAAAAGAGCTGACACGGATGAAAATAGTTTTAGTACCTATGCGAATAAATTTAAAATGTCAGAAGAAATTTTATTTCCGCGTGATTCCTCTGTTGAATATCGAACTTTGAACTTTATTACTGTGTTTTCAGCAATTTCTGAATACATACGTTGAAGTATAAAATCTCTGATGGAAATATTAAGTTCGAAACTGCTTCTGAACGAGGACTCGGTTTTAAAATTATTTTGTTGTCCTATAATATCTTCGTAATATAAAATCTAGTCATTTTATCGTGCATTCTTATGAGATAAATACACGTTTTTTATTTGTCATGAGAGCTCTCAGATTAGGGTTGAAGGCGCAGGAAAATTCTGTGGATTAAGTGTTACACTATTTTAACATTCAGTCTTCAAAATCATATAATAAAATCATAATTAAGCATTTATTTTGTTTTAACAAAAAAATATTTTGTTTTAACAAAAAAATAAATGAGATAAATTTAGTTAAAAGCAGTTATGAAGGCGTTCCGAGTTCTAGGGACTGAAATTTAAGTCAAACCTAACATATGGAACGACAAATTTACCGGTGACATTTCCATATGTCATACACGAATATGTCATAAATGGATATTTACTTTCAATTCTTACTTAAACTTGTTTCTGCTTTTATAAAGATAACCAATACATAGTATTAAAAAAGATAAAATAGGATAAAATGGCTGACGTAGTGATGAAACATTATGTTAGTAAAATTATTGAACATTCGTGCTACGAAAGTAAAACTATTTAAATTAATGGTCATTTTATACTTTTTGTTGCGAACGATCCTTCAATCTTGTAAAATTCTCGTAGCTGCAAGAAAGATTTTGTCGCCTTAAATATATCGACACAGTCAAACCTATATGGTCGACAAAATTGTATTTTCACTTCGCAGCCCTGCTTAGTATCATTGGTGTTTGTGTTTTCTAAAAACTACGTACGCCCATGTCTGTAAGTACAGACCAGCAGTTTTGGCACTTAGTGAAACACAGGTAGATTCCCACCCACACTCCTCAGATCTGAAGCTACCTGGCTACGAAGTAGTGCCGCTATTGTTTTCTCGTCGCGGTCTCGCCACCACTTACATGCGTACTGATGTAGCTTATCAAATTCCCTGTCCCAGTCGGGAATTGAATTTCCAGTGGTTAAAATTCCATCTCCGTAAGCACATTATCCACTATTGCCTTAACGAGTTTGATACGCTGTCTGACTCCATTCAAAGAATTGTATCCCTGTGTGCTCATACTGAAATTGTCATTACGGACGATTTCAATATACACAATTCTGGGTGGCTTCGACATTCTGGACAGACAACACCCGATGGACGGTGTGTTGGGATCCTCGCTGCGGAAAACAACTTAACGCAGCTTGTAAATGAGCCCACGCGAATACCAGACGTTGATGGTCATACCACCAACACCCTGGATTTGTTTTTAACTTCTCACCCTGATAGGTACTCCGTTGGTGTGCTCTCCCCTCGAGACTCGTCGGACCATTGTGTCATATCAGCTAATTTCTCGTACATCCACCGCACAGTTAGAGAAAACATTAATTAAAGAACCATATGGCAATACGAGAAATCCAATTGGAGCAGACTTGACATCTTCTTCAGGAATGTTAACTACTCGTCACGTTCCCTCGTTAACGACGTGGATGCTGCTGCTGATATGATCACAGACAATATTATCTTTCAAATGAAATCCTATATCTCTCATCGGATGAAGAGCATCAAACCAAACAAAAGAGCATGGTATGACTCGAGCTGTAAAGAGGCTGTCAAGGTTAAAGAAGTGTTTTTTCGGTTCTAGAAGACCAACCCGGCAGGGTAAAACCAAAAAAGTTTAAACGGGCCAGGTATGACTGCAACGCCTTCCCTAAAAATGTGGAATTGAAATATGGCAAAACACTGAGGCAAGAAATGCTACTACACACCAAAGACAGTAACTTTTTCGGTCGCTCGTCAAAAGCACTAGAAATTTCGCCTCACCCTCCATCCCAACGATCACTTACAATAACATTACAGCTGTCAGCTCTTTATACAAGGCCACGCTGCTTGCTGCACACTTGCGGCCAGCTCAACACTTCCAGATTGTGCTTCGTCCACGCCTGGTAAAAGAGCAAGATCTTAACACACAGAAATCCGCCGGTCCATTTTGTATACCTCACCTTTCCCTAAAAAGGGGTGCTCTTCTCCCTGGCAAAACCACTGCGTAAGCTTTTTTATCACTCCTACGCTTTATGACTCTTTTCGGGCAGATGGAAAACAGCATTTATCCAGCCCGTCCCTAAAAGGCGAATCTTCTTCCCTCTCTTCCTACAGACCCATCCCTTTATTCCGAGACCAGGGAAAAGCTCATAAACCATCAGCTCATGAAAAGTCTCGGAATGCTAAAACTTTTCAATGACCGGCAGTATGGTTTTCGTAGCAACAGGTGCACTGTTGATTTTATGGCATGTCTCGAAAAGCGGTACCAAAGCGTTCACCAATCTGGCGAAAGCAAGATAGTTGCTCTTGATACTTCTTGATATGATATTGCTTTTGGGATCGATAGCTTCAAGTCTGATGTTCACAAAATAAATGCTGGCGTGCTCCAGGCCTCCGTTCTGTCTCCGACATTTTTTTAATTTTCATTTATGATGTCTTGTCTGCCACTTCCAATCCAATATATTCCTTTGCTGATGACAGCACGCACTGCTTTTCTTATTCGCTCCCAGACTTACGTCCCCTTCGGCTGTAGTACGGGAACGACAAAATATGTTAAGATCATTAAAATCTGATATTTGGCGCACTATCAACAGAGTGGGACTTAATGCTTCGAAAACACAATGCTGTCTGCTGTAGTTAAAGCGGAATTTATATTCATGAATGGCACTTACATTGTCGAAACCGAAAAACCTTCCATTCTCGGTATGTGAGCCTGTGACAACTTACGTTGGAATGACCACATATTCGATATCGAAAAAAAAGCTATGAAATGTCTACGTTTTCTCCAGCGATGTAAGAAATATTTCCCCCCTCTGCTTAGGCTTCAATATATCAGGCATTTGTACGCCGAAAATTGGAGTACAATGCCCACAACTGGTCAGGTGCTCCTGAAACATCTCTGCACCTGCTAGATGGGACTCAAAACCGTGTAATAAAACTCATAGGTGATACAAATATCAGTCAGTTGAAACTCTCGAACACCGATGTAATGTCTCCTGTCGCACTTTGTTTTATTTTTACTTCCACCACCAGTGCTCCATTGAAATCGCCAGTAGGATTCCGCCCCTTCAAACCTTCAACCGTAATACCAGTCTCGATACGAATGATTATCAGCATACTATCAAGCCCACTTTCGGACGTACTCCAAAATATCGTGACCCGTTCCTAAATCGTACCACTCGCTTGTGAAATGCTTTGCCGACCTCTCAATTTTCTAGTCGTTATAATTTTGGAAACATTTAAGACCAATGTACATCAGTACCTCTCTTTTCTTCCTCCCCAAGTTTTCTTGGCCTGCGCTGTGTACAAACATTTTAAGGGTACACAAATCCCTTGAGCACGCGCTAATTATAAAACAAACAAACAGCGATAATTGTTTCCTATGTAATTGAAAAATCAAGTAATTCGTGTACAAGTACAATTTCTTGTGTTATTAAATGAATTCCATAAGTATTTAAATTTAAGTCAAAAATTTAAAATTAACGATACAAAATTTTGACACCCGCCCAAAGACTTAATATGATAAGAACAATTGTTTTTGGTCCAAGAAGCTGTAGAAAAACGTATGGTTTGTTAAACATTTTATGTAAAATTTACCATACCCAAGTTATAATTTGCCTAAAAACATCTTATAAGCACTAATATAGACTATTGTAAACAATTATTGAAGAATTATGTTAAATATGTGGAAGTCAAAGTGACATTGCAAACCTTACAAGAGGTTCACTTCCTAATTCAGGGAATTTCGTGTTCATTTAATTATAATATTTCTACTCAATCTCAATCTCTAAGTACATATACTACTTTGAAATTTTTCGTTTGTTATAATTCGCTCGACTTAAGAATCTTAAATTATTTTAATTTAAACAAAAAACACAACTTTTCGGACTACTGAAACTCTTTACTTCTACTTACGACTATTACAGTTATGTTTTTAAAATGGATGGATTATGTTACAACATTAAGAATGAAAGAGGAAACAGGTAACGTGGGAAACAAAGATAACGAAAATAACATGATCACTTTACGGCATGTGTTTCAGATCACGTGGGAAACAAACATAACCAAAATAGTGTGATGGCATTACGGCATGTATTTGTTATGTGGATGTGGGATCTCGTTTCATTACTTCTCCCCCTTTAGTGAAACAAGTGCCAGAGGGTGTTACTTCTCGAAGAAGCTCTGACAAGTAGTACAATTATTAATTACTCGTATCTGTATTACGAGTATTTTATTCCTCATATAAGGGAAAAAGTAGTCTCGTTGTAAGTGTTGATGTGTCTCAGTAATACCTCTGTGGTTTTGTATCGTAGTCATTTCTAATTTGGTTTTGTTCGTCGTTATCCGTAATGTCGATCACAAAAGCTTTTTACATCTTACCTTTCTTCTTCTGTCATTATTGCAGTTAGTCTGTTTGGAGGGGAATATTTTTGAAAAATATTAATGATGTTGTTTTCGGAAAACGATTCTCTAGTAATAGTACGTATGCCTTTGTTTATTCCTAAAAATTAATTTAGCCCATTTTGAGGTGGACTAGCCGATGTTTGAAATCGAATATTACTTGCAAATTAAATTCGTTAATTTGCATTAGCGCATCGGCATCAGATTTTTGAACTGATTTTTTTACAGACGATTTCCTCCAACTTCAATCGCCATCGAACAAGTTTGGAGTGTGGTTCCTTCAAACTCATAAGCTATTGCAGAGGCTTGTGGTCAGTGACTATCTTCAATTTACTGCCGAAAAGGTAGGGGCGGAAGTACTCGTAGTTTGTTGCCCAGACAATAGAAAGCAATTCCTTTTCGATTGTCGCATAATTTCGTTCTGATGCTGTGAACGCCCTGCTTGCAAAGCAGATTGGTTTGTCAGGACCAATGGGTCCTTGTGCATGACGGCACCCAACGCCACGTTACTGGCATCTGTGTTTAGCACAAACGGTCTAGAAAAATCAGAATACTGGAGAAGGGGATCGTTGGATAAAATATCTTTACACAGTTCAAAAGTTTTTTATACTCTTCGTCAAGAGTAATTTCTGCGCCTTTTTTAAGACATCGAGTGAGAAGTTTGGTCAATTTCACAAAATCGCGGATGAATTTCCGATAGTATCCAGCCTACCAGACCTAGGAAGGACTTGATTTCCTTCGTTGATTTGGGTATTGGGAATTGTTTTATAGCTCGAATTTTGTCAGGATTTGGTTTTACGCCATCCCTGGTCATTATATGTCCCAGGAACGCTGTTTCTTTGCGTAAAAACTCGGACCGGTTTAATGTGATCTTTAATTTTGCTCGTCTTAGTTTATTGAATATTTTTTGTAGACTCTCTACATATTCCTGCAACGATGTTGAATATACGACTGTGGCATTTAAGTATACAAGACAGATTTTGCCGATATAATCTCTGAGAACATTATCCATCACTCTCTGAAATGTGGAAGGATCATTTTTCAGACCAAACGGCATTGTAACGAACTCATAATAGCCTGACTGGACTATAAATATCTTAAGGGTCCATCTCAATTTGGTGGAAACTACTAGCCTTATATTTGCCAATGGATATTTATCACTTATTGTTTTATGGTTTTAGGAATGAATCACGGATATTTCAGAGTATATGCAAAAGTGGGCTCATTGGAACACTGGTGGTGAAAATATCGGTAGAACAACGTAAAATAGGAGACATTACGTCGGTGTTCAAGGGTGCGAATTGATTGTGTAATAGTAGCATCACCTAAAGAAAAGTTTCATTGCGCGGTCTTGATTCCTACCTACCAGGTAAAGCAATGTTTTAGGAGCACATGACCAGATGGGCGGATGAATGCCCAAAGAGGTGAAATACAAGTACTTCTTACAACACTTTAGGAAATCTAGACATTTAGCAGGATTTTTGATGACATCAAATATATAGTCATTCCAACGGAAGTTTGTTATTGACACACACACCGGGAATGGGAAGTTTTTCGGTATCGACAATGCAAGTGCCATTCATGGACAATTATGGGGTGTTAAAATTCAGCTTTGGTATCAGAAGACATTATTGTGTTTTGGAAGCATTAAATGCTATTCTGTTAATGGTTCACCAATTAGTTATGCAGTTAGAATCAGAATTTAATGAACTTAACATACGCTGCCATTCCCGTTCTACAGCCGAACAGCAGCGGCGTGAGTTCGGGAACGAGTATAAAAACATTCCTTGTCGTCAGCAAACGAATATATTGGATCAGAAATAGCAGTGAAGAGATCATTTATGAAGATTAAAAAGAGTGTCGGAGGCAGAACGGAGCCCTGCGGCAAACTAGCATTTATTTTGAATTAAGCGTTCTGAAAGTAATTTCTAATCCTCTGAGAGTCGTCGATCCCAAATGCACGAATTTTGGAAAAAGAGCCTGATGCTAAACTCTTTGAAATGCTTCCGATATATCAAATGCACCTTTCTTACTTTCCGCAGCCTGATATACGCTTTGGTTCCACTTTGCAGTGAGATATGCCATCAAATCACCAGTGGACCTATTGCTGTGATAATCGTACTGCCGGTCATTGAGGCGACAGTTTGTCAGCGTTTGCATGATATTAGAAAGAAGGAACGTAAGTGCTATGGGTCTGTAGGAGGAGAGAAAAGAAGATTCGCCTCTTTTAGGACTGTTTCAGTTTTATCGCAAAGAGTCATAAAGAGTAGGATTTATGGTTTTGCCACCATGTAGGCACACCTCTTCAGAAGAAGGGGAGTTATACGATATACGATACCGCCTCCAAGTTATAGGCCGTTCAAGTGAGGAACCTCTGATTTCGAGGTAAAACTTCTTAAAAGGCACTAGATTTCTAACAGATTCAGCTTAAGAAACCGTTGTACACATTTTTGAAAAAAAATTTTAGTGTGCATAAAATTCTAAAATTCCGTCGAGTTCGATGAACGCCAGCCAAAATTATGGCATTTTAAAACTAACATTTTGAAAAATCGTTGGACTAATTTCATCAGAAAAATGCGTTTATATCGAAATTCTCAACTTTAAGATTACTTTTTTTTATGAAAACGTTTGTCTTCTCTTCATTATCTACGATTTCTATGTATAACTTTTTCACCTACGAACACCGGAAGTTACTGCAAACCCCTACTTTATTCAGACAAATGGGTCGCAAAATAAATTTAATATCCCTTTAAATAGTTTTTGTGTTCCTAAAAAGGTCCGGTACGCTTTAAGATTTCAAAATGCTTTTATACAAAATTTTTGAAATGTTGCCCGTGCCTTTGGATGCACCTTCTACCACGTTTGATGATTTCAGACTGCAAATTAATGTTTGGTAAAATTCCTCTTAGCTCCTCTGCCACTGTATTTATTCTTTCCCTTTCCGACTTTAAATCTCAGTCAAATAAACCCTTTCACTCAAACTAGACGAAATGGCGTATTTGTCCGTCTCAATCTCAGCATCACTGCCTGTCTCGCTCACACTTGGTTCTCATTTTAACTTATTAAAAAGAATTAACTATGAATCGGGCTTCTTAAACAAAATACATATTTTTTTTATCCTCAAATAAGCGTTAGTCTAGCAAGTGTCATACAGTTTTGGAATCCAGACTAAATACACCATCTTTTAAAGTTACTTGCCAAAATTGCGCAGTCCAATTTTTTGTCAGTACAGTCAGTTCAAGTTAGGTGATTAATGATTTTCAGATACATGGATGGACAAAAAAGCAATATTTTAGTTAAAACTGATAAAATTATGTTTCAATTTTGAACCGCAATTTATAGAACAGTTACTTACAGTTACGTGACAATAAAAAAATCGAAGAAAAGTAAAGATTTGCGGTCACAGTACTTGAAAGATCGTCACAGGGTGTCAGATTTCTCGATTCTTTTTTTGAGTGCCAATAATTTTAAAAGTACATGACTTAGATTTTTTTTTTATAATCTTGTGATAACCGACACCACTTGACCTATCGCCCGTTTCGGGCTTGACGTTGATTTTTGGGACACCCTGTGTACCTTTACGCTTTGAAATAAAATGTTTTAATTTTTTTTTATGGGAACACTCCGTAAATTTGTGTTTTAATTCAAAACGTACATCTTCCCTTTTCATCCCTTTCTTACAAGTGGTTTTTTATACCTATCAGCCTTTCACAATTTTAGATTAAAAGAAGAAAATGTGTGTATCAAGGTCACAAAAAGATAAGCGTATTTTGACGAAGGGTCCCCTTTTACAATATTATAGATTCCAACGTCTAACCTTAGATTGTTACACTTAGCCTTTACACCACAGTACCATTACTCATCGTTTGCTAATACGCACTTCATATTCTCGATGGGTGGCCGTAAGTTAATGAGTGTATTGGTTTTCAAATTGGACCATTCGGCGTTCAATCCAAACCGTTCCCGAAAGGATTCTTTATTTCAAACAACTAAAATCATGTAATATGAGTGGTTGCCTAGAATATATCAACAAATGCAATTACTCTAATAATTTAGTCTCCCCATCGAACATTTTATCCCATTCCTGAAGCGAAATAGCCATTAAGACCAAACATTATTCTTTCTCTTTCTGTCCCATTTTCCGAAAAACATCATAAGTGTAAATAAATAATTATATTTTGTACTATGCACAAGTTTAACTCAGAGTCCCTGGCTCGGCAGCTTTTCATTTGTGGGCAAAGTTGGTCAGCTTATTTTATTTACCGCGGTCGGATTGCATAATGTACGAGTAGGTGAACTGTGGGTAGTTCTAAGAAAAGAAAAAAAACAACAGAAAAACCATGAATATTCATCTTTTATTGTTTCATCATTTAGAGTGTCCGTAACTATCCCCTATTTAGCAGTAGAGGAAAGATAGGAATATAAGCTTCTCACTTTGGTTAAAATGAAATGCATAAGGAATTCGCTCTTGAAAGCTCTCATAAGGACAACATGATCTGCATATTTGTCGACAGGAATTTTTGAAGATAATTACCTTAGGGCTGCCATATTTTGACGATATTATATTTTTGACAAAAAAAATAAAAATAAATTGCATAAGATAATTTTTTTATTTATTTTTGTTTATTGTAGCAAATAGTGTTAAACGTTACATTTTAATAAATATAATAAAATCAAACTAATTTGAAGAAAATTCACTATTGCTGTCGTTTTCATCATTTAAATTTATAACAATCTCCTCTCTTGCTGTTTCAGCAAAAACATCTACATACATCCCACATCTTACGTTCAACTTTTAGTTCAACATGTTTGACGCAATTAAGCCATTTTTCACTGTCCACTTTCTCAAGTACTTCTGTTAATAGCAGCTTAAGGTTTTTCATTTTGAAAGATTTGTTTTCGCTTGCTATGAATCCTTTAACTTCAGCCCATATCAACTCTGTTGGATTAGCCTCGCAGTGGTTAGGCGGCAATCGTAGTACTTTGTGTCCTGCAATTTGAACTAGAAGTAAAGCGAAAAAATTAAAAGGAAGTGAAACGAGGAAAAAATACTTTATTTGAGACGAGAGGAAAAAAAATCTGTTTACAACTTTTGTCGACGTGAGCAATTTGTATGTTTTGTGCTTAGTGTTTTGGTCAGTTATTGAGTGATAAACGTCGAAAAGTGCTCGAAACGTTTTCTGTAAATATAAGCCCACACTGCTCATTCATTCTGCTAAATCTTGGCAGTGCTTACAATCCGTCGCCCTAATCACACCAAAAAGCATTTAAAACTGAACATGAGGAGGTATTGATTTCGTTTCACTTAATCTTTATACATTATTTGAAATGACAGTGGCCATTCATAATGAAAGGAAATAGAAAATTAAAAGCTCCTACGCCAGACAATGACTTTACTCAGAATTCATCCGTTCACAATTTTTGGTTATACACATATAGTATGTACGTAGGTATATGAATGAAAACACGCCTTCTTTCATTAGATGACTATATCATAAAACTGTTATTATAACTACCGATATATGTATAGTATCATAAAATTGTTCTCATTAATCGGACTTTATTGTTCTAAAACTACCTTTAACTTATGTAAAATCGAGCCTTTTAGGCATTAGATCTTATACCACAATTATTATGCTGGTATTAACCTCTGGCTAGTAACTCAACTAAAACTTGGTTTCGAACCTAACTACTAAATTCTCAGCATATGGAGGGTGTTTTTGTTTAGATGTATTCAAATTCAATATAAAATGAAATATTTGAATCTAATGTTAATGTCCACGATATTAGCTTTATTTAATAAATAAATATGCCATTAGTGTTTAAATATGATATCGGTCATATGCGCGCCACGGTTAGCTCGAATGAAGTGCAATCGTAAAGCCAATTTTCGACAACTTTATCGAAAAACTGGGATCGTATATCAGCAATAACACGGCGAATTTTGACTCCCATATCTCCCAACGTCTTTGGTTTATCGGCATAGACTAGTGACTTCACATACTCCCAAAGAAAGTAATCAAAGGGTCTGAGATCACAGGATCGTGGAGGCCAGTTCACAGGTACGCTAAATTATGCGTTCAGCAAATGTTTCGATGGTGTCAAATCAAAACTCTGTCACGTCAATGACATTCAACTGAGGAACGGAGAAGTCAGAAATCATGTTTCTATAGCGCTCTCCATTAACGGTAACATTCTGGTCGGCATCGTCCTTAAAGAAATATGGGCCGATGATGACCAGCACACCAAACCAGTGGGTTTTAACGGTTGTACGGGCGTTTCAACAAAGCCTTCTAGGTTTTCTTCACTCCAAATTCGACTATTTTGCTTATTTACGTAAACCAAAAATGGGCCTCAGAGAGAGTAAAAGTCTGCGTTGAAAATGAGGATCAAGCTGAATCATGTTTTCGGAGCATTCACCGAACCTACGACGCGTATAATAGTTACGCCGTTTTAACTCGTGCACAAGCTGGATCTTATAAGCTTTTAAGCCAAGATCTTTCCATAAAATCTTCCACAAAGTGGATGGGCATAGCTCCAATTGCTGCGCACGATGGCAAATCGACTCATTCGGATTTTCCTCAACACTGCGCTCCACAACGGTAATAACTTCTTCTATTCGCACTGTTCATCGTCTTTGGGGATGCGCATTATCTACTACATAGAGTGTACGTAATGCGAAAACGATTCATCGTGTTCCGAATAACTTGCTCAGATGGATTATTATGGCGACCGTAAAATGGACGTAGCGCACGACAAGTTTGGCGAACTGAACCATGGTTTTCAAAATGAGTTTGCATAATCTATTCATCATAAAATGGCAAAATATACTTACCACAAATCAACTTTCAGCTGTCAAAATGACGATCTGTGGAAACAGTGTTGCCAGTTTAAAAAGTAAACCTCTAAAAAAAACACCCTTTATACATATGTTCTGTAGAATAGTCGAATAATTAATCACAAGATTCGTATTTACTTGCTAATATATGTACATATAATAGTTTCTATATCACACATTTTAACATCCATCTAATAAAATAAATAAATAAATAAAATAAACAAATAAATAAAATTCAACCAAATAAGCATATAGTACATATACATATGGCAACACCTTATGCTCTTTTAGATTAGTTAAAGCTCGCAACAGCTTTTAAAAACAACAAAAACTAAAAGCTCTTGTGAAAATACAATATCACTTATTAAGATAAATACTCGTAAGTGTGGTCCTGTTAGAAGGTCCAGAGGATATCAATGGCGGGTACATTTGCAATTGATCAATCAATAATGGGATTCTTATAAAAGTTAAAACAGCAATATCAACGTGAACCAGTGCCACCAGTGCCACTGGTCAGTGCCAAAACAAAATGAAAGACGTAAGCTACTATTAACAGAAGCACTTAAGAAAGTAGACAGTGGAAAATGGCTTAATTGCGTCGATCATGTTGAACTCAGAGTTAAGCGTAAGATGTGGGATACGCCACAACAGAGGAGATCGTTATAACTTTAAATGATGGTTTCGTTGGCACCTTCTTGAGTTTTGAAAGAGCTTGGTGTCGTCCGAGATACAGGAAATAAATAAGTCATCAATGTCCACATCCGTTTTCTTCTAATGTCTTATCAGTTTTCAACTGTTTTAACCCATAACACCTATGCTTGACTAAGTTTGAAGTACTTTTTTGATTATATTTATACAAACACAAACAACTTCTACACGCCAATAAATTTTCAATTGTAGTAGATTATTTCTGGTTTCAATTACACCCAACACATCGCACACCTTGTTTCTGCCTCTATTATTATTTATTTTTAGAACCCCGCTTACTAGTTTTGCTGAATTATTTAATAAGCCACTTGTGCTCACCATTGAAACGTCTGAATCATTTGTTGAATCCTAAAATAATTTAAACATTAGCACTGCAAGTATAAATATTACTAAATCTACGCAAATTTACTTACTCGTACTTTATTAAATTCCATTTTACAAATTATAATGAACAGATAATATAATCATTGACAAAATTGATTGCATCATACTGGACCAATGTGAGGGACGTACTACACACTCACTGTATTCGAATTAGTCGAAACATTCGGTGTACTCGGTGTAGATGAACAGTTAAACGTGCACTCGTTTTGTTTGAATGAAGCACTCACTCGCGAAAGAGAAACCAACTAGTGCATTCGATCCGTTATATTGTGATGGAATGTTGTGCAGTGTTTGTCTCTTGAACAGTTGTACCCATTTTTAAAGTACTACTGCAGTGAATAGAATATACCCATTGAGAGAAGTAAATGAATACATTCATGCAGACCTCTAGCGTTTACTTCTTTCCGTCACCTCCATTGACGGAAACTATAGGAGCTAGTGCTAGGGAATCTTTTGCCTGAAGTCCTGTTGCTGAGTCTAGTAGGTGGCTACGCTTAATGTGGGCACCTATTATGGGGTGAGGCAGCTATGACAGAAGATCCAGCAAATAGGGCGGGGTAATCCTATGTATATTGAGTGTTAGAGCTCGCTATCCGTAGGTTAGGTTCGGTGGTAAGGCAACAGGGGTTTAATTGCGGTTCCTAGTCTTAATTTCCGCTTTCCGTCTAGCGTTAGTTGTCATTTTGATAAGGGTTTATGCGAATATAGTCTTATTTTCAGCTCCTCCTATTTGTCACATTTTTAGCGGCGAACAATAAGAAATGCGAAGAAGGCATTCAAATAGACAGAGAGGATAAGCCAAAATGGTAATGGTCGGTATTAGGAAGCCTTTCAGAAACCACAGTCAAATTCATTTATTTTGGGGGTGCCCCACATATATAGCATTTAGCAGAACAATAGTGTCTGATAAAATGTTACATACATATACTTCCATCTAGCATTGTAAAATGTAATTCGTACTTAGCTAGCATAGAACTGCCATCGAAATTAATTTGATACGCAGATAATTGGCGTATAGCATTTTTCATTAAGGTCCCTTGCTCCCTTACTAAATGCTGATTTTCCTTCATAAAAATAAACTCAATAGGTCTGCAAAACGGAACGTGGGTTGACCCATAACTCAGTTTTATTGTCATCTACTAATTTGGGAGAAACAAAAGCTATCAAGAACATAAATTCATCGGTTTGTAAAGGCTGTGTCCTGCATTGCCATCAAATCCTCACTTGCAAATTAGCTTTGAATCTGAGACTGGATCAATGTCACTGATTTTTAAAACGTAGGGTAATGTCTAATAGCTCCTGTAGGTAAACCTCTGCAGATGGATAGAAAATTGTTCTTAGATTATTATTCATGAAACTGCGGAGAATATCATACTTTCTTTCAGAAAGGTCAAGGTTAAAATATAAAGCAAGAACTTGATGAGGACTTAAAGTCGGCTGATGTTGACTTGTTGATGTTGATCCTCTTGAAATATTGCATGCAAAACTAAATTCTTCAACAGAGCGTGAATTTATCAGACCTTGAACTTTACGTTTTTTTTTGTCTTTATACATGCTTCCTCAAACCTTACTAAAGGTCTTCCGCGACGAGTTTCTTGCTGCGGTTCTCCAGTGGATCTTGATCAGACTTTGTCTAACTACCAACCTATGCGGGCGTGTTTTTCTTTTTCTTCTGTATACCGAATTCAGTTACTCTTCTGCTTTCCTTCAATGTCCCGTAAACTGCCGATTCAGTATATTTCCCGTCGTTGTTCGGCGACCTAGTTTTGTCTGCCGATTCACCTGTACCAGTTTTTTCCCCAAAAAAAAAAAAAATAAATAAATAACCCAAACAAAAATTAATTGATAAGTGTTCGTAACATAAATAAACAAACAATGAAAAAGTGCTGTGCTAGTGTTTTGTGCTCAACTGTTGACCCCAGCGCCGAATTGGTAGACTGCAATGGTTTCTGTGGAAATTCATTCCATGCCGTATGCATCGGACTTATCCGGAGATCCATTACCTACCTCAAGGATTATTGCAGTCTCTTCAATTTTTGCTGCGTCGAGTGCAAAGAGATCGCCTTGGCTCACGTTATGCTGGAAATTAAATGCAACAACGAGTCTATTAATGCGATACTAACCGAGAATAATCATATTAACAGAACTATTCTCGACAGAATAGAGAAGATGGAAGACTCAGTAAACTGCATTGACAGTAATGTGGAAGCTTACAAGTCCACAGGAAGAATGATCGAAAAGCAACTGACTGTGATCAAAAATCTGACCAAAAACCAATCTCATCACGATAACGAGAGCGAAGTGATCAAATATCACATCGATGGATTAAAAGCATTCCTCAAAACAAATTTTTCCAACCTCGTTTAATTCAACGTACTCACACACATAAACGACTCTATCAATCTTCTCCGAACTGATCTCGACTTGCTTTTTCAATCCTCCTCCAAAACAATACATCCCACCCCGCATCCGTCAGACTCTACGCTCGATGACCTAACCCTAAAAATAATAGACGTCAGCGAGGAACTCATAGCAACTCGGTTGACCGTTGCCGAAATCGGTAAAGAAGTGAGATTGGCTTCCCACAAAATCGATGGAATACCCGATCAAATTCAATTCAAAGCTAGTTCCCCGTATAATGTCTCAATTCATAATGAATTAGTAGACACGGAGTCATTTTCAAATACTCCTCCCTTCGCCCTAACAACGGAAACCGAAACCGCGCTACCTTTACCAACTAGTATCCCGCCCGCCCCTGCCTCACGCAAACTGCTCAAACAATTCGGAACTTCATGAACCCCCTGCGAATGGAAAAGCCGACTCGAAAAGCTGAAAGAGGGAAACCGTACAGCATTATACGTTGAAGGGGCTCCTCAACACCATGATGTTTCTTAGATGCGGAATTTCTTTCACCGAAATTATGCCATCACCATTAGCGAGTGCGAGATGATTTCTCCTGCTGACTCCAATAGTTCCTGCAGCTTCAAAATCAACATCCCAACCAAATATTCGTGGTTGTTCCCTACTTCCTCTGGTAAGGCCACTAAAGCTGGGAGGATAAGTATCACCAAATGCTCCGAGGAACAAGAAAACCCACATCTCGATAATAATCAAAATTTTAAAAATAATCGTAGTGATAAGCTTAAAAAAAGACCGCTCCCAAACCCCCTTCCAACTAAAAAGCACGCTAACAAAAAACGAAGCTCTAATCCCGATCCCAACTGGAGCTTCAAAACGAACTTGCTCCCCGATTTTAGTCCTCCCTCCTCACCAATCCTCTAATCCGCTAATTCCCAATGTTCCACCCAAGCCCCCGTGCCAACGCGTCACTTTCAACTTAACCCATAATATACCTTCTCAATCTTCTACGCCACCAATCCCAGCTAACAACTCATTTCCTAACTTCGACCTACAAACTGGAGCTAAGTACCCTAATTTTATTAACTCCCATACCCTAAACCCAACATCTCATCCGTCGCCCAACTCTATATCCAACCACGCATCTCCATCTCCCTCCTCCACTGCTCCTATTCTTGATCCCCTTTTTCCCCCCACAGTTAAACTAACCCAGCAAACCAATGGAACTACAGAAAATCGCTATGCATTCTCTAGGCTTAGAGGGAGAAAGATATATGAAAACATTCGTCTCTTTCTCGCCTATCTACACGACAAATCGGACTCGGTCTGCTGCGAAGGGAAGACCAAAACCAGCGTCATGGTATCCATCCAGCAGGAAGGCCTCCCTACCGACATTATCAGTCTCAGGAACCTTTATGTCAGGTACCACGAGATTTTTAGCATGTCCCCTCAGAAAGTAGCAGACGACCTTGCTGCATTCGGCCACTACGTTCACTCTAAGCGAGTCTTACACCTACAGCGAAGCCGAGCCGACCACGATAAATTTTTTCGTCCATAACGTGCCTCCCTTGTCAGCACTTAAACCATCCCGCCTTACATCTCCACCCCACAACATCCCTCTTACATTTTACTACCAGAATGTAAGAGGTCTTCGCTCTAAAACCAATGCTGTCCTACGTCAATCGCATTCTCTTCCCTTTGATATTTACGAGTACGTCTTGACTGAAACCAATTTGATTCCCGCCCACATGATGATTCCCCTTGTCGAGGCGTCCTACTGGCGATCTACAACTGCCTTAACTCTTCTCCCATTGCCATCTCTTCATCCTCTAAAGTCGACTTTGTCGCAATAAAAATATCACTCCCCTTCAAGTCCCTTTACGTTTTATGTTGCTACATCTTGCCAGCTCAACCTATCGAATCTTTCCAACTTGTTGTCGATGCGATCGACCATTAAATTGACCTGTCTGACTCTACTGACGATACCTTTATTTTCGGCAACTTTAATCTTCCTCAGCTACAGTGGACTCCATCAGACGATTAATCGTTCTTCATCGCTTCAAATGCCAACTCAGCTAAGAAGTGTCTCTTCTTAGATCGCTTAACAGACTCAAGTCTATGCCAAGTCAGTGGTGTGTCCAACTATATGGGCAGGCAATTGGACCTTAATTTCACAACAGATTCAATTAACTCCTCAGTCTCACTTTGTCCCCTATCTCTCTAAATAATTGACAACTACCCCCCCCCCCCCCCCACACCTTCTACTTTCATTTTTTCATAACTCTTCTTTCCAGTCCACTGCCTCCATTACTCTCTCATCCAACGACTTTCATAAAGCAAACTTTCACAAAATCAGTAACTATCTTAGCAGATCCCACTTTAACTTTCACAACCTAAGTGTAAATGATCCCTTATCCATTTTTTATAAAGAAATATTTAATTCTTTTTGCCTTTACGTTCCGTTTTCCTCCATGGTATAATCGCAAGCTTCGTTCCTTACGAAATAAGAGAAACAAGTTATGGGCTGTTTTCCTGCGTACCAGATCCTTTTCCGACTATTCCAACTATCCTGGTGCTTATCTCCATTTCACCGAACTTTACGATTCCCTTTACCAGCGTTACCTTAATAATGCGCAAGTCAACCTTATAAATGACCCTAAGTCCTTTTTCCAATTTGTTAACTACAAAAGAAAGTCCGGTGGTTACGGCAATGAAGTCGAAGTAGTTGCAACCGATTTTAGCAAAGCCTTCGATAAAATCTCTCATCGATTAATACTCTTCAAATTGTCTGCCCTCGGCTTTGAACCCATACTGTTAAAATGGATATCCTCTTACCTCGAAAACCGTTTTTACAGTGTTCGTTTTAGGTCAGCCCACTCCGTTCCATTTTTGGCCACCTCTGGAGTTCCTCAAGGTAGCCATCTCGGTCCCCTTCTCTTTATGTTAACCTTCTTCAACAAGACCTTGATAGTTTTTCGATCTGGTGCCTCAAAAATTGTTTGGAACTTAATATCACCAAATGCCAATCCATCACCTTTTCACATAAGCGGCTCAAATCTCCTCCCCGACTCTACTCCACAACCAACCTATCTCCTCCGTTGAATCTCTTCGCGACCTCGGCATTTTGTGTGATAGGGAGCTCAACTTCCGTTTACATATGGATGTAAAGCCAACTCTGCACTAGGTTTTGTAAAACGATGGTCCAAAGGATTTACCAACCCATACGTGACCAAGTCCCTCTATATTACTTGAATGGCGTACTCTAAAAAATCGTGATTCGTTTTTAAGCCGTACAACTCGCTTATGGAATGCCCTGCCGAGCTCTCTATCTCCTACTTGTTATATTGTAACTTTCAAACATTTAAAACCAATGGACCTCTGTTTTTTTCCTCCCTAAGTTTCCTTCCCCCGCGCTGTGTGCAGACATTTTAGGGGTATGATAAGACCTTGAGCGCCCGCTAAATACGAGTATATATAAAATGTCTCTGCAGACGTCTTGGTGCATAATTCTGCGATCCAACACTTCAGTTTCCACGAATGGCAGGGCATACTGTAGTTGAACTGTGATACATCTACCATGTACAATAGTTCAGTAGTTGTGCCAGTACATGTACGAGGGTAGTCGTAGAAGACCTGACGTATAGATGTCGCTTATTGTTTAAAAACAATGACAAGTGTGGAAAGTGCCAACCTTATAAAGCTTACATTTGAAGTTTAACGACGCTATGTTGTTTACTATTTGTTCGGCAGCCATCAATGAGTATGGAAAAATTGGTCATCGTTATATGATACAATACTTTCATTTAAAAGGCCTGAATCCAACCAACATCAAAACGGAACTGGATTGTACTCTGGGGTAGTCATGGCGCAAGCAAGGTCATGGCGTCAGTTTTTTGGGATCCGCGTAGGATAATTTTCATTGATTATCTTCACAAAAAATAATCAACGTCGTGTATTATTATGAAATCAGGAAAAAAAACAGCCGTCTTTGGTGAAGAAAAAAGTTTTGTTTCATTAAGGCAATGCACCAGTTCAAACATCTGTCATCGCGATGGCCAAAATCAATGAGTTAAAGTTCGAATTGCTTCCTCATGCACCCTATTCTCCAGATTTAGCCCCTTCTACTCGTATTTCCGAACTTGAAAAAATGGGTCGATGGTAAAAAGTTTACCTACAGTAAAGAGATGAAGTCTGCGGTTGATGGCTATTTTAAAGAGCTCGACGATTCTTACTACGAGTATAAACAGAGTATTGAAGCTATTGAACATCCCTGGGAAAAGTGGATTGAACTAAAAGGTCGTAGAGAAATAAAGATATTTTTTTCCTAAATTTTTTGTGTTTTCTTTGTTCGACTGGGTACTTCTAGGATTACCCTCGTACTTTGATTTGTCAAAACATTGAGGGGTCTATCCAATCTTCAAAATGCACTGCTGTGTTTAATTTCAGTTAATATCTTCGCCGGATGGTTAGAGTACATCTTTTGTTTCTGCTTGCACATCGCTTTATATGCCATGTTGGCTTGCTCGTACATAGTTTTTGCGAAACTGGTGCCTGTTACTCTTACTAACCGGAAAAAGTCGAATGATTTCTCCCTGGTTGTCATACATCCCCAATCAAACTAAATTTTGGTTTCTCTCGCAGCTTCTAGGGATTTGAAAGAACTTGTCAGCGTCCGTGATAAAGGAGGTAAGTATATCTGGGTCATGGATGGATTGCAATTGGGTTTTATTTAAAGAGCTGAGTTTATCATTGGTACAGGAGTTGTATCTTCGAGTACTTGGAAATGAGTTTTTCGTTTGAATTTTTGGCAATAGGCGCAATTATAGGGCAGATAGAAGGGGCTGTGCTTCAAGATTAACCGAGACAGCTAGAGGTAGGTGGTCTGAATATGGAAGTTCATTCACGCTTAAATCCGTTACACATTCTATTCATTTTCCGCCCACAAGACCGTGGCTGATCGTTGAACAGGTAGTGCCTTTGACAAACGTTAAGTGACCCAAGTTGTGAGATATAGATCACCCATTTATAATACTATTAGCCCAACCGATTCACGCATTCCTACTAACTTTTTACCATTTGCGTCCAATTTTGTGCCTTCTGCACATCTAGTCTTATAGATTGACGCACTTACGAGCCTCTCATCAACTTCCAATAGCTGTGTGTTCCCTATCCTCCCGTTGAAGTCACCAACCACCATTATGTCTTCTTTTCCAAATTCATACAGATTTGTGAAGTCGAGCATCCACTTGTTGCGGCTAATGCAAATTGGGACGACGTGGTTTCTTATTTCTATTACATTGTAATTCGATTAAGTTCTCTTATACGAGTATGTTAAATCGTCTTCCGATTTCATCGTTGTTCTGTTTTTTTATGCCAAATAGACAGCCCTCGCTAGCTCGTCCGTGTGTAGACGATCTGGTTGCTAGGATCCACTGAAGAGTATAATTGGAGAAGGGTTCGAATTGCTAAAATTTTTTTTCAACGTGGGTTTCAGGCAGGAGAATTATATCGTATTTGCTTAGATAACTAAAAAACATCGTAAAAAAAACTGCCTAAACCCGCAACATTGGAAGAAGTTATGTTATATTGAAAATAACTTTTATTATTGTATACTTGTAAATTAGAATTTGATTTTTAATTTAAAATGCTGACGGCATTAATATTAAAAATTATTTCTCTGAACATTATTACTGTTGACAGTTTGGGAGCTACTGCTTCTACTTGCGTTCATTGCTTTAGAATTTTCAATTTCATCTATTATCTGTTGCAGAAACGACATTCCCGTTTCTTTATCACACTTCAAATTGTTTACAGAGTCTAAATAAAAAGTGCATTCTCCAACTTTCAATTTTCTTTAATGTTTTTGTTCTTGGCGATTCACGATTTTTTTTTTATTTTTTTTTGTTCTTTGCGTTGATATCGTTTCTTAACGTAATGAGATGCCTTCTCCGTACACGCGCCGTCGTCGGATTATCCATGTGGATTGATATGCTAGTGCCCCTCCGTTTATTTGCAGACTTAAGATTGCGATGCACATCTTCTTTGTTCTGCGTTCCAACGATGATGTTTTGAATATTTGAATTTTTCGTATCAATCACTCTCACTGATGTAACTGCCGCTCTCCGTTGCTCCCTTAATGGGACACGTGCAGCCTGTTAGCAACTAGCGGAGGCGCTGGACTGCTGCAAAGCAGAAATGCGATGGGATGGGCCTGACAAAAAGATACTGATATTAGTATCACCTATGAGTTCTATCGCACGGCTTTGAATTCTATCTAGCAGGTGCAGAAATGTTCTAGGAGCACATGATCAGATGTGGCATTGTACTCCGGTTTTTGACGGAGTATTAAGACCAGATCAGAAGGGGTGAAATATCACTTACATCGATTGAGAAAACCTAGACATTCCACAGCAATTTTGACGACATCAAATATGTGGTCATTTAAACGTAAGTTGTCACTGACACACATGGAAAGTTTTTCCGATTCGACGATGTAAGTGCAATAATGGCTGGGTATTTAAATTTCACTTTAATGGCAGTTGACAGCATTGAGTTTTGGAAGCAATCAATTCTACACTATTGATAGTTCCCCAATTGGTTATGCTGTTAGTATAGCAATTCAAAGGGCTTAATATACCCTGCCATTCCCGTTCTACAGCCGACGAGCAAGGACGTGAGACCGAGAGCGAATATGAAAAGCAGTGCGCGCTGTCATCAGCAAAGGAATATATTGGATTGGAAGTGGCAGACAAGACATCATAAATGAAAATTAAAACGAATGTCGGAGACAGAACGGAGACCTGGGACACACCAGCATTTATTTTGTGAATATCAAACTTGAAACCATCCAAGACAACTTGAATTGAACGTTCCGTAAAGTAAATTCTAATCCATTGAAGAAGAAAACCATCGATCCCGACAGCGCCCATTTTCGGAAAGAGAGCATGATTCCAAACTATGACAAATGTCAACTAGAGCAACTATCTTGCTTTTGCCATATTGATGAACGCTTTAGATACACTTTTCGGTGAGACATGCCATCAAATTACCAGTAGACCTGTTGCTACGAAACGCATACTGCCGGTCATTGAGAAGTTTTCACGTTTGTGCAACATGCAGATTGGACTTGTCCAAAGAGCTGACAACTGGAATGTCATTAGATATCAGCGTTGGGTTGGAGAATGAGGCAGAGTTTCTAATATTTCTGACAAACGAACAAAAATTTGTACTACTTTTGTGACATTGTAGTATTTTTTGGTCATATTGAAGTTTCACACGCTTAAAAAAGGTATTGCCATCATTCCAGGCTCGTTTTTCCTCTGTCGGGCTGGCCTTGAAAGACCGAAAAAACATTTCTCTAACACTGACCGCCTCTTTTCAGTTTGTATGCATTTTTATTGTATCACTTAACTTGCTCTTACTTGCTAGACAAAAAAATGCTTAAAAATCAGCTTAATTAACCTAAAATTATCTTATTCTAACTTACTGGCCCCATGCGGGCACTCTAAGTTAAACCTAACACTTGAATTATGTCTTTCGAAGTATCTTACTTGTATAGTATACTATTTCTATTCATTATAATTAAAACTAAGAAAACATTTTTTACAAAAAAAATTTGGTAACCTGACTTTTTTTTATTTTATTATAAAACATAAGACTAAAATCCTACAAACTACCTAAAAATAAATCTTAACTTATAATGTAAGTAAGTTACATCTAATACATACACACACGTATGTATATATATATATATATATATATATATATACATAATATATATATACTTAATATATAAATATATGTATATATATATGTTCTTCTTTTTCATTTTCTATTTTTATTAATTTTTTTGGTTTTTATTTATTTATTTTTTTCTTAAATCTGACTTAAAACTATCTAAGCCGGCCATGGCTAAAAAAAATTAGGCGACCCACTTTGCTTCGCATGAATTACCAAGTATTGGAGGAATTCGACGACTAAGCATCCTCTCCCTCAAAAAGCCACCAAAATTGTTGGTGCTGCTGAGAATCATCCCTTATGTCGCGACTCCCTACCGCCCTACTGAACCGGAGACGCTCCGCACTGCCGTGTGCGACGTCTCTGTCGTAGTTGAGTCACCTGTCCACAGCTGTTCGAGCAACATGAAAGATTAGCGGCACCGCCAATCTGTCCTGGATCAGACTTCCTAGGTAGAGGAACGCTTCTGGAGGAATAAAGCCGTTAAAGCGAACTCTCTCGTGATACATATAATTAGGGTAGTAAGCCCCGGAGATCAGGTTGTTCGACGAGGTCATTGCTCTTGCAATATGCCTTCGAGTCAACTTAATGACGAAATTGTCCACTCTTATTAGGTTCGCCCTATTGTACAAGACCCCATTTCGATAGAATTTTATGTACTCAGATTCTGGTGTTCTGTATAAGCGAAGACAAGTCCTAAGAAAAGCCCTCTCAAACACCAAAATCTTTTCCAATAAACTTGCTCTCACGTTGAACCACACGGGACATCCAAATACAAGCATAGGCCGGATAAGGGCCATGTAGCAGATAACCTTCACCCTCGAATCGAGTTGGCTGTTGTAAAACAGTCTCCTTGTAAGGGCAAAAGCACCTCTGGCTCTGGCCAGAGCAACATCTATATGTTTGTTAAAATACAGATATTGATCTAGCCAGATCCCAAGGTATCTGACTACATTTCGACAAGAAAATGGCTGTCCATGTTGTCCGACGATAGAGAACAATTCTTTCTGGTATCCCTAGAGGCCCCAGACAAAGGCGTCCTAAACAGAATGGTTTCCGACTTCTGAAAGTTAATTTTCAACTTCCAGTCGTTGCAATAGTATATTAATGACCTCAATTTTTGGGCCTGATCTGTACGCGATTAAGTCGTCCGCGTACGCTATGGCATGGTGAAGTGAACCTATCAGATCACTTGTGTAAATGTTGAATAGGATCGGCGAATTTACCGCACCTTGTTGCAGACCGTTTTTAATGTTAAATATTCCAGCAGAAGTCACATCGCCATTCTTCACGATGAACTGTCTAGTGGAGAGCATATCAAAAAGAATATACAGCAGTGGTTTACTAATGCCCAACCTGTCAAGCTTGAAGAAGAGTCCCTCTGACCATACGGTATCGAAGGCCCTTTCCAAGTCAATCAGACAGGTACCAGTGCACTGTTTCTTGCCTTTGTTCCATTGGATATCAGAAACCAGTTTCGACGCAGCATGAATAATATCATGCCCCGCCTTCAAACCGAATTGATTATCCGGAACGATATGTTTGTCCTCAACCCACTTAGTCAGGACTCTATTGATCACCTTCTTGAAAACCTTACAGATGTTTGGAAGGAGACTGATCGACCGGAGATTCACCGGATTGGATGTGTCTTTATCCCTTTTGGGGATGGGATGTACGACCGCAGTTTTCCATTGCGCTGGATAATGCGCATTATTAAACAGGTTGGTGCAGATGTCCACCGCTTCTAGTGGGAGATGTCGTAGCACAATGTTCGGTATTTCATCGGTTCCCACTGATTTCTTACTTCTAAGTGATTCGAAGATCGTTTGGAGCTCTTCCTTCGAAATGGACGGGGATAATACCCTATCGTCGGCGGCGACACTAATTGCCATATTCTTATCACTGAGCTTCACTATTTCATTTCGAAAGTAGAAATTATGCACAAGTACCCGATTTTCCAGGTCCTGGTTGGGGCCAATGATGTCATTCGACTTGTACACTTCCTGGAAGGTCGGTCCTATAGCCTCTACCTTCTCCTGCGGATTTTCGATCAGAAAGAAGTTGTCATCATCAACGGCCTCATTTGAATCAATGCCTGCTGCCATGAGTATGTGCCCGTTCTCCGTCGTTCGAACGATTTTAAGACACGAAAGGTCGTTTTGATCTTTTCTCCGAAATATTTTATTTATTTGCGGGAGCCTAATCGGGTTACTGGTGTTTAGAGCCCGGATTTTGTTGTTCCAATAAAAACTTACAGAAATTCTGTAATTTTCTTTTATTAATGTTTGGAAGTTTTTGATCGACGACTTTAGTGTCATGATCTCCGGGTTATGTCTGTCAGTAAACTGTCTGTACAAGGTTTTTAGTCTTGACAGCAGTCTACTTTTGTGTCGGTGCAGTGCGTCAATAGTTCCGTTGCGGAATAAGTCTTCATTGTCAGTGTATTGATACCGAGGTATCGTTATGTCCATTGTTCGTTTGATTGTCTCGTCTATTAGTTTTAGATACCTGTCAATCTCCTCGTTTTTCAGATTTCTATTGGACGGTGGGTAGAGCGAATTCGGGGAGAGTGGGAATTATATGTTTGTCCTCAACCCACTTGGTCAGGACTCTTCACCTTCTCGAAAATCTTACTGATGTTTGGAAGAAGACTGATCGAGCGGAGATTCGCCGGATTGGAAGTATCTTTATTATTTTTGGGAATGGGATGTACCACCGCAGTTTTCCAATGCGCTGGATAATGTGCATTATTCATTGCATTATTAAACAGGGTGGTATAAATGTCCACCGCTTCTAAGGACTGAAACGAATAAAATTTGGAAACTTCAAAGTAAAAAAAATAAATATTTTCGTAATTCATGTACATTTTTTTTATTTGCTTTAAAACTCTGTTTTTATTTAATTCATTCACAATTACAAAAAATGAAATTAATTTTTGGGTTCCCATCTTTCCTCAACTTCTTTCGAATGTCCTTCATAAGGTTAGTAACAGTTATATCCGTGATCTTTTTGGACGCTAAATTTTTTACGTCCTTTCATGTCTTTTGGGACAAAGTCGACATTTTTAGCAACAAGAAAGCGTCTCATGAGCATAATGAGCTGAAGCTAAATCTGGCCAAAATAATGTTGAATCCTCGTGTTTGCTTAAGAAAGGAATCAACCGTTTTTTTAGGCACTCGTTAATTGTTCCCGTTGTAATAAACGATGAGCTTCTGTGTCCACATTGGCAAATGGCCTGCCAAACGAAATATTTTGATCCGAATTTTTCCATCCCAATCGATGTTGTTGATTGCGGAAGAATCTCAGCTTCAAACGAGTTGTAAAACTGCGCACCTGGAAGAGTAGTAAAGTCGGCTTTGACATAAGTTTCGTCATCCAAAACCAAGCACGCTTTCTTGTTGCCGATCAACTCGTATAGCTTTCGGGCTCGTGTTTTTATGACTTTTTTTTGCTTTTCAGTAACTTTTGGTATTTTTTGTTGTTTTTTTCGTGTTTTTAGACCGTTACGTTTTTTAGATCTTTGTAACATTGTATGGTTGGTATTTGCATTTCCGAGCAACATGTCTGGATGACATAGTCCGTTTTTTTACGATGGCACCCACTATTTTCCTGTCCAAATTTGTATCATGGCCTCCACTTTTCTGTTTTCGCTTAACTGTCAACGTCAAATATCGTTTAATAACAGAATCCACTGTACTACGTGCTATGTTTAAATTTTTTGCGATGAAATGGTTTGGACCCGAAGTATTTCCGTGCCATTTGTCGATGATCTTTTTACGGCGTTCCTCTTGACTCATATTTTATAAATATTTTAAACCGCACCGAACTAAAATCAATAACAAACTGAAACTAGAGAATATACAGGCTAGTTTGGGTACAAAATGGGATTGCAATTTTTACGCATTAGAAGTATAGCTCGTATTAAAATTTACAGATTTTATTCGTTTCAGTCCTTAGTGGGAGATGTCGAAGCACAATGTTCGGTATTTCATCGGTTCCCACTGATTTCTTACTTTTAAGTGATTCGAAGGTCGTTTGGAGCTCTTCCTTCGAAATGAACGGTGGTAATACCCTTTCGTTGGTGGTGACATTATTTGCCATGTTCTCGTCACTGAAATGGGCGAAACCCGAGCTCTCGAATCGCCAATTCACAATTTCATTTCGAAGGTAGAAATAGTGCACAAGGACTCGACTCTCCAGGTCGTGGTTCGGGCCAATGATTTCATTCGCTTTGTACACTTCCTGGAAAGTCGCTCCTATAGCCTCTACCTTCTCCTGCAGATCCTCGATCACAAAGAAGTTGTCATCATTAACTGCCTCATTTGGATCGATACCTGCTGCTACAAGTATTTGTTCGTTGTTCGTCGTTCGGGCGATTTTGATTATTTCTCCGGAATATTTTTTTTATTTGCGGGAACTTATTCGGGTTGCTGGTGTTTACAGCCCGAATTTTGTTCTTCCAATACAAACTTACAGAATTTCTGTAATTTTCCTTTATTAATATGTGGAGGTTTTTAATCGACGACTTTAATGTCATGATCTCCGAGTTATATCTGTCAGTAAACTGTCTATACAAGGTTTTTAGTCTTGACAGCAGTTTACTTTTATGTCGGTGTAGTGAATCAATAGTTGCGTTGCGGAATAAGTCTTCGTCGTCAGTGTGTTGATACCGATGTATCGTTTTGTCCATTGTTCGTTTAATTATCTCGTCCATTAGTCTAAGATACCTGTCAATCTCCTCGTTTGACAGATTTCTGTTGGACGGTGGGTTGAGCGAATTGGAGGAGAGTGCTCCTGTCAGTGTTCTTGAGAAGTGTGTGCAACGCAACCTACTACAATATAATTGTAGGAATGCTTTTGAACAAACTCTTCCAATTCCGCATTTTCGTTGGGAACAGTTATTTCGGTGCTGAGACCGCAATGGTCACTGTCATACACGAAAGTTCGTAGACAGTTTGTAGTTTGTTGGTTAGTGCACGTCAGTTGTATTCGTGAGTCGAACAGCAGAAGATCAAAATATGTCCCATGTCTGGGAAACGACGGGCTTTCCGTCGCCTTAAGCCCGAGTCGATACGTTATACTGTGCTGACCCCACCAATTGAATAGTAGGTTCCTTCTAGTATTTGGTGTATTATTTCCCCAATCTCTTGAAATCTCCGCCGATAATAAAATAGTTGTTTTCCAATTCCAGCCTTAGGAATCGAAAAAGTGTCTCGACATCTGAGATGAATAAGGTGGATTGAGTAGACTTAGGTGCATAGACAGACACCATTTACAGCCGCTTTCCACTACGGAGAGGGATGTCCATGACGCATGCTTTCAGCATCTGAAACCTCGCTTACCAAAAGCACATCAGGGGCTTGGTCTTTAAGCAACTTAAATAGTGTGGCTCTTCGTTCGAATCTAATCAGTGAATTAACATTCACTGCAAAGACCTACAGGGATCGCTCCGCCATGTATGTACCCATTATGACTGAAGATGCTTTAGGCCCGGCAGCAGCATGTATATTTGATCCACCCGCGTAGCCTTTTCCTGTATTTGACGCTGAAGCTGAGCCATCTGCCCCTGAATAGAGAGCAAGATAGCCAGCATCTTGGTACAGGTACAGGTTCCGGTGCTCTAGGCACAGGGGCCTGAGAAGCTACCTTTGCTTGTTCTACCGTAGTTCCCCTACCTGGCGCCATTTGGGCGTAGGTAACTTGGGGAGTAACGGCTGGTGTTTATGTTTGCACGGGTGGACGTTTAACTTCCACCTTCTGCTGCCGAGCCAGATTTACTCTTTTTATGTATTGGAATTTAGGACAACCCCGATAATTTCCGATATGTCCCGTTACCAACCTAAGGCACAAGAGAGTTGGCTGTTTTCTGACACTCCATCCATACCTACAGCGCATTCCTCTGATTTGTGGTTCTTTCTACATTTCACGCATCGAGGCTGCATTTCGCAGTTCGACGCGGCGTGCCCGAACTTTTGGCAGCGAATACATTGTATGTTTTCACTCCTCTTTAATTTTTCGCAGAGTACAACCTGGTAGTCTAGGACTTTTATACTCCTTAGACCATCCAGTTTGCTGTTGGGAGTTAGCTGGACCAGGAAAAACGCTAGTTTCCGCTTCTCCCTTTTGGCTCTAGCCGTGACGAAAGGCTTAACCCGCACGAATTTGAACTCTTCGCACTCCTTCTCGTTCAGCAGTGTAAGCAGTTCCTCCGGATCAGTCGACGGTTCTAACCCCCTCAGCTGCATTGTTTGCAGCTTCTTCCTTTTCGGGGTGTTGGAGAAGAACTAAACAGTTAATATAAAAATTATTGCCTATAGCCGACTTACATAATTCTATTGTTTCCTTCAACTCCATCTTAAATGTGTTGATTGGTGGTGCCCGCAGCTAAGTTGATTTCTGATGTTGTTGCTATTGCTGTTGTTGTTGCTGTAGTTGTTGCTGTTGTTGTTGTCGCTGTTGCTTCTCCTTCTGCTGATAATGTTGCTGTTGATGTTGTTGCTTATGCTGCTGCGATTTATGTTGCCGTTGTTATTTTTGCTGCTTATGCTTTTACTGAGGTTACGCATCGTTCTTTTTACGTTCTTGTGCGGTTTCTGTATTTTTTGTTGTTTTAGCGGCTGTTCTGTTTTTGTTGTTTCTGATCCATGCTTACACTCTGTTGTTACTGAGGGTTCTGGAGTTGTTGCTGTTTCTCAATCTCCTTCCTTTCCACTTGCTTTGCTTTTATAGAAAACACTTTTTTCTGTAGCTCCTTGATGTTATTGTTAAGAGCTTCGACCTCGTCCTATTCGTCCTCTGACTCAGAGGCACGTTTCATAGCTGCTGTTGTTGATGACGTTGAGTGCGCCCCTTCCTTTACTATTTTTTCTGCCTATTCCGCTATTGGCACAGCAGACTGCTCTCCAGAGTCCATAGCATGATGTGATTACGCACTTTTAATTATTTATTTAAATAAAAAAAAGAAAAAAAGCTATTCGACTTGGAGTCGAACCCACAAACCTTTAGGTTGGTTACCGGGTACACCACCACTGGGATAATTGGAGCCCTATATGAAACTCGTCAAATGTCTTTTTTATTGATATCACTACTCAAACAAATGCTGAAACCACGTCTGCTCTCCACGGAGATCTAAGAGCGACTAAGTGGGAACCGATGCTTTCATCGAGGTCGCTGACAATAATTAATGATGATTTATATGTGCAGGTAGGTGCATGGGCGAATATTAGGCCTTTTTAAGTTAGCGAATTTAGCGTTGACCCATATGACAAAGCCGCATCCGATTAAGCGCTGTTTCTGCTCCCTATAGCAACCATCATAGTAGCTATCACAGTTTTTTCATCCCCCTTATCTTTTACATATATGTATCCACTTTACTTACCCTGCTGTCCCCCTTATTTTTGACTTTAAAAATGTTTGTTTTCTTGATGTTAATACTTTGCAACCAGCCGCCTCTTCTGCACCTTGGAGTAATTGCCGGTAAGCTGCTGTTCCTAATATAACACTAAACTGGCCAATTTTCAAGAAATGGTTTCACAATATGTAATAATAATATAAAATGTGATGGCTAATTGACTTAATTTACCGACTAAAATGGCTTCAATTCGGAATAAAAAGAGTTCTTTGTTTACCACTGAAGTTGGTCACAGTATTAAAGCCTGGAATAAGCTGTATAGTAAATGGAAACAAAATTCATCTAGCGCAAATTGCCTCATCTACAAGGCAGCGTAGTCCGGAATGCCAAAATCTGTTGCCATGCCTTCAAGCTGAATACACCTTCTCTTCCAAAAACATTAAGAACCAATCGATAGATTGGTATCACTAGTGCCAAAAGTAGTTATAAGTGCGAAATAGATGCTATATATACCCGATTTTGTTTTATTTGAAAATCCACATTCGTCCTTGTTTAGATGTTTAGACATAGTTGCAGTGGATGAAAATAATGTTTTAACTGTATCGTACGAGGGGCGTTCAACATATTCTCGATATCGGGGTGAAGCTGTGGTTGTATATATAAATTGACTTATTTATCAAGTAATACTATTATTTTAGTGTATTCATGTAAAATTTCATATAAATGTGATTATTAATTCGCGTTTTATCTCTAGTTAAACAGAATCATAATGGCAACTGAGACGATGATGGTCAAAATTGAGCATTGCGCTGTAATTAAATTTCTCACTAAGCAAGGAAAAAGTAAAAAAACTATTCATGAAGAGATGGTGGCTGTTTACCAGGGTTCCGCACCTTCATTATCAACAAAGTGGTGCAAAAGTGGTCAAGTGAGTTCAAGAGAGGCAGAGAGAGCATTGAAGACGACCCCCGCTCCGGCGCCCCGGCTACCGCTTGTACGGGAGAAAGCATCAAAGAAGTCGAAAAACTTGTTCTTGAGGATGCCCGAATAAAGGTGAAAATGATGGCAGAGATCACCAAGCTTTCAATTGGTACCATTCACACCATTCTTCATGACCATCTTAACCTTTCAAAGGTCAGTGCAAGGTGGGTGCCACGAATGCTCACAGCGCCTCAGAAAAAAGTGAGAATCGCATGCTGTAGAGAGCTTTTGGAGATGTGTAGTGAGAACGCGGACGGTGTTATGGATCGAATTGTTACTGGGGACGAAACATGGGTCCACCACTATGACCCTGAAAGCAAACAAGAGTCCAATTGTCGAGGCCCTAACAATCTTAAGTTGTATAAATTGGTGAATGTGTATGAGCATAATCCGTTTACATTGCATAACAATCAAAAAATTAACGATTTTCCAGAATTCAATTATGATGAAAGATTAGAAGATTATGTTATAACCAGAAGATCATGTTTCTTACAAAACAACTACATTGAAACATTTTGCAGGATATCTATCTCATAAAATGTTATCTAAACATACCTGTTCAAGTTGCTCAAAAAGCTTCCAAAAAAAATAATATGTTCGTCTGAGTTTTCTATATTCGCTAAATTTTTTTCTCAAAATAGTGATTTTGGAACCTACTGATGAATACTTCAGCCTATCTAAGATTCATTTCAAAATATTTCATGTAATTTTATAGACAGTGCCTTCACATACAAAATATTGTATTAGGGAAACTACGGCTTTGTAACATACAATATTAAACATAGAAACTTACGGAATCCTACTTGGTTTGATGAAAATGACATTTGGTTTAGCCTAGAGTTACTTTATTTTGCTCTTGGCTCCTGGCGAACGAACTATAGACTTAAAAGCAAACATTAAAAAAATCAATTTCTTGCAGTTCAAATACAACAACAGAGATTTCTCGTTGGATGATAAAGTAAATTATTCTTTATTGAACAAATTTTTTGTTGTACAACAGTAGAGTAGTTAAATCTACAAAATATATATGATCCCCAAAATTATATGTCTATGAAAAGGTATCCCGATACAACAAAATTGGGAGTGTGCTTACAGACATAGAAAAACGACATACAAGTACCAACAGAAACCACTTTTTCTTCGCTTTTCATAATCGGTGATTGCTAGAAGGACAATTGAAATAAATTCGAAAGAATTCCGAGAATCATTCCCCTAATCATTCCCATTTATTAGTAGAATGATGCGCAGGATGCCATTGGAATTTTTGTACAGAAATCTCTAACAAAATCAACAAAAAACATAGTGCCCCAGTAAAAAGTTTCCGAGATATGAGTTTTTGAAAAGTTCAGCCCTCAATCACTTTGCCCAGAAAGGTGGAACAACGCCCCTCGGAACTTGATTGTTTAGCCAAATTTCATAAATTTCCGTTAAACGGTTTTGGAGAAACGTTTCGAACTGACGGTAATTTTGTAATTTTCAGATTCTACACGTCTTGAAACATGAAAAGTGATGCGATTTTAAAGAAAATGTATTTAAAAAAATTGGAAAATTTTGTGTTTTAAGGCCAATAACTCGAAAACAAAAGCATGGAGGATAATAGTGTTTGAATATCAATTGGCTATCAAAGGGGCTTGGCCTGGTTGTTCTAAGTTTAATATACTAGAAATTATAACTAAATTATGTTTGGTAGCTACCGCTGTGAAGGAACTTTTTTAAACACCCTGCAACTCAGTGGGTGTTGAAGATAAGTCCTCCTCCCATAAGGTTTTTCATAGCATGAACCAATGAGTCACATCCCAAAATATCTGTATCCCAAACCGGACCAACCTGTATATTTTAAATGCAGTAATCATACTTAAATTACGAAATTTACAACACAACCGATCTGTGATAAATCCACCTTCGATATTTCAACTTGTGAAACAAAACTACCATATATCAGGATATTTATCTCTAATACGATTATTTATAATGCTGATGTGCATTACAAGTTTATCCTTTACAACTTTTTCTGGATAGGACTTCAATCTTAACAGTAAACAAACAAAAAAACGCTGTTACTTTTTTTAAAAAGGAAAACAATGAAAGCAGTTCTGTTGTATTGATTAGGTTTGAAATCATTTGTATGTTACATATGCATATACAATACATAAATATAAGTTGTAATTTTGATGGTCAGAAACGCTGTTCCATTTAATAAAGTGTTTTTTTTTTAAAGATTTACAAAATACATCATTAATTTATATAAAGGAGCAACTGCGCTAGTAGTGTGCTACATTCGCACTCGACCTACTATCTATAAATTTGATCGTGCGGATTTCTTGATTTAAGAGCAATGTGTTTCTATTTCATTAGAGCGCTTATAATATGCTCTAAATCTTGTAGAATGATGTAGGTTGTGGTGATAAATTTGATTGTTTTGGTTGAGGTGAATGTAGTCCGTTGCAGAATATTAAGATAAGATCATTATGATTATTTATTGGTTATTTGAAGAAATTAATAGGAAGAAAGCAATACCAATAACCAACCCTTGAAAAACTAGTTTTAAAAGCCGCGATCACAATATTATATATATTATATTTATGGAGAACTCAAATTTCTACTTTTTGGGCTGAAAGCGAAAGAGAGCATTCTTATGCCGGAAATATTTAATATTCTCCATAGTACAAATTAAACTGCACTGCTTACAATTGGGCAATCTTTCTCTCACATACTTTGGAACATTGGGACAATAAGAGAGTGATTTGGCTTATGGTTTACAAAAAGTAAAACTTCTAAATGCTTATGATACATTTTTGGGATAGCCACCGCAATCTTAAAAAGCGGTATCCCTTACCTTAGAAACTAACAGCTTTACCTCTTGAATCAGTCTTTATTTCACAAATGCTCTACATGGTGTAATGTATTCTACTCTCACAAAATAAAAAAGTACTTTCGCGTGATACATTTGCGAAATGACACCCGAACTTGTCCGGGTCTCACGATATGCTGGAATTTGAGATCTTAGTCCAGGTGTGGGAGGCTTTTTCTTTTTTGCTCTTAGGTATGTATTGTATTATACATACGTTGCTTGTATATTTTGATCTCTTGTCGTGTGCTGCAATATAACGTCTCTTGTATTTAACGTGAACACCTGTCTGTGGAGACTGCTAAATCGGAACTGTGTTGGAGGCACAAGTTCCATGCTTGGTATGAGTCGAACCTCTTGCTGATCTTAGGGTCACAGCACCTAGTACTTATTGCAACTCTTTATCTAAACCAACAGGAGGACCCATCCCGAGATTTTGGGGTTAAACCACAACCGTGATACTTCCACAAGGGGGCCTACCTCAACACATTTCCACCGAATTCAATAACATAAATGACTGTGCAAAACTCTATTAAACTAAACTTAGGTGATTTATCTTGAATTTGGTCACTTTGCCAACTTTAGAAAAATCTCAATTTGTATCGCACTCCTGTATTATATACATTTATATTATATTATGTTATACAGTGCTTACAAAATTGTATACATATATTAAACATTCTTTTTTTCAGACCAAGCTCTTCAGAGGACGATGGGGTTCCAGAAAATTATTTTGAGGCGGAATTTGATGGACATCAAACGGGATGTACCAAATATATGCAAAATTGTACGAAAAATATTTTAGATTTTATATCTATCCCAGTGTATGATATTTTGAACAATTTACGTATAAACAAAATCTTAATATGAAATACATAGACTTTTGTGAAAATATTGTCCAAATAAATAAAATAAAAATATTTTTTCCAATTAAATAATTTGGAATACTCGTACTATTGTGTTTACTTTTTTTGGTTTTAATTTCAATTAATATATTTTTCGTCTACAGAGTGCATTGTATTCTAAAGTATAGTCATGATAAGCATAGTGGGGATATTGATGACATGTTTTATAGCATATTAGAAATTAAGCGAGATTATAAATTATGCATATATGTGCAGAAAGCATTTCTGAGCTAAGAATACATAACGAAGTAAGAAAGATTAGTACAGCAATGTGGCTAAAAACAAAGCCCGTACCATTCAGAACTGGACAACCTGTGATCAGTCAAATGATATAATAAGTAGAAGCGTGAATATCCCAGTCAATATAACTTCAAGCACCCATACAAATTTGCAATATCTGCGTCCAACAGCACCTCTCAAATGCTACACTTTGCCGCGCACAGGTAGTAAATACTTTATTTTCAGATTCCAAAATGTCTTTCCCGACAATTGAGTGTAGCAAAGCCAATTGAAAAAACCATATTTTAACGCATTTAGGTAGCCTTAAAAGCTATTCAAAAGTAAAAGCCTTCCTACAATAGATAAATGCTATGTCCCAATTTGTTTTAAAGGGATGAAATCCCTGGCAAAACGATTATGTAATTTTTTTCATCAATACTGCATTTCAGCAGGTCATGAAGACTTTTAAAAACCATTTTTAAGTTCATATAATTCCAATTTCAGAAGGTCCTGATCCTCAATTGGCCAGCCTTCATTAAGGTTCTAAGCGTCATATCCTAAAATACCGAAAGGTCATTAGTTAGAAATCGAACTAAATTGGAAGATCTATCCTTCGCGTGATCTTATAACGAAACCCGGATGCATGACTCAAAGGATAGACTTGCAAATAACCCACCTACTAACTTTCCCCCACCCTTATAACCCAAAACAATAGGACACTTTGGGTCAATCCAGACAGATTAGTAGGTGGGGTGTCCGATGACCCCCAACTTAAGTCAGTATCTAACCTAAATAGGTTGCATACCTCTACCACATTTTGTCACCACTTTCGCGATCATCCCGTCACATTCTGCATATGATTACTAAGCGGAAACCATGCTGTTGCGATTAACCTTAAAAAAACTACTCAGTAAGGATCTCTGAACAATTGACCAAGAAGAAAAACAAGAAATAATAAAAATAGTTTTGTTTATTTCCATTCTTAAACGTTATAATGGTTCTTCTTACAAAAAAAAAAATTGTTTTCCTTCATTAAAACTAACCACCTAAAGCATTACTCAATATATACACTTGAGGAATTACATAGATACGAGTTTATACAGATATGTTGTGTGTATGCATACCAAATATTTCATAATTGAAATTATTGGTTATTATGTAATTTTATAATCTCTTTATATACAATATAAGCATAAATATACATATACATATATATATATGTGTTTATGTATACTTTGTTATATAGTATAGGTATTTCATGATGATCTAAAAGCATTTCTTCATATGGAGCGCTGTTATTTAAGCTTCTCCATTTTTTTTATATTATTATACTTTTATTTTGAACCCATATTTTTGAGATTGTGTTTTTTTCTACTTTAATTTACTTCACTCTATCTTTGTGTAATCTTAGAAATCTTTTCTCATATTTAGCCTCTTACAAATATGTTGCATTCGGATCTTGTTTCTGTCAGAGTTACAAACATACATAGGTATAATTATGGTAAGATTTTATAAATTTATTAAATCTACATACTTATTGGCTCAAACGACGAATATGTAATTGTTACCAAAAGAAAAAATTGGCTTACCCCTTTAAAATTGTTCTCGTTTTGTTTTTGTTTCTTGCTTTATCTTGTGGGAAGTCACTGTTTTAAGAAATCGAAAAGAAATGTTTGAACAGCCAAGCTTACAATACTCTGAATACATAATTCGAATTGAGCATCTATTACATAATACTTAACTTTTATCTTATTACAACTAATCATAATCTTGTCTCCATGAATTGATTCTCATTGAATTTGGTGTTGGATTTGAGATGTACGAGTATGTGGCTTCGCTGAGCCCGTTATATGGTATATTAAAAATGGTGGTTTTTCGAAAATTTAGACGTTCCGTGGGCTGTGTAGCACAGTGGCATAGCTGCGCGTATTGAGGCTTCATCAAGCGTGTCTGACCCGAAGCCTTGGCCTTGCCGACCACGTGTCAACCAAAATTGTTGATTCGCTCCGCAGCTTAGTGGAATTGCTGAACCCGGGGCACATGAGTGTATTTATTTTGGTGTATCTTCTTTTTTTTGTTTTATGTCTTGGCTTTCTGAACTCGAAGAACTTTCAGGACAGCGGCAATGCCTACTACGATTTTCACGAGGTGGTGGACGCGAAGTGATGTGATTTTCGATTTTTTTTTTTTGGTTAACTTATGTTTTCTTGTCTTCTAGGATGGCCGAACTTTCACGTTTTACAATATAAGAGTAAATATACAAGAACAAAAAAAATAAATAGAATACAAAAACAGTTTATCTCGACACACCCGCGTCCGATCGAGTCCAATGTAATTTCTTCATCCACTGCCGGAAGCCGCCAAAAACGGATCTTTGCTCATTTTGCCATAAACATGGCAGGTCATACTCATATGTCTATCTCGCTTGCACTAACTAGTCTTTTGATTGAATGGTGGAATTTTAAAATCGCTAGAGTTCGTTGACATTTATTAAAAAAAAATCCGATACTACGTTTAAAGTTTAACTCGCATTTTTCCTCTTTGATTCTGTCTTTTTTTTTTCATTCTGAATAAAATGCTGATAGCTGGTGAGGTTTGAAAGTTACGCCATAATCTGAACCATAAAAGTTCTGAGCTGAGGCAGATCTGCATTTACAGTGTTGATAAGGTAGTCGCTAGTTTACATGCGAGGTTGTACTGCTCGGCTTTAAAAAGAGAATGGTTTCACACAAAGCTTGAAATTTCCATAGGCTCTGATGAAGGGAAAGTTCAAGAAAAGAAACCACAGATAAGCGATACAAGATATGAGTATGAATCGACTGACGCCTGGTGAAAGGAAGAGTCTCATGTCCAGGCTGAACGAGACGGGCGTTTGACTTGCACTTGGACTTCTACGTGATATACTATATGTATCTGTAGTACTTATCAAATTTTTTCTTTTTGTTTTGCTGAGATTGATATCCGATTTGTTTGCTCTTAAATGTATTGATTTAGAAATCTGAGGATTAAATATATTTGCTGAGGATGGAATGGAGGTGGGACACATTAACGACGGATGTCCTTAGAATGAATTATGCCCAAGGTTTTACCAGTCATATCTACAAGCTCGTAGAGATTATTTCCTATTACTTTTCTGATTTTAGCTTTAACAAACTTAGAACAGAATTTGGCGTTCCTTCTTTTGGAGGCATCACTTAGTACGAAATTAAGTCGCCCACTGCATGTTTTACCTTAGTGCTACGGGTATTATATGTTTTTTTTCATAACGATTATGAGCCGTGTTAGTTTTTCCCTGATGTATGAGTTCATTTTCGCAGGCTTTGGTATAAGATTAAGCTCAGAGTTATTTAGACCTCCCATGTATCTTGAAATCGTGTAGTCGCTAGCATGTTCGATCATACGCTGACGGAAAAGCGCTTCGTAGGGTGACCTCTTAATTGCGGAGTGTACGTCAGATCTTAGCACGCTACCAATATGAGACAGCTGTAAATTCCAGTTTGACAGACCTTTATCGATATATGAACGAATCGCAGCTAGGATCGATCTATTGACGCGTTCACTGGCATTTGCTTGTGGCGAATATTGGCGAATATTGGCGAATAAGAAGCTGTTTTTATATGTTAAACACCATATGGCTTAAAAAAATTTTCAAATTCTATACTGACACATTACTTCCAATTATCCGATAATATTGTTTCAGGTATTTTCCTAATAATTTGGTCACGGATGAATTTCAACGCAGTTTCGGATGTAGCTCTTCTAAGGGGTCTTACTAGAACAAACTTCGTCAGTTGATAATGTTGGTGTTACCTAGCTCTGACCGCGGATACGGACCTAAAAAAATCAATGTAGATGTGCTGAAAGGGTCTTTCTACTACGAATGCATTACCCATCGGAGCTCTCAAGACTGTATTAGGTGCTTTAGTTATTTTGCTCACGTCACATTCGGAAATAAATTTCATAACCATTGCTGTAATCTATATAATGTTTTAGCTATGCCACCGTGCAAAACGTTTGGTGGACAATGGGCTAGCAATATTAGATTATTGGTTAGTGCTGTCGGAATCCATAACTTCCAGGACATTTCTCCTAGAAGTGGATTACTTGGTCTATGAAAAACTCTCTTATACACGAAACCGTCTGGGACCAGAAGGTCCTGATCAGATCTATAAGACGGTATTCTTCTAATTGGAAAGCGGAACCCGATAGATCAATGTGCATTATGTCGGCTACATTTTTAGTGATCGAAGGATCATTATAGCCTCCACCTCGTAAATGCGCGATAATGCGTCGGACACGACATTTAAGCTACCATTACCGTGCTCAATCTCAAAGGTATATCCTTGAAGCTCTAGGCTGCAGCGTGCCAAACGTCCGTTGAGATTTTTCATTCTCATAAGCCCTTTCAGACTTGCATGATCTGTGATGACTGTAAACGTAGGGTTTAAATTCATCGATACCCATTACCGCCGCTTAGCATTCTCGCTCCGTAACTGAGGAGTTTCTTTGTGCGTTGTTTAGCTTATGAGAATAGAAATAAATTGCCCTTCCCGCGCCTGTTTCATCTCCCTGACATAGCACTGCGCCTATTCCAGTCCAAGAGGCATCGCAGATTATTATGAACTGTTTGTTGAAATCAGGATTTGCAAAACTGGTGCGGTGGTCATTGGTTAATTTCATTGCAGGATTCAATCGCTTTTTCGCTCAAATTAAACTTCACGCCTTTCTTAAGAGTGTTTGACAGGTGTGATGCGTGCGATGATAAATTCGGCGCGAATCTTCGATACCAGCCTGCTAAGCTAAGAAATCGTCTCACATGACGTACAGTAGTTGGTACCGGAAAATTTTTGATTTCCGTGACTTTACTGGTATTCACTTTAAGAATTCCATTTCCTACAATAAAGCCTAAGTATCGGAGTTCTATGTAGCAAAATTTGGATTTCTCAATATTTGTAGTAAAACCTGCATCTCCTAATTTAGCAGCAACAAGATTCAGAAGCCTAAGGTGCTCTTCGAGAGAAGATAAACAAGTCATCCAACAAATACTTGTTGTCTTAATTCATGAAGAATGACTTTATCCATAAGTCTGCAAAGACGCTGAAGCGCGTTGCATAGACCAAACGGCATTATCTTAAATTGGTATAAGGTACGGTAGATGCGATCTTTTCCTTCGATCTTTTTTCCAACAGTATTTGCCAAAAAGCATCCTTTAGATCCACGCTGGAAATGAAGAATGTATCTGTACGACGTCCTAGCAATCCTTCGATATGAGGCAGTGAATATGCGTCCTTTTTAGCGACCTTGTTATGCTTTCGAACATTCAAGTACTTACGGTTCTTATCAGGTTTTCTTGCAAAAACAACAGGAGAACTCCATGAACATGAACTTTCTTCAATCAATTGAGCAAACAAAAGAGCCTGCACTGCCTGAGATATGGGATAATGACGTTGTTTTATTGGTGGCGCATCTACAGTATCGATGATATGTTCTTGGTTTTCTTGGAATTGGTTTTCCCTAAGCCAATTTCAGCAAAGGGTGGAAACAAACGTATGGCATTGTCTAATCTTTTGGACTCCTCGTCTGTCAACTCATGAGCAAGCGACAGCACGCTACTCTTCTTAGGAACGTCATGGATCACGTCTCGTCTCAACGAAATGATTTCGAGGTCGAGAACTGTATCGGATATTTGAAAATTACATTGGGTGCTATATGAAATTTCTGCCAGAAATCCACGCTAAGGTAGATGTCAACGACGGGACGACATATAGGGTGATTTCCTCAACTTGACTTTGTATGCAGCATCACATTTAATTACACCAATAATGTCTTGTTTCTTACCATCAGCGGTTGAAACTGGTGAAGAAAACTTTTTATGTTTTCGTAAGTATTCTAAGCCTCCACCACCTAAGCAGCTTACGTAAGCACCACTATCTAATAGACCTAGCCAATCTTTTCCAACAATTCTTACCACAACATAAAGGCGAGGGTCTGATGAGTTTTGCAGGTTGGTTGCCGCAATCGCTCGGTAGAACTTATTTTTCATGCCAATTCGCTTTAGAAGCGTTTCTACTTTCGTTGGGTTTGCTGGATTTACAAAGATTCGATTTCTCGCTTCACTATAAGCCTGAATTCTTTGGTGTAGAGTCTTACTCGGAAGGCAAGTGTATCTTCCTTCCATCTCTATTAAGCAAGGAAGAATTGGGGGACATATCAAAGTAGAGTAGAACTGAGAAAGTTCTGTCTTATCTACTGTTTTGCCGGGTCGAGGTTTCTGGAACAATTCTCCCCGGTCGAAAGATTGCTCTTCGGGTAGTTTTCGGAACAAACTGAACAATGTGGAGTTGTGGTGTTTTCCCGACCACAGTTGAAACAAAACAGTGCTCGCTAAGGAGCTAGGCAATCGAAGAATGTATGCCAGGGTTCCTTAGAGTTTCAGCAGGGGATTCATATTGTTTTGGCGATAATACATGGCTTCGAATTGTACTTCTGAAGTACAAGAAGCATCTTCGACCATGTTTTCAATTTGGTTCAGGTTAGGACGGAGTGGAGGAGCGTATTGTAAACGCTGCCTTTGTTTTTTTTTTTTAAAGAACTTAACACTCAAGTCTGTTTGAATACACTTATAATGCCTCGGCATATATTAAGTTTAAGTCGATAGTACGGCACAAATGTATCATTTCGGGGATACTGTGGGTATTAAATGCGATTAGGTGTTCACCTACTTTTCGCTGAACATTTGCTTTTATTAGCTCTATAAGTTCCTGACTTGCTTTTGGAATGCGTAACCGAGAATTAAGTTGCAATAACTCACCAAAAAATGCGTCGAATGGTTCCATAGAGCCTTGTTTTCTGTCGGACATTCTTTGCGACAGCTCGAAATCTGACTCAAAAATGCGATATTGCTCAATCCGGGGAAGCCGAAGAGTAGACCAATTGACCGAAGGATTGCTTCTAAGGTAAATCCAGAACCACGTTTCTACAGGCCCTGATATGAAATGGTGAAAATTTTCAACAGTGTCTAACTAAGTTACGTTACAGCAATTTTTGAGTCTTTCAAAACGAAACAAGAAGTCATCTACAGTCGTTTTCTTGCTATCAAATTGAATTCCCCTTTTATGGTGATAAGGAAATCTAAGAGACTGAATTCGAAGCGTTACCTGCTGGGAGGGAGTTTTCAGGACGAGTGGTTGAATCGCTTATATTAATATTTCCGAACCGACGCAAAAAGTTATCTACGTTATTACTCTGAGCCCTGTGTACTGGATACACAATAGGGGTAATGACAGGTGGGACTTCAGGTCGATCAACAAATTCTGGCCGTCTGTTCACTTCATAAATGGTGGAATATCCGTTGGTATTTTGCGGGAAGGGAGGGGTACTACAGGCGGCTGGGTGGGAGTAGGTGCGGCTAGTATTGAGCGTAGCTTCTTCTCAATTCGTCGCTCCATCTCTAAACTGTGTTTCACTAACGTCTCTTTTAAGAACCGACGCTCTTCCACCCGAGTTTGGTCAAGTGTAGCTGATACAATGTTTTGTATGTATTCGTGTTGGGCATAAGATGGAGAATCGTTCGTTCTATGAGCTTCGCCTGGAGTTTTTGTTGTATTAGTTACCGCGGTATCGGACACTGGTTCGAAAGGAAGCGAACTTCCTGCCTGCCAATGTAATAGAACAGTCGTGTTAGTACTACTTTGAACATCTTCTGCCATGTTTGTCTCTTTTTGGAGTACTTTGTTCAATGTACCTTTACTACGAGTAGAGTATCCACCGAAGGATATACCTGGTAGCTTTGATCCAGGGCTATATATACTACAGAAACAAAATTTGAAACTTTGGCATTAACTCAATAAGTTCTAATTCCTATATTCAATGCAGAGAAAAGAAAAATTTTCTTGTGCAAAATGGAACTAATACTAACTTAATGACAACTTATGTACATATATCTGTATATGTATATGTGCATATGCACTATAATATTCACCGATAAGCTAATAATGGAAATTCTAAGATACTTAAACCAAGATGGACACTATAGTTGTTTAAAAATCATGATCATGCATGATTATGCCTGAACCGCGAAGAGGCTAGGCACCCCACCTACTAATCTGCCTGCATTGACCCAAAGGGTCCTATTATTTTGGGTTATAAGGATGGAGGAAAGGTAGTAGGTGGGTTACTCGGATGCAAGTCTACCCTTTGATTCATGCGCATCCAGGTTTTGTTATAATCTCTAATGTGATATCGTTTCATATCGGAGGGATTTCGAGCTCGTTTTATAACTACAACGTTGTTAAGGAAGTCCGTGTCTATAATGCCATGACTTTCGGCTATGGGTGGGGAATGGTTTGGACCCCTAACAGCCCGTAAGCAGTTGAAAAATTAGCCGAGGCCCTAGCTGGTATTAGGCTTCCAAGAAGCGCCATGGGTCAGGGCAAGTAAATATGAAAAAGTTATTGGCCATGGCTCAATTGATAGTGCATTGGCTTCCTCTCTTGTGCGTTATGTAGGAACATGGGACACACCGCATACTATCGGAGTTGTCCCAAATTCCAATACATAAAAAGAGTAAATCTGTCCCTTCAGCAGAAAGTGGAAGTTAAACGTCCACCCGTGCACACACAAACTCGAGCCGTTACTCCCCATGTTATCTACGCCTAAATGGCGGCAGGTAGGGGTAGGTACAACCAGCGAAGGTTTCTTCTCAAACCCCAACACCTAGAGTACCGTAACTTGTACCTGGCATGGTGACTAGCTTGCTCTTTATTTAGGGACAGATAGCTCAGCTACAGCGTGAAATACAGGAAAAGGCTACGCAGGTAGATCAAATATACGCGCTGCTGCCAGCCCTAATCCACCTCAAGTCGTAATGGGTACGTACATGGCGGAGCAAACACTTAAGGTCCTTGCAGTGAATTTTAATTCACTGATTAGATTCGAGCGAAGAGCCGCACTATTTAAGTTGCTTAAAGAGCACGCCCCTGATGCGCTTTTGGTTAGCGAAACAAAGCTTACCAAAAGACATAAAATGAGACACAGAAGATATAAAATATTAGGAAGAAACCGACCGAACTCCATTTAAGGAGAAGGCGAGATTTGTAAGAAAAGTGCTGCACTTTAAAAGCGTATACAGTCGTGTAGAACGTAGTTTCCAGGTGATAGAAGCATGCGTGGTGGAAAACGATTATACATGGTGTCTGTTTATGCAACAAAGGCTGCTCAATCCACCTTATTCAGAGCTCGAGACACTTTTTCGATTCCTAAGGCTGGAATTGGAGAACAATTATTTTACTATCAACGGAGATTTCAACGCCAAACATAGAGATTGGGGGAAAAATATTCAATTACTTACTATTCAATTGGTGGCACTGTGTTCAATGTATCGACTCGGAATTAAAGCGTCGTATAGTTTATCGTTTCCTAGATACGGGTCGTATTTAGACGTCTTGCTGTTCGACCTCGTATAGAAGTAATAGGGACTAACCAACATACTATAAACTAGACAGTGACCATTGCGGTCTCAGTACGGAAATAACTGTTCCCAACGAAACTGCTGTTGATTTGCCAAAAAAGTACATTTTAAATAAAAAAACGACTATATCTTTCGGTATCTTAAACGTTATAACAATTAAAACTGAAAATCTTTATTAACTGCTTATACAAAAATGTTATTTTTGTAACTGAAATTTGTGTCGTCACATATGTTTTGTTTTAATATATGTTTTGTTTGTTTTGTAAATTACGTGTTGACATTTCTATGTTTTACTTATTTTCATTACATTTAATTTTAAATTCAAATATTTATATCAAAATATGTTAAACTGTGTTGATATTCGAGCATTCTCCCGGCCGTAAACAGTGTTCGCAACCGTAAATGTCTCTCGATGCTGCCTATTTCTCCAATTATTGCCAATTTTATTTTAGTTGCTCGATCTTTATTTGAAATTACATAATTTTTACCAAAATGGTTATTTCTGCTGCTGTGAGTTAAGTTGTGTTGTTGTTTTATCCAGAATTTTAATAACCATTTTAAGCAGCCATTTTAAATGACCTTTGCGAAGTCTTTGCGGACGTGATTGCCTCCTTGAAATCTTACGATACAAGCGGTCCGAGTACGGTGGCTATTGGGCGACACAATCACGATTCCGCTTGATTTGGTATGATCGTTATTCCGTTTGTTGTTATTTTTAGAGTATCGCTTCTTTGGGTTTTGGTCGAATTCTTGTGGTAGATCCCATGTAATTTTAGTGTTGTATTGAATTTTTTAAATTTTTGCGGATGTGATTGCCTCCTCGAGATCCTACGTTTCTGGTGGTCCGAGTACAGTCGAGGAGGGGCCATTTGGTGACACAATCACGGTTCCTCTGAAGATAGAATGCTTGTTATATCGTGTTGGAGCTTGGTGAAACTTGATGCTGTAAAGTAAGAAGATAGGTGTTTGTATCTGTGATGTCGTATGGCTGTACTAAATCTGTGTTGTGTCCGCGTTTGATGTGTTGCTCGGAAGTGGGGATATCTTTTAGTTCTGCAATCTCTGTTTTTAGTGTCAACACTCTATTCAGACCGTCGGGACCAGGGTGAAACTATTTTATCCTGGCCATGTTCCATTTAAGTGGTGGCAGCCTTTCACCTTTAACGAGAACTAAATCGCCTTCCTTGATTTGGTCGTGTCTTGTCTTTGTTGTCTTCATCCACTTTGGCCTCTGCTGCAGTCGCGACAAGTATTCCGAACTCCAATATGTTCAGCACGATTGCAGTAACGCCTTTTCACTAGTTTATAGTGTGGTTGTGCTGGTGAAACTAATGGTGAACCGATGTGGAAGTGGCCTCGTGTTATTGGCCGTAAGTCGTTGACTCCGTCTGATTGTGGGCACAATGGTCTGGAGTTCAGGCTTACAAGTGTGGTGTGCTCCTCGAACGTGAATGTTGAACTCCCGGCTATTCGTTTTATGTGAAACATCACCGGTTTCACACATGCTTCCCATAGGTCTCCAAAGTACGGCGAAGCAGGTGGAATGAAATTCCATTTTGTGCCGTCGTTCGCAGTGAATTCGCTACTATCTTCCGCTCAATCTTGGCTTCCTGGAGACATTTGTGAAGCTCGTTGTCTGCGCCGATGAAGTTCTTGCCGCAATCGTTAAACAGTTCTCGGCAGAGTCCTCTTCTTGACACGAAATGTCGGAATGCGGCGATGAACGCTCGTGTCGTCATATCGCTAATGAGCTCAATTTGGATAGCCTTTTTCGCCATGCACAAACATAACACAAAGTAGCCCTTGTATTGTTTCGCGTTCCTACCTCTCCACGTTTTCACCTCCACCGGTCAGGCGTAGTTCACGCAGCGTATCTGAAAGTTCTGGATATCGTCGTTCTGGCAGTTGGAAGACTGCCCATCAGCTGTTCCAATGACTTCGCTCTAAACCTATAGCAAAAGATGTATTTGAAAATGAAGTTTTTGACGATGGTCTTGAGCCGAAATATCCAGAAGCTCTGACGTATATACGCCATCACCCCCTAGTTACTCCCGTGGAGTGTCTTTTCATACGCTTCCTTGATAATGAGGAGTACTAATTTGTCTTTATGACTCAGCAGAATGGGATACATGGTGTTGAGTGCCAGGTTTACGTTACGGAGCCACCCCGAAATCGTAGTACTCCTTTGTTCATCCTTGAACGGGTTCAGTGCCTTTAGCCCTTTGAACTCGTCGCTTTTTTCTGTTTAAATTTCTCCAGAAACATCGTTTGTTGTGCGGCTCTTATTATCTTCATAAAGGCATTCTCAAGCTACTGTCGAGAAAGCACGACGTTGACAGGCCGATGGTGTTGTTGTTTGTTTCATAAGAATCGCAGACAATAACCCACTATGCTAGTTACTCTGGATAGTGTTGAATGTTTGTCCAACTGGGCTTCTACTACTCCTTCTTGGATGGACCCTCTTTGGACGTTCTTTTGTTGGGTTTCCTGGGCGTGCGGTTGTTCTGGAAAAGATGCGTCCCACCGATGTCGCAAGAATTCCGGTCCCTGCCAAAAGAGTCCGCTGTCAACGAGATTTTCTGATTGGGTTCCTCTGGACGCTACGTCTGCTGGATTAAGCTGTGAGGGAATGTGTTTCCATATGGCACAACTTGTAAGCCGTTGGCTATGGGAAATCTTGTTGCATACAATACAAGGGTTTTCCATTTCGGTGGATGAGCTCTAATCCAGCACAACGTTATAAGGGAATCCGTCCACCGTTTTCGCTTTTTACAACTTTAAAATTCATCCTGTCTCAGTTAAGAGCTTTGTCAGCAACACAGCTCCACAAAGTCCTAATCTTGGAAGAGTGATTGATTTAAGTGGTGCCACCCTTGTTTTGGACAAAAGCAGCCTTATTTGAACTCTGTCATCTTCACCAAGAATGCGTAGATAAACTGCTGCCGCACATGCCTTCTCCGACGCATCGCTAAACCTGTGGATTTCTACCAACTTGATATGCTTGCTAGTGTTGATCCAACGCGGAATGTGTATACTATACTGTTGGGGCACAAATAGTCAAATTGAAGAGAACTTAATATTATAATTAAATGAATTAGAAAATTGAGTTCTTATAAGTTCCTTAAATATATGTACACATATATTTGCTATGTAAATTTAACTATCGCATTGGCAACATTGTTCATAAAGACTTAAATTTCCGCGCCATTGTACTAAGATGTTCCGTATTTTTAGGTCTCCAAAAGGAACTGTAGCTTACAATCGAATCATAAAACCGATGTTACTTAAAGGAACATCACTTCTCGTTGAACTATCGACCTACAAGGTGTTTTATTTCATCGCTCTCGCTATCGCTATCCCATGCCATTTACATTGGCGCCCAACGTGGGGCAAATCCATTTCTGAAAAAAAAAACTTGTAAAAGTTGATACAATAGTATGATACGATTAATAAATAGTTAAGTAATAATTTCCTTACATTCATGTCTCTAAATCGCGAAAGACAATCGTAAGTCAAAAGTGCAGTGGCTAGTGGAATTAAAATTTCCTAAAAACATTTAAAACTCTTGAATTATCCTGGAGATCGTGATACGGTGTACGTTATTTCGGTAGTCACGGGTGCAATTAAACTATTGTATTGTAGCATCCCATTACCAGCTATCCAACAGAACTACGGAATTAGGGTAGATAAGGTACGTGCAAAACTATTATCACGAATGTGCGTTGCTAATACATTGCATAGTTTGTGTATGGAAAATCAATATATGTAATATTCATTTAAACGATCAACAATCTTCACATACACACGTCACAGATCATTAGCCTTAAACGCATCTTCGTCGTAATATCAGTTTCATCATACCAACACGTTTCATTAGATTAAAATTTTATTTCGCATCCCTAAATTGCATATACTTGTACATACATACATAGAGATATATATTCAATCGCACGAAAAACGGAAAATTCAAAAATTCTATACAAAGCACTTTGACCACTCATCGAGCAAAGTCACATCATAAATTTGTTAGCATAATTTCAGTCATACCAATAAAATACAGCATACATTTTTTATAACCGGTTTTCAATCACGTCATATAGTTTTTTTGCATTTACTCGTTAGTGGCCATTGTACGGCCTATACACAACTACGTACACCTAGTTCGACCGCAATCAATTCGCTTGCAACGACTTCGCGGTTTTATTCTCTTTAGCCAGGATTGATAGGAAAGCAATTAAATCTTCATACTTCGTATATCGTTCCTACTCTATGGCATGTCATCAAATGATCCGGTTGACAATAGATTCTTTTCGCATCAGTTGCGTCGCTATTTCGATTGGGAATCGCTTAAAATTTAAGAGGTCTAGAATTGGAAATTAAATATTATATACACTACAAAAATAACTTCTAGTAGTATTCGATAGCTGAAGCATAATCTCAGTTTAGTTGAGGTGAAATTTTTAACGATCGTGATGTTAAATATCATTTGAATCGGATTAGCACTGCTGACATCAAATACATGCTCTTAATGTACATTCGGTTGCTGCGTTTAGAATATTTTTGACCTTTACTGCTGCTCTGTGGTTAGATTTTTTCGCTGATTTTACTTTGTGGCTGATGTAATAAAAAAAAGGGATTTTTATCTTATCTATGTATTGTTGCTGAAATAATCGGGACCATTTGCCGGCTATCCTGGTTACCACCGTGTGAAATATTTTGTTTCTGCTGCAACTAGTACGCATAGAAAATCTTATCGCCTTGGGTACATTGCTGCTAACGTTAGCACAGTTCTAAGTGCTGAGGCCATTGTTGAAGTTCAAATAAGGGATCTACTCAATTAAAATTTATTTTTGGTTATGGTGAAAAGATTACTCATTTAAAAGGTTGCGATGATGAAATCGTTAGAGGACCTTACGCAATAATGCGCGTCTACTAAGGGAAGTATCACTCGCATTAACACGTTGGTCGAAAAATCTACGAATCGAGTCACAGAATTGGAATGTAGAATTCGTATCCTAGATTCATATTTTAAACAAATCTTACCATACCAGACCCAAACAGAATAACTTCAACCAACTGACACTGCAAGAGCCGACTTGGAGGAACTGTATGTAACGACTAAAAGTAAAATTATTTCGCTTATAGGACCGGGAACTAGGACGAGTACCACAGAAACTTCATTCGCCAATCCATCTGCACCGGCAAGTACACTGCCGCATCTTCGGTTACCAAAATTTAGTGGAAAATATTCAGAATATAAGAATTTTATAAATTCATTTAATCATTTAGTAAACTCAGATCCTCCTCTCACTAAAATCGAAAAGTCTAACCATTTGTTATCCTGCCTTTCCGATTAAGCCTTAGGAACAGTTCGGGCCTTTCAAGTGACAGAGGTTAATTATAGCAAGGCATTGGAAAGACTTAAGGAGCGCTACGATAATGACACACTGATTTTTCTCGAACACATTACTGCAGTGTTTGAGCTTTCTAAGTGGTCAAAACTATCAGCTCCACTGCTTCGAAACCTAGTAGACAGTGTATCAGCAATCTATAGTTTTCTTTTGTCATTTCAGTCTGAGGGTGATATGTGCTATGCTATTATAATAGATTTGGACATGTCAAAGTTGGGCGCTCAAACGCAAGCCAAATAGGATGAGCAAATCGATTATTCCATATTACCAACGTGGGATGAATGCTCAAAAATTATGGAGAAACGCTGCCAATATCTGGAAGCTCGCGATAGCAAACAGATTCGCAATGGTCATCGAATAAGACAAGGTACCGAAGGTTTTCTACTCGAACCCAAACATCGTTGACTCTTTTGCAAAAATCGTGCATACTCTGTAAGGAAGGTAGTTGTCCTAGTTTTCAGAAGATCACACCCTTTGAAACTGGGGCTTTGCATAAACTATTTGGGGAAAGGTCACAATATTGTTACGTATCCATCGCTTATTAGATGCGAGACATGCAAGCAACCACACCATACGCTGCTTCATAGACAACGAGATGCTGGTGAGGGTACATCTTCATCCGCAGTTAATGTTGTATTGCAATCAACACCTATTAAGGTTGCGAGTCAGGTCATCTTAGCTACCGCATTCGTTCTTGTTCAAGATGGAACAGGAAGCTTCCAATTCGGAAGAGCTCTGTTAGATTCTGGCTCCCAGATAAATTTAATAACAGAAAATTTCGATCAAATCTTCAGTTTACAAAATCAACGGGGACAAGCTGAAATCGTAGGAATAGATTCGGTGGAAACACGTTCGCACTATCAAACACAAGCTAAAATTAGTTCTCGATTAAATAATTTTGAAACTGTTCTAGAGTTTGTGATAACCAAGTCTATTACTACGAGGGCGGATCAATGAGTCCGTGACTTTTTGAATTTCTGACCTCTTTACTGAAACAGCAACACTGCTCCTGTCAACTGACTCCTGCCAAAATTTAAACTTGCTGCGTCAGTTAGTTTGTGTTTGACAGCTATTTTTATCAGACTACTCACTAATTTGAGGAGAAAATGGAAAAAAGTGAATTTCGTGTGCTTATTAAGCATTATTTCTTGCGAAAAAAAACCATTACCGAGACCAAGGCTAAGCTTGATAAATACTATGGGGACTCTGCACCATCGATTTCAATGGTAAAAAAGTGGTTTACTGAATTTCGTTGTGGCCGTACAAGCACTGAAGATGCCGAACCTCCTGGACGCCCAGTTGAGGTCTCTACACCCGAAACAATCGAAAAAATTCACGATATGGTGTTGGCCGACCGAAGATTGAAAGTGCGAGAGATTGTGGAAGCCGTAGGGATCTCGCATGGCTCAGTGGTTTCAATTTTGAATGATCACTTGGGCATGAGAAAGCTTTCCGCAAGATGGGTGCCGCGTTTGCTCACAGTCGACCACAAACGCAATCGTGTAACAACTTCACAGGAAGGTTTGGCGTTGTTTAATCGCAATATGGAGGAGTTTTTGCGCCGTTTTGTAACCGTGGACGAAACATGGATCCATCACAACACACCAGAGAACAAACAACAGTCAAAACAGGGTGAATCGGCGCCAAAGAAGGCCAAGGTGGGTTTGTCAGCCAATAAAGTTATGGCGACTGTTTTTTGGGATGCACGCGGGATAATCCACATTGACTACCTTCAAAAGGGAAGAACAATCAATGGGGAATATTATGCCGACTTATTGGACCGATTCAATGACGATTTGAAAAAAAAACGACCTCATTTGGCCAAGAAAAAAGTTCTTTTCCACCAAGACAGTGCAAGGGTGCACACATGTGCAGTTGCCATGGCAAAAATCCATGAATTGGGCTATGAATTGCTCCCTCATCCACCCTATTCTCCAGATTTGGCTCCGAGCGACTACTTCTTGTTCCCAAACCTGAAGAAATGGCTTGGTGGAAAAAGATTTGACTCCAATGATGAAGTCATCTCGCAATTTTGAGGACCTCGACAAATCATTTTTTTTGGAAGGGATAAAAAAATTGGAGAAGCGTTGGACAAAGTGTATAGAGCTCAAGGTAAACTACGTTGAAAAATAAAATTATTTTTTTATCAAAAAATCTGTTTTAATCCAAAAGTCACGGACTTATTGACCCGCCCTCGTATCATTAAAACGCATTGTTTGGATCATCCAAAATCAATTCTATGCAAAGGAAATTGCTTGCATTAAATCCAAGCAGAATCTTCAAAGATCCATCAAGTTGCTTACCCCGTTTTTGGACAACTCAACGGGATTTGAATTATTAAGAGTAGGAGGAAGATTGAAACATGTAAATCTACCACAGGGACAAAACCATCCTTTACATTTACCAAAAAACTGCAACCTCGTTAATTGTATGGTGAAGTATCTACATTTGTCCAACTATCAGGCGGGTCCGAAGATGCTAGTGGTTTTGACTCGCAGACAGTTTTCTGTGGTCAACGCTAGGGAAGTAGCCCGTCTGATAGTGAGGAATTGTCTGCACTGTATAAGATACAAGCCGAAGCTTCTAGAACAAATAATGGAACTCCTACCAGCGGAAAGAATAAAGACATTGCGTCCATTTTCACGGGTAGGTGTAGATTTTTGCGGCCCAGTTATGATGCATCACAACATTCGTGGGAAGAGACCATACAAGACGTACATTGCTGTATTTGTACGCTTTTCTAAGGCAGTCCAATTAGAACCGGTGTCAGATTTGTCATCTGAATCATTTATAGCAGCATTAAAGAGAATGATAGGTGGACTCGCATCTGATATTTATTTAGATAATGCAACAAATTTTATTGGGGTACAATCAAAGCTAAATAAATTTAGTCAAATGTTTTCCGAAAAATCATGGAAAGAATTAATTTATACATTTTGCGCAACTTTCCATTTTATCCCACCCAGGTCACCTCACTTTGGTGGATTGTTGGAGGCTGCGTTTAAGATAGCAAAGGGTCATCTCGTTAGAACTCTAGACAATACCAAGATGACGTTTGAGGAACTCGCTACTGCACTCGTCGAAATAAAGGGCATCGTGAACTCCAGACCAATCACACCTCTATCCTGTGACTCAAATGACTACGAAGCCCTCACACCAGCTCATCTGCTAATTGGGACCTCATTAAAGGCAATTCCTGAACCTGTAGAAGACTCCAACATCAGTTTCATCAAGAAGTGGAGGCGAATCATTGCAACCAAAGCGCATTTTTGGAAGATTTGGTCTGCAGAATATCTCATCGAACTTCAACAACGCCACAAGTTGTCAACAGATAAGCCAAATCTGCAAGTCAGCGATATGATTTTAATCCATGAAGACAACATCCCACCGCAAAAATGGCTAATGGGAAGAGTCCTTCAAGTCTTCTCTGGAAACGACGGAAAGGTCAGAGTTGCAGAAATTCGAACATCACGAGGAATATTGAAGCGGCCAATTAGAAACTTAGCACTGCTTCCGATGTTGAAAGAAGAGTCCTTTCAAAGGGGGCGGGATGTTGGGGCATAAATAGTCAAATTAAAGAGAACTTAATATTATAATTAAATGAATTAAAAAATTTAATTCCTATAAGTACTTAATACTTATTTATATTTGTTATGTAACTTTAACTATCAACATTGTTCAATAAAGATTTAAATTTCCGCTCCATTGTACTTCGTTGTTGCACAAGAATACACTAAGTATTATTCGAAGTATTGAGAACATTAAGCAAAAGGCAAATATCTTCAATACGTGGTGAGAAAAATCTCTCGCCATTTATTGATACGTTCGATGTTAGGTAAGTGCCTGGAGAAACTTATCCATTTGTTCACTACTTCTGGAGGTAATGGTTTGTCCCACTCCTATCCTTTCCACCATAGTTGCTGCATTATCACCTTCGCCTTGATAATACAAGGCGAACCCCGATCCATCGGGTCATAGAGCCTAGCTATGGAGGAGAAGATTGACTGTTGGGTGATGTCCTCAGTACTTATAGTTGCGACCTGGAAGGAAAAAACATCAAGTACTGCTATCCATCTTATGCCCAAGGTTTTAACGTTGGCACTCTCATCAAATGGAATTGAGAAGTTAATCCTACGCTAATCCATTGGAATGTGCTGAAGTACTAAGTTGGAGTTGCTGACGTGCTTTCGTAAATGGAATCCTGCTGTCTCCACCGCTGATGACGTCGTCGACGTAGGTTTCCTCCTTCAAAACTTGTGCTGCTGACGGAAATCTGTGGGCCTCGTCGTCCGCTAACTGTTGGAAGACTCTAATAGCGAGGTAAGGTGCTGATGCTGTATCAAACGTTACTGTTCGAAGGCGAAACATCTTTATTTCTTCCTCGGGCTGCTCTCTCCAGAGTATGTGCTGATAATGGGAGTCCTGGCTGCTGACTTGACGGTACATTTTTTCGAGGTCTCCTGTAAATGTGTACTTGTATATGTCGTGCTGGACTCCTTGATGACCGCGTGGTGAGGAATAAAATAATGATGTGGTGTTTGAAGAACGTAATCTGACTCATTTACAGGAGACATATGACCGAGTGTCAGATATTCCTGCATGGTATTTGAATACTCTTGTAGCAGTTACAATGGAGTCTCCTTTCCAACTGTAAAAATCGTTTTAAGGCACCGTGACGTGTTGGTCCCATGGTGGGATGCTTGCCACCCTTAAACGGTAGATAAACCTGATACCGACCACCAGGTAATCTTATGGTATTTCTTCTAAAATGTGCCTCACATTCCTTTTCTTCCTCAGCTTCATACCTTGGAAATGGTTCTTCTTCGATCTCCCAAAATCTTCGGAGAGATGTGTCAGTGGTTGAGTCGAGTTGGCAACGAAAAACTGCTTACTTGAACGTTGAAAAGTATCTTTCCTAATAAAATCCGACCGGACTGGAATTCCTCGCAACCTAGATGACCTCACTGAGAACGTTGTCGCTGTAAATATCACCATCTAATAGCTGCGCGTATGTAACAGAGAATGGTGACGCTGCTTACAAAAATGAGAGCATTTCGCACTGGGACATCATTGTTTGAAATGGCTGTATGCCCAGCAGTTTTCGCATGCTTTCACTCTACTCACAGTTTGCCTCCGACGCTTCACATCCCTTTGCAAAAACCGATCACAATTCTTTAGGGAATGCTGATCCCTTTGACACATGTTACAGCTGTCAAGAAGACTTGACTACTCCTGGCTATATAAAACATTACTCGTTCCTGATCTACGCTGCTCGGATTTGCTACTGAAACCTATGGATTGTATTGCTTCTAATGTACGAAACCGACACTCTAAAAATTCGACAACCTCCTCGAATGATGGCAATTCCTTACTCGAATCTAGCTTTTCTTCCCATAACTGCTGCGTATTATTCGAAAGCTTTGCAAGATAACATCCCAACTATCTACTGGGAGGCCTAAATTCTTTAATGCATTAATTATTTCTTACGAAGTATCCTATTAACCAGCACTCTTTTATGATCGTAGAGCTCTGTCAAGATCTTCCATTCTGGACCATAATTGCTTTGATCGATAGGCAAGTGCTGTAGAAGACGATCTTGAAGACTTGAAATAATGGATCTTCTGGAAATCTGATTGTTATGAATTAATGCCAAAAATATGTCGCGAAACGACCTGCATGTTTTATAACTGCCAGAAAATGTTGGAATATTGATGACCGGCAATCGCAGCTCATTGTGGCCTTGTTCCTTGGTATCTGCCGTTAACTGAGATGCGCTTGAACCGTTTGTAGTAGCTTCAATAACTGGAATTTTGTCTAATGCATCAGTACAAAAACCTAAACTGGGACACCCTGTATATGTTATAATATGTTTTAAAATTTACAACGATGGAGATGAATATCCGTGTTATATATTTGTATATACGAGTATCTATATATATAAAAATTTTTGTGTACAGCCTAAGTAATTATAATGGAAAGGGCTCACTTGAACTTCCGACTGATGATTTCCTTTGAATTACTCGTACTTCCAGGTATGTACCTCTCTTGACGATTTTTCTTGTGCACACACAGACACTTTGGAGATTTCTTCAACTTTTTTTGGAGGCTGCAGCTACAGATTGCTGAGTTGACGTATTTCTTCGTATTGTTGCGTAAAAAGATCGGAAAATAAAACTAATATCACAATAAAGAAAGGAGCTTCACAAAAACAAGTAAAACTCACAACATTCGCGCAGCACGCTTATTGTTTACCTTTCGTTTGACAGCTGCGTAAGGTGAGTTTTATTTTACGACTCTTTCAGTGCATTCAGCAGGAGCACACAAATTGGAGCACGGGTAAGTCTTTAAACAGGAGTCAACGAGGACAAAAAACTGTCCTGATTAATTTATAAAAATAAAACGAAACCAAAAAAAAAAAAGAAATGAAGAAGTGGATGGCGTGGCTCAAGTGGTAGTAGACTGGCTTCCAAATCGGAAGGTTCGGAGTTCGAATCCCAGCCTCGCCCAAACGATATATCATCCATTTTTTTCAGTTAATGAAAATCAAGTAAGACAAGTAGTTGACCAGAAATCAACATCAAGCCAACTTCCACCAAGAATTCAGTTTCCCCATTAAATGTCGGATGCCACCCATGGAGCGAAATAACCACAGAGCCCAACCATCTTTCTTTTTCTCTCTATCCCATTTTCTAAAAAACCTTAACACATGCTGAGGCATTATAAGTGTATTCATACCCACTTGAGTATGAATACACTTATATAAAAAAAAAAAACCTCTCGGGAACCAGAAAATTTTTGGTAGTTTTATTGATAAATTTCATTTATTGTTGTAGCGAAGCAGTCAAGCGAGACTGCAAATCTGCGCATGCTGCTGAAAGATCCCGCGGTTAACCAGAGTCAGATTTAGGACGAAAAGCTACCTGAATGGATGTCGTATCGCGGAATTCTGAGTTCGAAAAGAATATGGTGAAACGCTCTGTAAGCTGCTAATTCTTCGCTTACGTTGTTAACAAAGGTCAACTGTCGTCCACTAAACATAGCAGCAATGAAGAAAAAGGCGATGAGCGTGTCCAGTGCGGTAGTCACAAATCTAGTGCAAGTGGAAACGGACATAACTCAGGCGAAGGCGAAGGCAGCCAGTCGCAGTCGATATTACAGAATCTTCGTCGAAGCGAGCACCTGTACCGATAGCAGTGCAACCTTTTGATGTACAGGCGTTCACAGCCGGACAACCAACGGCAGTTCAAAAATGTTGGCGATGCAGCTAAGAGCGGAAGCCTTGTCTGTGTTAAGTGCTTTGCATTGAATTCAAACTACGAGTGTCTGATAAGATTGTTGCGCCAGCGATTTGCTGAGACTGGTAGATCCAACTCCATGCAGTTACGAAGTCGTACACTAGGTGCGAAGCTCAGTTTGCCTTGGGTCTGCAACGATTGGTAACTTCAGCTCGTCCTGGATGTCCAGCAAACCTGGTCCAAGACGTTCCGGTCAGTCGGTTCATCGAGGGGCTAAGGGACGAATCTATTCAAGATCTAGTTACGGTAGGGCGCCACACAACATTACAACAAGTCCTTAATCTGGCTCGCGATTTGAGTTTAAAGACCAGAAGAAGAAGAGTTTTTACGATGGAAAATCGATCTACACCAAGATCAGATGTTCCAAAGAACTAGAAAACGTTTGTCAAATGCGGTTGTCTACTGTGATAAACAAAAGCCCTTCACTAACGATGAGCTTGGATTTCACAACGGACGACGAACATGGAATTTCAGTTTGCGGAAACAAGACGGAAACACCATGAGAAAAAACAGGAGCAACCTTGGTGGGAATCACTACCCATACTAGTCTTTCTGTGGTCAGTCGTTCATTAACCTCCGCAGAGACCAAAAGTATTTCGTGTTCGGCTTTACAAGTGTGGAAAGTAAATAAAGGTGAAGGCTCGCACAACAAATCTCGGGGTTGTGGGTTCCCTTCCCAACCTCTGCTAAAGTTTTTTTTTTTTATTTTCTTCTCTTCATTTAATATATGTACATAAAAAGACAATAAGTGTCAATAATAAAGTGATAAAGCAAAGTTCTATGAGTAGAAATAAGTGGTCCGCTATCCCAATAGCGGAGTCAGCAGATGGCATGATGTCATCTGATGATCAAGCCAGCCGTTAAGTCAGTACACTCAAAATCAACAAAAATAACAGACACTGGCACAAAGAGGAAAAGGTAGCTGGAGCCGACTCATTAAGCACTCATTTAGCTTCGTTAGAAATGCTGCATGGTAGAGTGAAGGAGAGGGTTGCGATGATTACAGTAAATAAAAGGAGACAAGAGTTGGATAAAAACGACTGTCCATATATAGGATGAAGTCGAAGCTCCTCTGAACAGTAGCATCAAGCAGCTACAACAAAAAGTGCTAGCTATAAAAACAAAACAAGTGGGAAGGAGGGAGATGGAGAAACAGCAACTACTCCAGAGACCTGAACAACAACATAACATAACATAAACGTGGAGCTTCCACAAAAACAACAACAACAACAACAACAATGACAACACCAACAGAAACAACCACTGGAAAAACAAAAAACACAGAAACCTGCACAAGAATTGACAAAAACAGATACACAAACACATCAAAAACATAAACAACGAAAATCGTAGAAAGCCACCAAACAAAAAGTGCCACCAATTAACAGCTTTATAATGAAGTTAAAGGACACTATCGAACTGTGTAAGTCGGCCATAGACTGTAATTTTTTTATTAAAATACTAAATGGACCGCTATTACAAAATTAAAAGTTTATTGAGGAATTCGACGACAGAGTTCTTTTCCTACACCCCCAAGGGTGAAAAGCTGCAAACAATGCTTTTGAGGGGGTTAGAACCGTCGACAGATCCGGGGGAGCTCCTTGCACTGCTGAAAGAGAAGTAGTGCGAAGGGCTCACATTCGTGGGGCTCAAGCCGTTTGTCAGGCTAGAGCTAAAAGGGAGAAGCGGAAACTACCGTTCTTCCTGGTTCAGCAGAGTCCTAACAGCAAACTGTATGGTCTAAGGAGCATCAAAGTTCTAGACTACTAGGTTGTACACTTAGAAAAATTAAAGAGGCGCGAACATATTGTAAAATGGCAAAGGTTCGGGCACGCCGAGTCGAACTGCGAAATGCAGCCTCGATGCGTGAAGTGTGGAAAGAACCACAAGTGAGAGGAATGCGCTCTAGGTAAGGACGGAGCGTCGAAAAAAAGCCAACTCTCTTGTGCCTTATCTAGGAACACGGGACACATCGCAAATTATCGGGGATACCCCAAATTCTAATACATCAAAAGAGTAAATCTGCTTCACAAGCCCCAGCGCCTAGAGCACCGGAAACAGTACCTGACATGCTAGCTATCTTGCTGCGAGAAATGACCGCTAGACACAATTTGTTGCACTACAGTCAGTGTGGTTGTGTGCGTGAGAGATTCACTTATCGCTGTCACGCAAAGCTCAAATAAATTGATTTTTCTTGCAGAGTCTTTCACCAACGATCGCATCGACAGCATCAAAATTTCCCAGTTGTCCAATTAAATTTAATTTAGTATTTAACAAAAAACAAAATCATATGATTGTTGAAAGGTTGGTTGTTTTGATTAGGTTGGGAAGCAACGACAACTCCACACTCTGTATCCAGGGGAAGATGGGTCAGCTCCAACATCATTTAACTGAACGGACTGCGCAGATTGATCAAATATACACGCTGCTGCCTAACGCACCTTTTGTCGTAAATGGCGGAGTAAACCCTGAAAGTCCTTGCAATTAGGACTACTGATTAGGTTCGAACGATGAGCCGCACTATTTAAGTTGTTTAAAGACTGAGCAGCTGATATACTTTTGGTTAGCGAAATTAAGTTGACCAAAAGACACAAAATGAGGCACAGAAGATATAAAATATTACGAAGAAACCGACCCAACTCCATTCAATTAGGAGGTGTTGCGATCTTTGTAAGAAAGGGACTGCGTTTTAGAAGAGTGTACATACAATCGTGTAGTACTTAGGTTTCAAGTGCTGGAAGCATGCGTCAAGTACATCCCTCTCCTTAGTGGAAAGCGGTTGTACATGGTGTCTCTCTCTGCACCTAAGGCTACTCAATCCACATTATTCATCTCAGAGCTCGAGACAGTTTTTCGATTCCTGAGGCTGGAATTGGAGGACAAATATTTTATTATCGGCGGAGATTTCAAGACCAAACATAGAGATTGGGGAAATAATACACCAAATACTAGAGGCAACCTACTATTCAATCGTGGGGTCAGCACAGTATAATGTATCGACACGGACTTAAGGCGATACATAGTCCGTCGTTTCCTAGACATAGGTCCTATTTGGATTTCCTGCTGTTGGACTCACGAATACAACTAACGTGCGCTAACCAACAAACTACAAACTCTCTACGTACTTTCGTGTATCACAGCGACCATTGCGGTCTCAGCACCGAAATAACTGCTCCCAACGAAACTGCTGAATTGGAAGAGTTTGTTCAAGGTATTCCCACAATTATAGTAGGGTGCGTTTGACACACTCCTCAAAAATACGGACACCTTCCAACAGAAATCCAATACGGACACCTTCCAACAGAAATCCATCAAACGAGGAGATTGATAGATATCTAAGACTAATGTACGAGACAATCAAACGAACAATGGACAAAACGATATCTCGGTATCAACACACTGACGACGAAGATTTATTCCGCAACGCAACTACTCGTATTGACGCACTGCACCGATATAAAAGTAGACTGCTGTCAAGATTAAAAACCTTGAAAATTTACTGACCGACATCGTGACACTGATGTCGTCGATTAAAAAACACCAGCAACCAGAATATGTTCCCGCAAATAAACAAAATATTTCGGAGATATAATTAAAACGCCCTTCCATGTCTTAAAATCGCCCGAACGACGAACAACGAACAAATACTTGCAGCAGCGGGCATAGATCCAAATGAGGCCGTTGATGACGACAACTTTGTGATCCAGAATCCGCAGGAAAAGGTAGAGGCTATAGGAGCGACTTTTCAGGAAGTGTATAAGGCGAGTGTTATCACTGACTCGAACCACAACTTGGAGAATCGAGTCCTTGTGCACAATTTCTACCTTCGGATTGAAATAGTGAATTGACGATTTGAGAGCTCGCGTTTCACCCAGTTCATCCCAAATGAAATTGTACTACCACCGTTTATTTCGAAGGAAGAGCTCCAAACAGTCTTTAAATCACTTGGAAGTAAGAAATCAGTGGGAACCGATGAAATACCGAATATTGTGCTTCGATATGTCCACCCTGTTTAATAATGCAATGGCCCCTAAAAGATACTTCCAATCCGGCGAATCTGAGCTCTATAAGTCTTCTTCCAAACATCAGTAAGGTTTTCGAGAAGGTGCTTAATAGAGTGCTAACTAAGTGGGTTGAGGATAAATATGTTATATAGTAATCAATTCGGTTTCAAGGTGGGGTATGATATCATTCGTGCTGCGTCTAAACTGGTTTCTGATATCCAATGGAACAAAGGCAAGAACCAGTGCACTGGCGCACTAATTGACTTGGAAAAGGCTTTCGATACCGTATAGTTAGAGGGACTCTTTCTATGCTCTCCAGTAGACAGTTCATCATGAAGAATGCCGATGTGACTTCTGTTGGAACATTTAACACTAAAAACGGTCTGCAACAAGGGACGGTAAATTCGCCGATCCTATTCAACATTTACACAAGTGATCTGATAGGTTCACTTTACCATGCTATAGCGTACGCAGACGACTTAATCGCGTACAAATCAGGTCCAAAGATTGAGGTCATTAGTATACTTTTGCGGCATGACTTCGACAAAACTGAGCGAAATTGCGACGACTTGAAGTTGAAAATCAACTTTCAGAAGTCGGACACCATTCTGTTTAGGGCGCCTTTGTCTGAGGCCTCTAGGGACATCAGAAAGAATTGCCGAAAGTTTTCGAGCCAACTGGATGCGAGGGTGAAAGTGGTCTGCTACATGGCCCTTATCCGGCCTATGCTTGTATTTGGATGTCCCGTGTATTTCCTGACATAGGGCTTGTCTTCGCTTATACAGAACACCAGAGTCTGAGTACATAAAATTCTATCTTAATGAGGTCTTGTATAATAGGGCGAACCTAATAAGAGTGGGCAATTTCGTCATTAAGTTGACTCGAAGGCACATTGCAAGAGCAATCACCTCATTGAACAACCTGATCTCCGGGGCTTGCTACCCCAATTATGTGTATTCCTCCAGAAGCGTTCTTCTACCTAGATAGTAAAGTTCTGATCCAGGACAGATTGGCTGGGCCGCTGATCTTCCACGTTGCTCGAACAGCTGCGGACAAGCGATTCAACTACGACAGAGACGTCGCACATGGTAGTGCGGAGCGTCTCCGGTTCATTACGACGGTAGGGAGTCGCGACATGAGGGATGTTGTTCAACAGCACCAACAATTTTGATAGCTTTTTGAAGGAGAAGATGCGTCGTCGTCGAATTCCTCCAATACTTGGTAGCTTCATGTGAAGCAAGGTGGGTCGTTTAATTTTTTTAGCTATGGTCGGCTTACATAGTTTTAAGTAGGAGTAAGTTAGACTTAAGAAAAAAACAAACAAAAATAATAGATGAAAAAAAATATATATATATACGCGTCCATATATTAGGTATATATATATTATGTATGTATATATAATGTATTAGGTATAAGTATGTTAGGTTAATTACAGTAAGACTTATTGTATTCCTCGAGTTATGCTTAACATTTTCAGCAAATTTGCAAATGGGCTAAAAATATGTAAGTTTAACGCACACGGTATACCCGCACACATTGACGAGTTACGCGATTGTTTCTCGGAGGGATCAATTGATTTTATTTGCATTACCGAAAGTTGGTTAAATCAGAATATCAGTAATTATGCTATCGATATACCAGGGTAATATATCTTACGTAACGACAGAAACTCGAAACCTGGTGGTGGGGTTGCCATATACTGTGAATCGGAATTTAAATGTGAAGTAATTGAGTCGTTAGAAGACTCCGTGGTTGAGTTTATGTTTATTGAAATAATGAATACTTAATGTTACAAGTGTACTAATTGGTTGTGTGTATAATCCAAACAAATGTTTAGGCGTTAGTCAGTTTTTTGAAAGTCTCAGTATGCACAGTCCTAAATATTCATCCTTAGTTATGTGCGGTGACCTTAATATTGATCTCTTACTAGACAACAATCTATCACAAAACTTAAAAAATGAATGTTCTATGGTTGATCTAGATATTGTCAATGTTTCCAGAGCTACTCATTTTCGCCCCCATTGCAAAGAAAGTCTTCTTGATATAGTGTTAACGTCACACTTAGAGCTAATCACAGAATACAAAGAAGTGAGTTTTCCAGGTATTCCATCATACCATGTCCCGTGCCATTTATCTTCCGTGATTTTAGTAAAATTAACGAGCTGGATTTGACTCGCGATGTTCTTAATTGTCCTTGGCATCTTTGTTGGGAAACTTGTTCAGTCGATGATAAAGTAAAAGCTTTTCAATCATTTGTCCAGTCACTTTTAGAGAAACATGTACCAATTAAAGTTCTCTGAAAACATTTAAAAATTTATTTTAAATAGGGATAGATCATATTCTCGTTGGCGGCAAAATCGTAGTAGAAATAATTGGAATATCTTCAAATATCAAAGAAATAGAGCTATGTCCGAGCTAAGAAAAGCCAAAGCAGCATTTTATTCCTCAAAGTTTAATACTACCCAGCCTAGTTCTACTCTCTGCAAGAACCTTCGATCCTTAAGAATTGTTGAAAAGACGTCAGTGGGATGCCATCTAGATCCGAAGCACTTAAACAAATTTTTTTCTTAGAACATTGAATAGTTCAGTTGCAGCTAATAACAGCAACACTGACCTTACTGTAACCAATCATGATAATTTTAATTATCCACTGTGTGTTAGAGAGTGATGTGGCTAAAGCCTTATCCAACATCAAATCAAACACGGTAGGAGTACGAGTAGCTTGTATATCTATTAAGTTTATAAAACAAATTATGCCCTGGATATATTATCCTCTTACGCACATTATTAACTCTTGTATCATGAGATCTGAGTTTCCTTCAACTTGGAAATATGCTAAAGTTGTGCCAGTGCCTAAAAATACTACGAGGAACCAGCCAGAAGATTTTAGGCCTATTAGTTTGTTACCGTGCCTATCAAAAATTTTTGAGATTTTATTAAAAAACCAAATCAATGAGCACATATGTTCAAATAAAATGTTATCTCCGTTTTAACTAAGCTTTAGAGAAAATCACACCACGGCTGTAATAAAAATTCTAGATGATTTAAGAAGAGCGTATAATAAGAATAATGTATCCATTCTGTGCTTATTGGACTTTTCTAAAGCCTTTGACTGTGTAAACCATCAACGCTTGATTGAGAAGCTGAAAACTCAATTCAGTTTTTGTAATAACGCTGCATCTCTTATATCTAATTACTTAAATGGCAGATTTCAACAAGTACATACTAGCCAGGGAAGTTAAAATTTTTTAGCGGTGCATTCAGGTGTCCCACAAGGATCTATTTTAGGACCACTCTTGTTCTCATTGTTTATAAACGACATGCCTAAAGTCTGTCTTGATGCATCGGTGCATTTATATACAATCGCTTCTCATTCGGAGGGTCAAGGTTCGAATCTTAGCCACGGCAAGTTTTCATTTGTGTAATTGGAGCTCAGTCAGAAAAATCTGCGTGTGAAGGCATAATACTGACATGTAGATTTGGCTGTTGTAGAGTTTTCAAGCACAAAACAACCGTTAAAATTCACAACCTGAATCATTCCGAGTGAAGACAAATCTCTCCGTCCTATTCGGACTCGAACCCCTGGAGCGTCAATATCGAAACCAAACACACCTGAGTTTCAAACCACTACATTCCTTTCTTCTCCTTCTATCTTTCCGTCCGCGCCCTTTAGGAAACTAGAATTAGCATTTAATTGCTATTCGCTACATATATGGTCTCCGTAAATATGACCACATTTCGAGATTTTCCCTTAAGCTTACCGGATGTACCCTTAGACAACATATAAATATACTAAACTGCACATTTCTGTGTAAATTGCTCAAAACTAAACAACCGATATATCTCTTCGAGAAATTAAGTTTGGCTCATTCAAATATCAATGTTCCTTATTTTAACTTTTTAAATAGTCAACGTTTATTTTTTGTCCATGCTATAAGACTAGATCGCTTTTTATTTTTAAAAATTTGCTTGTTTCTTTTCTAAAGAGTAATCCTAACAACCACATTTCTGATTAATAGTAATTTTTGTAGACTCATATTAACTTAAAAATATACATATTTTCTCTTTTTTTTTTCTTTAATGAAACTATGTAACCTAGATACCTAAATGTTAAATTTATATGAATAAGTACAAATAATGAGAATGTAATTCCTAATGTACGGTCCAGAAATAAATGAAATAAATAAATAAAAAAAAAAAGTACCAAGCGGTCTTTTCAAAAGGCTCAGCAGACTTTGGACGCACAGGGATCACGAAACACCGCATTGAAACGGGAGAAGCAAAAAAGCAAAGATATCGGCTGGGAGGGTTCCGTTGGCAAAATGAGAGAATTTGGAACACCTCATAGAGCGTTCGAAGAGCCCGTGGGCTGCACCGATCGTCTTAGTAAAACAGATGGATTTTTCGTGGACTACACAGCTGAACGAAGTGACGAAAAAGGATTCCTACCCTTTGCCCTGCATGGATGAGCTTTTTTCAACAATGGTGGGAGCAAAATGGTTCTCTACAATGGACCTACAGAGCGGCTACTGGCAGGTTGAAATGGATCCCAAGGACAAGGAGAAGACCGCCTTTACAAACAGAAACGGACTATGGCAGTTTAATGTTATGCCATTTGATCTCTGCAATGCACCGGTGATATTTGAAAGGGTAATGGATCAAGTGTTTCACGAGTTCTCATGGCGCAAGGCTCTTGTATACCTGGATGATGTTATAGTCTACTCCTGGACCTTTGAAGAACATCTTAAGAACCTGGGACTAGTGCCTGAACGTTTACAGAGTGGCAACTTGAAACTAAGCCCAGGTAAGTGCAAATTCTTTGGGGCACGTTGTGTCGGCCAGTGGATTAAGCACCAGTGAAAAAAAGATCCAAGCAGTTCAACGTTGGCCAAAACCGAAAACGAAAAGACAAGTTCGAGGTTTCCTAGGGCTCAGTTCCTGCTACAGGTAATTTATTCAGAGTTTCTCCGCACTCGCAAAACCACTTTCGGAACTTACAGAAGAGAAACGCGGATTTGTGTAGAATGAGGATTGGGAGAAGACTGTCATTAGGCTTTTCTTTTTTTTTTTGTAAATTGCGCGCGCTTAAGGGATTTAAGTACCCTTAAAATGTTTGAACACAGCGTGGGCGAAGCAAAATCAGGGAGGATGGAGCGGTTAACGTTGATTTTCAATATTTGAAGGTTGTAATGACTAGCAAATAAAGAGTTAGGCAAGGCATTCCATAAGCGAGTTGTACAGCTTGGAACCGAATCACGATATTTTAGAGTACCATATGTCCGAAATTGGGTATACTGATGAGCATTCATAGCGAGACGGGTGTGACGGTTAAAAGTTGGAAGGGGCGGAATGCTACTGGCAATTCCGATGGAGCACTGGTGGTGGAAATAGCGATAAAACAGTGTGAGATACGAGACATTACGTCGGTGTTCGAGAGTGTCCATACAGCAGGTGCAGACATGTTTTGGGCGCACCCGACCAGATGTGGGCATTGTACTCCAATTTCTAGTTCTGGGCAGATCAGAGGGGGTAAAGTATTTCTAACATCGCTTAAGGAAACCTAGACATTTCGCAGCATTTTTGACGACACCGAATATAGTATGTGGTGATTGACGCACATACCGAGAATGGAAAGTTTATCGGTTTTGTTTTTTTAAAGAACTTAACACTCAAGTTGGTATGAATACACTTATCATGCCTCAGCATGTATTAAGTTTTTTGGAAAATGTGATAGAGTGGGAAAGAAAGATGTTTGAGCTCAGTGGTTATTTCGCTCCCTGGGTGGCATCCAACATTGAATGGGGAGAATACAGTCTTAGTGGAAGTTGGCTTGATGTTGATTTCAATCAACTACTCGTCTTCCTTGATTTTCGTTAACTGAAAAAATGGGTGATATGTCTTTCGGTTGAAGCTGGGATTTGAACACCGAACCTTCCGATTTTGAAGCCAGTCGACTACCACTTGAGCCACGGCCATCCGACGATGCAAGTACCATCCATGGATAATGGCTTGGTGCTTAAATTTCGCTTTAACGACAGTAAACAGCATTATGTTTTGGAAGCATTATGCTGATAATATCTGAATTTAATGAACTTAACATATGATGCTATTCCCGTTCTACAGCCGAAGAGCAGGGACGTCAGTCTGGGAACGAATATGAAAAGCAGAGAGTACTGTCGTGAGCAAAGGACTACATTGGACTAGAAGTAGCAGACAAGAGATTGTTGATGAAAATTAAAAAGAGTCTGGGAGACAGAATGGAGCCCTGGGGCACACCAGCATAAATTTTGTTAGTATCAGAATTGATACCATCCATTGAAGAAGAGAGTTATCGATCCCAAAAACACGCATTTTCGACAAAAGAACCTGATTCCAAACTCTGTCAAGTGCCTTAAACATGTCAAGTGCAACTATCTTATTTTCGCCACATTGATGTGCGCGTTGATTCCACTTTTCGGAGAGACATGCTATCGAATCACCAGTGGACCTGTTACTACGAAACCCATACTGCCGGTCATTAAGAAGTTTTCGTGTTTCGAGATATTTTATTAGCTTACGTTTTATCAGCGTTTCCATGACTTTGGGAAGAATTGGCGTAAGTGCAAAGTCTGTAGGAGGAGGGGGAAGAAGATTTGCCTTTTTTAAGGACGGACAATTGCTGTTTTCCATCTGCTCGGAAAGGGTCCTAAAAAGTAGGATTGTTAAAAAGGCCAACGCAGTGGTATTGCCAGCGAGGAAGAACACCTCTTTAGAAGCAGGGGAGATATATCATCTGGACCAGCGGATTTGTGAATGTAAAGATCTTTAAGAACTCTTGCTACAGACACTAGTGCGATAGTGGATTTGTCCTATTGAGGATTACAATCTGGGAGTGTTGAGCTGGCCGCAAGGTGTGCAGCAAGCATATTGGCCTTGTCCAAAGAGCTGATATCTGGAATGTCATTGTAAATGAGCGTTGGGATGGAGGAGGAGGCAGAATTTCCAATATTCTTGACGAACTTTGTTACTGCCTTTGCGACATTGTAGTATTTCTTGCTTCAGTTTTTGATAGTACTGGAATTTTACACGTTTAAGAATGACGTTGCAGTTATTCCTGGCTCGTTTAAACTTTTTTCGGTTTTCCTCTGTTGGGGTGGTCTTGAATGACCGAAAAAACATTTCTCTAACCCTGACAGCCTCTTTACAACAGATGAACAAACTCACTACCGCTTCAATTCCGGCATTCCCAACTTCGGACGATGCTTTCATTTTAGATACAGACGTATCTAATGTGGGTATTGGGGCTGTACTCAGCCAAAGGCAAGCAAACTTGGACGCAGTGATTGAGTACTACAGTCGCACTTTAAATCGAGCAGCAACGCACCATTTTCACCATTATCCCTTTGGTAGGCGTTTCCTTCTACGCACAGATCATGCATCTATTCGTTGGCGTTTTTAAGCCACCAGAAGGTCATATGGCGGTTGCAACAATAACATATGACTTCGAGATTCGGCACCGGGCGGGTCCTAGGCATGGCAATGCTGATCCCCTTTTTCAAAGGCCATGTGGGGAGTGCAAATATTGCTCCAGAGCCGAAGTAAGGGAAGGGGAAAAGTTCGCCATCCTACATGCGGACCTCGATGAACCGACTTTTGCAGAAGAAAAGCGACAAGACGAGACGTTGATGAAGGTGATGAAGTGGCAAGAAGAAGGCCAGTGATCCTAGAAAGAAGACATCTCACATGAAAAATCTGTATTAAAAAGCTTTTAGGCTATGTTCCAGCAATTTAAGTTAAATGCCGACCAACTATATTGTGTGTGGAAAAAAGAAAAGGGAGAAGAAATGATGCTGCCTATAATCCCAAGGAACCTTGTATCAGAAAACCTTAAACAGCTCCACGACAATCCAAGCAGGGACATCTGTAACAACGCAAAACGATGAGAAAAGTTAGAGACAGGTATTTCTGGATTGAAAGAGTAATGGACACCAAATTGTGGTGGCAAAACTGCACCGTATATCGCGCTCGAAGAGGGCCCTCTCGAGTAACAAAGGGAAAACTGAAACCCAACCGACCAGGATACTCCTTTGAAAGGATTGCAATCGACGTACTTGGACCACTCCCTAGAACAAAAACAGGAAATCGCTATGTTGTTGTAGATATGGACTGCTTTACCAAATGGCCGGAGGGTTTTGCTGTACCCAATCCAACAGGTGAGGTAATTGAAGAGAAATTGATTCAAAATGTTTCCTGCAGGTGCGGAATCTACCACTTCATTCGCTCTGATCAAGGAAAGAACTTAGAGTCGGAGATCTTCAAAAAAACCATGGGCGACTTAGGTAGCCAAAAGACCCGAACAACTCCTCTGCGACCACTGCGAACGCTGTTAGATTACTTGGCGAAATTTGTAAGTTCGCATCAAACCGACTGGGATTCACTTTTGCAACCAGCTTTACGCTTTACTGGAATTAAGAACCCGCCTTCTGAAAATACACGATGTTGAGCGACAAAATTTAAAACTCGCTTTAGAGTCAATGGAAGACAGGTAAAATTCAATTACTTTTACTGCAGGAGAAAAAGTTTGATTTTACAATCCTAAGAGATGCAAGGGACTCTGCCCTAAACTCCAATGTGATTGGGAAGGTCCTGCTAAGATCGTGAAACCATTATTAAATCTTGTTTACCGCATCCAGGCACTAGGGAGAAGCAAGCAGAGGGTTGTGCATGTCAACCGACTTGCCCCATACATGCACTCATCGGAAACTTAGTCAGAGCTTTGAGTTTTAAGAAGGGGGCAGTGTTGCGTAAAAAGATCTGAAAAAAATAAAACTAATATCACAAAAAAGAAAGAAGCTTCACAAAACCGTGTAAAATTCACAACACTCGCGCAGCACATTTATTGTTTACCTTTTGTTTGACAGCTGCGTAAGGTGAGTTCTATTTGACGACTCTTTTAGTGCATTCGGAAGGAACAGACGAATTGGAAAACGGGGAATACATTAAACAGGAGTTAACGAGGACAGAAAACTATCTTGATTAATTTATAAAAACAAAACAAAATCAAAAAAAAGGAAATAAAAAGGTTTAACATCTCGGGAACCAATAAATTGTTGGTAGTTTTATTCATAGATTTTATTTGTTGTTGTAGCGAGACAAAGTCTTGTGTCGGTTATTTTCTTTTGTAACAGTATGTTAAATTTCTCCGTATGTATAACTTTTCCTTGTGTATGTAGATTTTGATATTGATGATTTTGTTAAAAGTTTTATGTAGAACTTCTGGGTTTCTTGTGTTGACAAACGTACTTGTATAATTTTTTGTTGATTAGTACACTTGATTTGGCTCAAATGGACCAAATGTTGATTTTCCAAAAAAAAACCTTTAAATAAAAACGACTACGTCTCTCGGTTTTTTTAAACGTTAAAAAAATTAAAACTGGAAATCTTTATTAACTGCTTAACTGTTAATTTATAATTAACATTTGTGTCGTGACATTTTTTTACAAATTACGTGTTGACATTTCTATGTTTTATTTATTTTCATTATATTTAATTTGAAATTCAAATATTTTTATTCAAATATTTAAAACTGCGTTAATATTTGAACAAATGTGGAATTGGATGAGTTTGTTCAAAGGCATTCCTACAACTATAGTAGGGTGCGTTGGACACATTTCTCCAGAATATTGACGAGAGCATGCTTCTGGACTTTGCTTTACCCACAATACTATAGAAATCTGAGAAGCGAGGAGATTGATAGGTATCTAAATCTAAACGACACCTCGGTATCAACACACTGACAACGAAGACTTATTCCGCAAAGTAGACTGCTGTCAAGACAAAAAACCTTACACAGATTGTTTACTGACAGACATAACCCGGAGATCATTATATTGAAGTCGTCGATTAAAATCTTCCAAACATTAAAAAAAAATTACACAAACTCTGTAAGTTTGTACTAGAACAATGAAATTAGAACTTTGAATACCAGCAATCCGAATATGTTCCCGCAAAAAAAAATATTTCGGAGAAATAACCAAAACGACCTTCCATGTCTTAAAATCGCCCGAAAGACGTACAATGAACAAACACTTGTAACAGCAGGCATAGACCCAAACGAGGTGTTCATGATGACAATTTCTTTGCGATCAAGGATCCGCAGGAGAAGGTAGAGGCTATAGGAGCGACTTTCCATGAAGTGTACAAGACGAATGACTCGAATGGAAAATCGAGTCGTTGTGCTACCCCCGTTTATTTCGAATGAGGAGCTCCAAAAGATTTGCGAATCACTCAGAAGTAAGAAATCAGTGGGAACCGATGAAATACCGAATATTGTGCTTCGACATCTCCTACTAGAAACAGTGGACATTTATACCACCATGTTTAATAATGCAATGAATAATGCCCATTATCCAGCGCATAGGAGAACTGTGGTGCTATATCCCCTCCCCAAAAGGAATAAGGACACATCCAATCCGGCGTTCGATCAGTCTTCTTCCAAAACATCAGTAAGGTTTTCGAGAAGGTGATCAATAGAATCCGGACTAAGTGAGTTGAGGACATACATGTAGTCTCGGATAATCAATTCGGTTTCAAGACGTGACATAATGTCATTCATGCCACGTCTAAGCTGGTTTCTGATATCCATTGGAACAAAGGCAAGAACCAGTGCACTGGTGTCTGCCTGATTGCCATAGCGAAAGCCTTCGATACCGTATGGTTATAGAGAATTTTCTTCATGCTAAACAGGCTGGTCATTAGTAAGCCAGTCCTAAATGTTCTTTTCAATATGCTCACAGATAGTCAGTTCATCCTGAAAACTGGCGACGTGATTTCTGTTCGAACATTTCACATTAAGAACGGTGTGCAACAAGGTGCGGTAAGTTCGCCGATCCTATTCAATATCTATGCAAGTGATCTGATAGGTTCACTTCACCATGCAGACGATTTAATCGCGTACAGATCAGATCCAAATATTAAGGTCATTGATATACTTTTGCAACCTAGTCAGATATCTTGGCATCTGGCTGGATCAATATCTGTACTACAACAAACATATAGATGTTGCTCTGGCCATAGCCAAAGGCGCTTTTGCCCTTACAAAGAGACTATTTTAAAACAGCCAACATAGGCCTAGGCCCTTATCCGGCCTATGTTTGCTTGTCTTCGCTAATATAGAATACCAGAGTCGGAGTACATAAAATTGTATCCTAATGAGGTTTTGTACAATAGGGCGAACCTAATAAGAGTGGACAATTTCGCCATTAAGTTGACCCAAAGGCACATTGGAAGAGCATTGACTTCGTCGAACAACCTGATCTTCTACACCAATTATATGCATCATGAGAGAGTACACTTTGACGGCTTTATTCCTCCAGAAGCGTTCCTCTACCTTGATATGAAAGGTCTGATCCAGTACATATTAGCGGTGGCGCTAATCTTCCACGTCGCTCAAGCAGCTACGGACAGGCTACTCAACTACTACAGAGACGTCGCACACGGCAGTGCGAAGCGTCTCCGGTTCAGTAGGGCGGAAGGGAGTCGCGACATGAGGGATGTTGCTCGGCAGCAACAACAATTTTGGTGGCTTTTAAAGGAGAGGAAGCTTCTTCGTCGAATGTCTCTAGTGCAAGACAAGACCCTAGTACAGCTTCAATAGAAGGCAGAGTCGGTTGTCAGTCCAGTTTATGGCCGGCTTCCATAGGTTTAGGTAGGATTAGGGCAGATTTAAGACAAAAAAAAGGAACAGAAGAAAAATAATATATAAAAAAGTATATGTAAAAAAAACTAGAGACCGGTATTCTACCATGCAAAAAGAAAAATTTTTTATTATATTGGGCAATATATGTATGTAAAAGATAGTATAAGTAGGTTCAGTAAGTTATGATTTAATTTTAGGTAGATTATAGGTTTTCGTTTTAAATTTTATATTAAAAAAAAATCAATTCACTATGTTTTTGCTACTTAAAAATTGTTTATTAGTTTAAATTGCTGGAATGGGATAATTTTAATTTAATTAAACAAATTTTTAAGTGTTTTTTTGTATAGCTTGTAAGTGTCAATTAATGAAGTAAATAAAAATGCATTTACAATGAAAAGGAAGTGCATTGGCTTCTTAATTGGACGGTTTGGGGTTCAATACCAGCCGCGCCCGAAAGATATTCTATTTTTCCGGCAACTAAAATCTCGTGAGATGAATGGTTGACTAAAATACAATACAACAATAAGTTGTATGTCGGATACCATCCATGGAGCAAAATAACCAACAAACATCATTCTCTTTCCCTATATCCAATTTTCTAAGAAACGTAACACGTGATCAATCATTTTATGCATAGAAGTAGGGAGGTTATTTTGTGAGAAAGAATTGGTTATGTTTCCCATCAGTGTTTTTTGAATTTCGAATGTTTTTTTTTATATGTATGATCTTGTTTTTAATCTTGCAGGTCTCATGGAATTGTTTAAAAGTTTTTTTTTTGTATTCTGATTAGAAAACTAAATGGAAAGAAATTGCGATGAATCCTTTAGAGTAGAGTTTGGTGAATTAACAGTAGTAGATTAATTGCTAGTAATATACTCGTATGTTGTCGTGCGGAGGAGAGACTATTTTGAGAAAGGAATAATGTATCGTTTAGAGTTGAGGAGAAGGTGATAAAGAATTAGAAATTCCCTTCTCCTGCAATAGTGCCTTTAAAAGAAAACATTAAACAATACGAGGGCGGGTCAATAAGTCCGTGACTTCCAAAAAAATGATTTGTCGAGGTCCTCAAAATAGGCCTTTGTTTGCGAGATGACTTCATCATTGGAGTCAAATCTTTTTCCACCAAGCCATTTCTTCAGGTTTGGGAACAAGAAGTAGTCGCTCGGAGCCAAATCTGGAGAATAGGGTGGATGAGGGAGCAATTCATAGCCCAATTCATGGATTTTTGCCATGGCAACTGCACATGTGTGCACCCTTGCATTGTCTTGGTGGAAAAGAACTTTTTTCTTGGCCAAATGAGGTCGTTTTTTTTTCAAATCGTCATTGAATCGGTCCAATAAGTTGGCATAATATTCCCCATTGATTGTTCTTCCCTTTTGAAGGTAGTCAATGTGGATTATCCCGCGTGCATCCCAAAAAACAGTCGCCATAACTTTATTGGCTGACAAACCCACCTTGGCCTTCTTTGGCGCCGATTCACCCTTAGAAACCCACTGTTTTGACTGTTGTTTGTTCTCTGGTGTGTTGTGATGGATCCATGTTTCGTCCACGGTTACAAAACGGCGCAAAAACTCCTCCATATTGCGATTAAACAACGCCAAACCTTCCTGTGAAGTTGTTACACGATTGCGTTTGTGGTCGACTGTGAGCAAACGCGGCACCCATCTTGCGGAAAGCTTTCTCATGCCCAAGTGATCATTCAAAATTGAAACCACTGAGCCATGAGAGATCCCGACGGCTTCCACAATCTCTCGCACTTTCAATCTTCGGTCGGCCAACACCATATCGTGAATTTTTTCGATTGTTTCGGGTGTAGAGACCTCAACTGGGCGTCCAGGACGTTCGGCATCTTCAGTGCTTGTACGGCCACAACGAAATTCAGTAAACCACTTTTTTACCATTGAAATCGATGGTGCAGAGTCCCCATAGTATTTATCAAGCTTAGCCTTGGTCTCGGTAATGGTTTTTTTTCGCAAGAAATAATGCTTAATAAGCACACGAAATTCACTTTTTTCCATTTTCTCCTCAAATTAGTGAGTAGTCTGATAAAAATAGCTGTCAAACACAAACTAATTGACGCAGCAAGTTTAAATTTTGACAGGAGTCAACTGACAGATGCCTGTTGACAGGAGCAGTGTTGCTGTTTCAGTAAAGAGGTCAGAAATTCAAAAAGTCATGTACTTATTGACCCGCCCTCGTAAATGTTCCGAATATCGTGAATATCAGTATGACACCGACTTTAAATTGAATTATATGCTGTTGGATATTACAAAAGCAGAGCAAACCTACCAAATTTCAATTTCTTAAGTGAGGTAAAGAATATTAAAATTTTTTTTATATTGTAATATAAATTTTCAGTTTTCTTTTATTGTAAACAGATTAGAATGCAATGAATTACAGTTCGATTTAAAAAATTATTTAATATTTTAAAAACTAAACAAAGTGACGTATAGTTAATATGAGAAAGGAGGAACATTGACAAATCTCATAGATTCAGCTCTAAACCCCAGCGCTATCGAGTCGCAAGTGTTGACTTTGATTACTGATATGGTTTCCAGATCGTCCTGTTTTTGAAATATTATTTTGTCGATTTTTGTTGGAAACTCCCAACAGATTTCCACGCAATCGTCCAAATCTTTATTATTGAATGATTTAAGGATTGACATCTCTGCTAGTTTTAAAAAAATGTTTGTGTGCTTTTTGCTGATAAAAAGAAATAGACACAGTATCAAAGACAAAATTCATACACCCAAAAATCTGCACATTTATTGAATAATAATGTAAACCAAAATTGAGCGAGCATTTAAAAATAGACTCAGAACTTTCGCACTTCAGAACAAAGATGATGAAATTTTTTTAATGTGGATGTGTTATTCAATAGAAATTTACATACGTATATTTAAAAAATTACTCGAAAGGGAAGTAACTACAACTTTTAAATTAATAAGGAATTATTTGCTCAGATTTTTGAAAAAACGCAAAATTATGATATGATTATATAATACATATTATTAAACTGTATTCAAACGAAAACGGTAGGTTTAATAAAGAATGATTAAATATCAGATAAAATTAGAAGAATTAACGAGTATATTTTGATTTACCATTTCAGGTAAAGGAAAAACTTGGACAAAATTAGGATGACAATTGTTTTAAATGGGATATTACATCAGCACTCAACAAAAAGAAGTTTTTGGAAAACCCTCAGAGACTATCAACATATAAAGTACACACAATAACATTCGAGCAAGAAAAGTAAAGGTTGATAACGTAGTTATTGATTTTTCAAATCAATTTAGATTTCCTGTTTGTTCGGAAATACAATTATACAATATATGTTATATTTCATTTTAGTTAATTGTAATCTGTATTGATTTTAAATGTATACTAATAAACGTAGCGTAAAATTCTAATTTTAACATGAATGTTTGACACTTAAAAATTAAAAATGGATGTAATCTCCGAAACTTCAAGACGAAAAGACATGATTTATTTAAAACCGCATTTTTCTACCTGTATGTAAGGTAGAACTTTATTCTAGTTAAAACAAAGTGCCTAACCCTACACACCCCAAAATTTAGTCATTCGACCATATTTTGTGTTCTACACAAAAATATTAAACATTTTTTTTAAACAACAAAAATTTGAATCTGCAATTGCAAGTGCACAAACATACAATACATACATACATTCGCATATTGCGTTGCTGTATATTTGAATTATTCAGTTATTCAACCTTTCGTCTAAATATCATAACACATATTGCACTCCATTTTTTTTATACGTATTACCTATGAGCATCGACCTGCATCCCACAAAGCCACATTGACTGTCATGGAGTTTAATAATATTGCGCTGTCGAACTCTCTCCTATATGTTCATACTATGCGACATTAATTTTAACATCGGCTGTTGTATTCTTTATACAGTGGAGCAAGGAAACTTAACTTCCACTGGATAGATATTCGACCGCCTCCCATCACTTAACTGTACAAAATCGCGAGCCATTAATACCAAAGGTTTTCGATTGTCGCCCATACTTCGAAAGCTATGTGATCCGGTTCAACCGCATGCACTCAGTTGATTCTTTTTACTGCTTCGCTAATTTTGACTTCCGTAAAATCTGAAATTACCTCTTCTGCTGTAATATCCGAGAGTGTGATACTGCGCAAGAATTCTTTGCAATATGCATTAAAGTACTCTTTTTATCTATCGCAAATCTCATTGTCTCTATTCGCAGATTTCCCGGCTAAACACAGGTGGATCAGCGCCCACACCTCTAATCACTCTGATCAGAAGCTACCTTGTACGAACTAGTGCCATTATTCTTCTTTCACAGCCATGTCGCCATTTACGTGTGTAATGATTAGCTTGCCAAACTCCACAACAATGTAGTCCTTGTTTCAATCCGGAAATCAATTTCAAAATTCCGTCTCCGTAAGCAAATTATCCACTATTGCTTTAATTACAGCCTCAAACTGGACCTTTAATGAGTTTGATGCGCTGTCTGATTCAAAGAATTGTATCCCTGTGTCCTCATAGTGAAATCGTCATTATGGACGATTCCAATATACACAATTCTGGGTGGCTTCGACATTCTGGACAGACAACACCCGAAGGATGGTGTGTTGAAATCTTCGCGGCGGAAGCTTGTAAATGAGCCCACATGAATACCAGACGTTAATAGTCATGCCGCCGACACCCTGGACAAATACAAGGTCACTGTGCTATCCCCTCTAGGCTCGTCGGACCAGTGTATTATCGCAGCTAATTTCTCCTACACAGACCACACAGTTAGAGAAAAGCTTCCTAAAGAAACCGTATGGCAATACGAGAAAGCCAACTGGACCGGTCTTAATAGCTTCGTCAGAAATTTTAACTGATCGTTATGTTTCCTCAATAACTACGTGGATTCGCTGCTGATATGATCACAGACACCATTCTCTTTGGTATGAGAAACTTTATCCCTCATCGGATGAAGAGTACCAAACCAGAAGAAAAGGCATGGTACGACACGAGTTGTAATGCGGCTGTCAGGATTAGAGAAATGTTTTTTCGGTCATTCAAGACCACCCCAACAGAGGAAAACCGAAAAAAGTTTAAACGAGCCAGGAATAACTGCAACGTCATTCTTAAACGTGTAAAATTCCAGTACTATCAAAAACTGAAGCAAGAAATACTACAATGTCGTAAAGGCAGTAACAATTTTTGGTCGTTCGTCAAATATATTAGAAATTCTGCCTCATCCTCCATCCCAACGCTCATTTACAATGATATTCCACCTGTCAGCCCTTTGGACAAGGGCAATCTGCTTTCTGCACACTTTGCGGCCAGCTCAACACTCCCAGATTGTACTTTGTCTCGGCCTACGCTTGAGTGCGTTCGAATCCACAATGAGACAAATACATTTTCGCACTCATGTGTGTAGCAAGAGTTCTTAAAGATCTTAACATTCACAAATACGCTGGTCTGGGTGGTATATCTCCCCTCCTTCTGAAGCTACTCTTTAAAATTCTTTCCGAGAAGATGGAAAACAGCATTTGTCCAGCCCGTCCCTAAAAAAGGCGAATCTTCTTCTCTATCCTCCTACAGACCCACTGCACTTAGCCCTCTTCTTTCCAAGCTCATGGAAACGCTGATAAACCGCCAGCTCAAGAAATATCTCGGAACACGAAAATTTCTCAATGACCGGCAGTACGGTTTTGTAGCAACAGGCCCACTTTTGATCTGATGGCACGTCTCACAGAAAAGTGGAAACAAAGCGCACATCAATGAGGCGAAAGCAAGATAGCTGCCCTTGATAAGGTATTTGACTGAGCTAAACTCTTTTATCAAAATGCGTGCTTTTGGGATCGACGATTCTCGTCTTCAATGGATTAGAAATTATCTTTCGGAACGATCAATTCAAGCTGTATTGGATGGTTTCAAGTCTAGTATTCGTGCCGCAGGGCTCCATTCTGTCTCCGACCCACTTTTATAATTTTCATCAACGATCTCTTGTCTGCTACTTCTAATCCAATAAATTCTTTTGCTGACGACAGTACTAACAGAGTAGAACTTAATGCTTTCAAAACACAATGCAGTCTTCTGTGGTTAAAGCAAAAGTTAAGCACCCAGCCATTATCCATGGATGGCACTTGCATCTTTGGAACCGATAAACTTTACATTCTCGGTATGTGTGTCACTGACAAATTACGTTGGAATGACCACATATTCGGTGTCTTCAAAAATGCAGCGATGTAAGAAATATATAAGGCGTTTATCCTCCCGAATTTGGAGTACAATACCCACATCTGGTCTGGTGCGCCCAAAACCTCTCTGGACCTGCTAGATAGGATTCATAACCGCGGTATAAAACTCATAGGTAACACTAACATCACCCAAACAATGAAGATCCTCGAACACCGACTTAATGTCTCGTGTCTCTCTCTGTTTTACCGCTAGTTCCACCAACAGCGCTCCATAGAAACCGTCAGTAGCATTCCGCCCCTTCAAACATTTAACCGTAACACTCACCTCGCTATGAATGCTCATTAGTATAAGCCGTACAACTCGCTGAACTGTTTACTCAGATATTGCACATCTTTTTGATCCTTTCGAACTTATGGCCCCAATCGTTGTTACAGCTAAAATAATTTTACAACAGCTTTGGAAACTTAATTACGATTGAGATGCAGCACTTTCACAAGACGGACAAAGATAGTCCTCAATTGGATTAACAGATCATCATCACGCGCACTACCAGCGTTAATAGCTAATCGAGTATCGAAAATACAAAAACACAGCAATGGCAACACGTAAGCTCGAAGGAGCTTTGCTTTGGTTTTATGGGCCGAGGTTTCTACATGGATCAGAATCTATCTGGCCACCCAAATTTGCGAAAAAATCGGATATCAGAAAAACATTGCACTGCCAGCCACAGGTCATCAGACTACGATATCTTGGGCACTCTCAGTCATGGAAACTCATTTCAAAGAGCAATACGCATCGTCTCATACATGCTTCGATTAATGCGATCCAGGAATGGACAATGCAATCCTGACAAAGGCATTAACAGTATGCATTTCTCAACAATAGCGAACCTGATCAAACTCGGAAAACGGTGATTAGATTGATGCAGAAGGTTGAATTCCAAGATGACATAAGTCATCCCCAAAAACAAAACAAAACTAACAATTCATATACCGTTTCTCGATAAAGAAGGAATCACTCGCGTTGGTGGACGATTGGGGACGTCTGCGCTACAATGTGACGTCAAACATCGAATACTGATTCCCTACTCTTATGCATTCACGATGAATTCCATCAGCAGATCAAGCATGCTGGTCCACAAATTATCTTGGCAATCACTCGACAAAGATACTGGCCGCTAAAAGGCAAAATGCTCGCTCGATCTATGTTACTCAGTTATGTGTTCTGCTCAAGATCAAGACCAAAATGTTGATGGGAAATCTACCAGCTAATAGAAGGTTGCGTGGCCATGGCTCAATTGGCAGTGGACTGGCTTCCAAATCGTAAGGTTTGGTGTTCGAATCCCAGCCTCGACATTCATTTTTTCAATTAAAAAAACTCAAATAAGATGAGTAGTTAGCTAGAAATCAACTAAGAAATTAGTCATGCCATTAAATATTGGATGCCACCCATGGAGCAAGCCCCACTGAGCCCAAACATCTTTCTTTCTCTCTCTATCCCATTTTCAAAAAAACTTAACACGTGCTGAGGCATTATAAGTGTATTCATACCCACTTGAGGGTTAAGTCATTAAAAAAAAAGAATCCAACCAGCACGACCATTCTTGAACACAGGCATTGACTTTTGTGGACCTATCTACACGCATTACAAGTCCAGGGGAAAAGATCTTCAAACATAATACATATCAGTATTTTGCTGCTTGGCAAGAAAGACTTGTCATCTTGATCTGACCCATTTAACATCAGAAGGATTTACTGGCGCACTAAAGGGATTCATGGAAAGGCGAGGCCACTGCAATAACATTTACAGTGACAACGCTACCAACTACCAAAAATCAATTATCTGTCGTTAATCTATTCATCCTAAAATGGCAAAACGTACTAACCACAAATCAACTTTCAACTGTCAAATTGCCAATCTGTAGAAACAGTTTTATTAGTTTAAAAACCAAACCTCTAAAAAAAATCCTTTACTATCATATAGCTCCATATTGGAGTAAACTTGAGGCAACTGGAAACAGCACCATCATATTGCATCATCTTCGTAAGGGGTTAAGACAAAAAACATAAAACAAACACATACGAGGATTTATATGAAGATTGCATTACGTTTGCGAATACAAAATTACGTCGATGCGAAAGAGGAGCATTCAACTTAATTGAAAACATAGTAAATTCTTTTCTTCATGGTCCCTATAAACCACACTGCTTATATTAAATTTTCAACGGACACAATCAGCAGTAACAAACTCATTGTCAGACATTCATCAAGAAAAAATAAGTCATTTACTAATTACTCCACACAAAATGAAACAACAAGCCATCGTAATAAAGAACAGTTTATCATCTACACACCGGCTGACAATAAGCATTGACAACATACTGGAGCTTTATAATATTATGGTGACTGCTGTCCGAATAACAAATAACCATGTGATATTTCAAATAAAAATACCACAGATAAATTCTGAATTAAACGAGACAATTGCACTCAGACAACCATCATCTATGTACATATTGTACTTAGATGACGGTTGACCGTCACTATGACCAGCATTACCCGCTAACGGATCCTGAGCTATTAACTTGCGCCATTGTAAAAAAAAACAAGGCATCTCTGCACGCAAATGCATCCGATTTATCATAAAATGGGAATCTATCATCATGTCAAACGAAGCTAATTCATAACAACCCAAAATGGATCAAATTTTTACACACCAATCAATGGAGATACGCCGTAACTTCGAGAACATCATCAAACATAGCATGCAAGGCCAGCGGCGACATTAGTTATGATTGAGGCATCTGGCAATTTGAAATTGCAACCCAATTGTATTGGAAACGGCAACTTCATAACCCTACGAGCTAACGGCAACCATTTCCACACTATCCGTCCATACATCATGATATTCCAAATGATACTATTTTCGAGCATATAAACAACCATATGGATACAGCACACCAGTATCCAATTCGCTTTGATGAACAAGAGCTGAAATTAAAAAGACTAGCAGCATAGATGGACTTCACTCATCTGGAGTTACCAAGTATTGTTTCCTTTCTGTTATGTGCAAATAATATGTGTTTGCAGAGTAAGAAATTTGCACAGTATTCATTATTTTTTGTTCTTGCATATCATTTTTTGTAAAGTTAACTACTATAATTGTACTATGAACTCTTTGTGTGAAAGTAACAAACTTTTTCGTATAAATATCGCCAAATAAGCATTGAACTGCTGAGACATATTTTGACAGCTATCTAAGACTTTTATTTTTATTCCAAGTGAGTCTGCTTGGAAGGTTGCAACTTATTGTTCTAGTATTGTACTAGAAATACCACGGTTACTCACGGTACAGAACCATAGTATACGTTGCAACTTATTGTCTCAAGTTTCTGTGTTCTAGTATTGTACTAGAAATACCACCGTTAGTCACGGTACAGAACCATGATGTAACCATCAATTACAGTAAAATTATTCAATATCAGCTCCTCTAGATGTTACTATTGGCTCCATACCAATATGAAAATAAGGATATACATAAAACCTGTCATTGTTGTTTTCTAATTTAAATAGTGAATTTTAATTCTCATACTCCACAGATAAAATCAAATAATATTTCACTGGATAGCCAGCGAGACCAACGACTAAAACTAAAAAATATCTGGAAAGAATCTGATTGGTGTTAATATTATTTCTGAATTTCATGTATTCTCAATTAACACCATACCGTTGCTAAACTTGAGTTTAGATTTTAAAGCAGGTCAAGCTTCAATATACGTTTATATAGTACACAAAAGTAAGCTAAAAAGAGATCAGTTAACAGAATTAGGTACGTTTATTAAAACGTAAAATAATCGTTTTATCAGTCTTCTATTAGGAAGGTACGAGTATACTCGTAATACTGAAATCGAAAAATTGAGTTCTTCCTAGGAAAAATAACTGATCGGACTCTCAAAAAACCCAATTGCTTTTTGATTTATTGTTCAATAATTAACAGTATGGTAATGAACTATTTGAATGATGTGTAACTAATTAAATGGTAATTAATTTTTTCTCTGATGTTCATGAATCAAAATCATTTAGTATATAATACAATTAATTTTTGTTTACAATCTAAAAAAATCATTATTATTGTTTGTACAAAATTCATATTACTAAAAGAATGACTAGGGTAAAACAAGGGCAAAGTTAAAAACACTATAAGACATTACGTACATATATGTGTCTACGTTTTATATCCATGTGATTTCGCATTTGATCTTCTTAATGTTTATCTTCGCTCGTATATGAGCGAAAACACATCAAAAACAATCCTGCCAATAAACCTCGGTTATTGCGATATAAGAGATAATATTATCCTCCTAAATTAAACTTTTTCGTAGAAAGGTACTAGAAGTTCTTCACCTACATATGGTCTTAATTCGTATATGAATACTGAGTTTAATTAATTAAAAGGTTAGTGATAATAATTGTCGTTTACACTGTGATTGATATTTGAGTCCAATAAATATCTGCTATTAGTTAATGTGATGTTCTATACATCCTTATCTTTTTAAAAAAAATTGGTTTGGTAGATCGTAAGAAGTGTCATTTTAACTTCTTCGTATAGCGATTCGTTCGAGAATAATTTGTTATCTGGTTTTGTGAATTTCCCGGAGCTAAATCTTAGTATTCGTTGTTCGAAATCTGCAGCTCTTGCGTGCTTGCCTAAGGGGCAGTGTCCAGTAATGAGACCTATGATGGCGTTGAGATGTTCCTTATTTAGAAGGATCAGACACTTAGATCCAGTTTTGACCAGATCTGTTTGGTAGCTAGACGTGTTGGTCCAACAGTCCACCTAAGGTCTGTTCTTTTATTGGCATCCAGCTTTAATGGTAGTTTGCACGTAGCGATTGGTATACCTATGCTATCCTTTTCCGGCAGAATACTTAGAGTGGTTCCAATTTTGGCGAGTTCATCGGCTCTACATGGAATGTCTCCGTGGCCCGGCACCCAACAAAGGTGAAGGTTCAACTACTCTGCCATCCCCATAAGAGATGATCGGCATTCAGGGGCAGTTTTAGAATTTAGTGAGACCGAGTCCAGGGACTTGATAGCGGCCTGACTATTCGAAAAGATGCGGATATCCTTTGCAGATATCACGTTTTTCTTCAGCCAGGACAGAGCTTCTTTAATCGCTAAAATTTCCGCCTGGAACACGCTGCAGTGATTTGGGAGACGGAGAGAGAGGCTTAGATTTAGCGTGTCTGAGAAAACGCCGTCACCAACTCCGCTATTTGTTTTAGATCCATCAGTGTAGAGATGGATTGACTTGTCCTCCATGAAAGCATCTTCCTCCCAGAAGGATCTAGAGGGGAAGCTTACATGGAAGTTTTTGTCAAACCAAAGTTCAGGTGTGGTGTAATCGATGATCTCTGTGAGGATTCCCAATGCATTAAGAATGCTGGCGTGGTCAAATGGATTACTTGTCCACTGTTTAGTCGCTTTAAATATCGAGGGGTGTCAAATGGAACAGAATGTCTATTGCCGCAGAGGGGGTAGACCGCAAAGCTATTATAGCTTTGTTGGCTCTTTCTTCAATGTTAGGTTTCCGGTTTAGTTTGTTGTCTAAAATGAGACCCAGATATTTTGCAGTTTCGGAAAATACTAAACTGGTACCGTTTATTGAAAGAGGGTCTATAGTTGGAATTTTGTATTCCCTGGAAAAGAGGACAAGATCAATCTACTGCGGTCAGCAATTCATTTGCTACTAAGTTCCAAAGGAGGGGAGAGAAGACACCGCCTTGCTGCGTACCTCTGCTGACACATCTTTTAGCAAAAGTCTCACCCAGTTTGGAGTTGATTATCCTGTTTTTTAGCATAAGACTGATCAGCTCCTCAAGTGAGTCGTCTACCTGTAGAGTTGATAGCGCAGTCGTGATTACGGATATGTTGACGTTGTTAAAGGCACCCTCTATGTTCAGGAAAGCAACCATTGTGTACTCTTTATATTGTAAGGATCGTTCGATGTGGCTAGTCAGTGAATGCAGAGCCGTTCCCATCGACTTTCCTTTACAATAGCCATATTGAGCCGTTGACAGAAGTCTAGGATCAATTTTAGTTCGTATCAGTCAATCATTCGTTTTAGAGTTTTCAGAAGGAAAGATGATAACTTATAAGTCTGTAGTCCTTTGGGACAACATGAGAACATTTTCCGGCTTTGGGGGAGGAAAACAACATTGACTTATCTCCATGACAGTGGAATGTGGATAAGTTCTACATGGCTCCTCATAATATTTTCTAGCGCAGGCAGAATAATGTCTGAGGACCTCTGTAGCTCGGCAGATATTACACCGTCCGGACCAGCAGACTTGTATGGTTTGAGGCTATGCAGCGCCCAGAGCAGTTTGTCTCTTGTGATCAGAGTATGAATTTTGGTTCCGGTTGCAGTAGGCCTGTTTGGGTTGCTGACCGCGAATTGAAAGCTACCTGGAAAGTGGGTGTCCAGTAGCAGGTTGAGTGATTCATCACTTGAGGTTGTCCAAGAGCCATCGGTTTTTTCAAACAGCTAGGCATCATAGGATTTGTGGAGAGGATTTTTCTTAGACGCGATGCCTCAGAGGTTTCCGTGATTTTATCACAGAAAGGCCTCCACGATTGTCGCTTTGCCTTCCTCAATTCTTTTTTGTATAATATGAGCACCTTTTCTTGTGTTTTTGCTAAGTTGAAAAGTTTTCTGCAAGTGTTTCTGAGCAGTCCCTGTGCTGATGTCCACCAATGTGGCTTTTTCTTGCCTCGAGGTTGAATAAGAGGGCAGGAAACGGTCATAGCCTGAGTGAGAGCCACAGTGAAATTCCTGACCTTCATGTCAAGCTCATTGGTGTCACGTGGGGGACTTGCTAGTTCAGAGGATAGATTTTCTGACAGTATTCCTCTGTATTTTGGTTTTCCGGTAGATCCGGAATGATGGTTGACTGGGAGGAGCATCATTCAGGCTGAATTGCATGTATCTGTGGTCCAAAATAGAGTGTTCAGACGGTACCATCCAGTTCGTTAGCATTTGAGTGATGCTGTCCTAGACAAGAGTTATATCTAGAACTTCCTGTCGGTTTTTAGTTATAAAAGTGGACTCATTGCCAATGTTGCAAATAAAGAGGTTAGTACTTATATTATAGTCAAAAAGTGACTCACCTCTATCATTGATGTCGGTACTTCCCCACACCGTGTGATGAGCGTTACCGTCGCATCCGATGATGAGGCCAGCTTTTTGCCTTTCAGCCTCCAGTACCACCCTTTCTAGGTTATCACCAGGGAGAGGGCCCACATGATCGTGGCCAAGGTATGCCGATGCCAGCCAGTAGGAGCCTTTAGCAGTCTCTAGTCTGGCAACGGTTAAGTCGGGGTCGCTGAGATTAGGAAGTAAAAGTGGATTAAGGCTACGTTTCACTAATATACAAGTTCTTAACTTATCTTTGTCTCTTGTATAGAGCGGATCGTATACGGGTGTCATAAGTCCACGAATCACGCCTTCTATAATCCATGGTTCCTGGATTAGGATAAAACCTGGTCCATAACTATCTCATTTTATTCAAGAGACCTTTGAAGGGAATATTAGAAAGGTTTTTTTGCTTCATTAAAAGAGTATTACGATCACCGGACCGGCTATTAACATAGCTAACGAACCCAGTTTGTTGTTACGCAACTAGAGGGACAATATTTTACCTTTCCGCATATGAAATATTTGGAATAGTGGATGTATTTATAGTGTGTTGCACTGCAACTCTATTTCTGTTAACTATTCCCCTAGCCAATAGACACTTTACGTTTATCTATGCATTTAAAATATGCTGGAACTAGCTGCATGTCCACTTGCGTTGCATTTAACGCACTCTGGAATAGGTACATCCTTATTGGAGATTTAAAAAGTGCGATACAGACATCAGAATAATGAGATTCTTCGCATAATACGCATCTACAATAATATTGTATGCAGAACATTCTCCCGTTCATTTCTTTGGATTTATAAGTCACGAAAAGCATAATTTTACTTATCCTAATATTAAGATGTGTTATTTTTATACCTTTATTTATCAAGATATTTCAATTAGATTGATACCTTTTTCGTTTCCTTACGAAAGAGCGAAAAAGCTCCTATTATGTTTCAAATCATTAATTTTACATTCTGTTGTCGCAAGTTTTACAACTTCAATCATAAGTCTATTAGCACCAAATACGAATATTGGTGGACAGTAAGTTGATTTATTTACAGCAATTGATGAAGCAATACAACTTATATCTATTCAATTGGATTGTCTATCGGGATAGTTACTCTTCATATTACCGGTGATTGATTGATCCCCTGTAAGTTCAGTCACTTGTTGGAAAATATCCAACAGTCCAAAGTCCAACAAATCATTCATTGGTATGAAAACCAAGGGATCATATCTTCGATTCCCAATAGCTCAAAGTCAAACACATCTTTCATTGGTATGAAATCCAATGGAACACTCCCAACCCAATATTAAACAATTCATAGGAGTGAAAAATCAATTCTTTCATATGTGTCTACAAAGTAGACAAACAACTTAAATTATATTATATTTCTTACACTTAATTTTGCTGAGTGGGCGTCTCACATCTCAGGTTGTCGTACACACTTTTGTTAAAATTCACTTTGCCACGCTAAAATCAGCTGAAACGCGCGTCTCGCATATCAGATTGCATCATACTGTTTTTTTTTTATTATATGTTACATTTTAAGTTGGAATGAAATATGTATTCATTGTCTATTTTACAACCGCGAAATCAAGTGCCTTTATCTGTTCTTTTGTCAATATGAAAAACATTCAAATATTTTTCCACATTAGAAAAAATCATTCATTGGTATGAAATCCAAAGGAATATTACTCCCAACCCGATAGTCCACACTTCATACGAATGAAAAAATCATTCGAATGAAACAACCAGTATGAAAACCAATCGAACAATTGAATGTTTTTTTTATTCGACTTGTTTGAACGAATGATTTCTGGAAAATAGTATTTGAGTGATTTTTGCATAACTATCAAATTAATAAATATTATCCAACTATCGAATAAAAACAAAAAACTACCAACACTAGATTTAATGCTTAAAAGCTTTGTAAATATGTATTGTAAATACTCGTACTAAGTATGAAATACCAACACTAAAGAACATTTCCAGCACCATAAAGGCTGCCAACCATTAATGTGGAAGTTTTCAATAAATTAAATACGCATTTATTGTGAAATCGATGTAGAATCGGTCTATAGTAATTATGAATGGAACACAACGTCGTTCACATGACCACCATGGATTCTGTTGCAAGCGACCATACAACGGTCAAAGTTACCGATGACGTTTTGAATAATAAGTAGGTTAATGGCCGTAATTTCCATTGTTGTGCTTAAGATCCTGAATCGCCCTTACTTTTAAAATAACCATACAGGAAGAAGTCGCATGGCCTTGAAGGCCAATCAATTTCTCTTCTAACCGAAATAATGCGATCTTCAATCTTAATTTCGTACGCAAAAATTGATTCATTGATGGCTTGCCCGGGCGGTAGCACCATCCTGTTGAAACCAGAGATGGTCCAGACTCTATTCATTAAATTTTGGGGAATAAATTGCCGGTCACCATGTTGCGGTAACGTTCTGCATTCACTGTAACTATCTCCCCAGCCTCATCTTCCAAAAAGTACGAGCCAATAATGCCTCCAACTCATAATCCGCACATACAGTGACTTTTTTGGGATGCATTGGTATTTCTTGAATCTCGTAAGGGTTTTCCGCTCCCCAGAAATAACAATATTGTAAATTTACGTACCCATCCATCCAAAAATGGGTTTCATCAAAAAATTCAAGAATTTTACAGATCGCCCATTTTCGAAATAAAATTGAATATACAAAATGGGTTGTTGCACCGTAAACGACTCCATTGTCGAAAAAGGCAACCACATTGAATTCAATAAATGACAGTAATAGACAACCAAAATACACACCTTCTGTTGGCTGATCTTTTATATGTACCTATTTCAAGGGTGCTATGAAAATTTACTTTCTTCCATTGGTAAAAATTGGCACATAATAATCATCGCGAATGGTATCACCAATTTTATGTTTGGTTTTTAATTTTGGAACTTAATGTCTGAAATTAGTTTTTCTTAATCATAAGTACTTCATTAGAACTTTTAAATTTTATGTTTTTTAATAAGACCTTATTACTTAGGAGATCAAGAGAAAAATTTATTAGAGAAAGAAAGAACGTTGTTAATTCACTCTGTCAGAAATATTCAACATTTAGTGGAGAGAGTAATCAAATAGCATTTTTGTATTCAAGGTAACGTTTATGAGTTTATGAATTCGGGTAACAGAAAAATATGTTGGCGCCCTTAGAGCGGTCCACCTTTGAAGCAAGTTATTATTAAACTAGGCTTACAGTGATTTGGTAGCACAAGTAGTGATTATTTCCTTTAGTTTCGTTCAATAGAATGTAATTTGCTAACAATCGTTCCTTTCTTTCTTCGCTTTTTTTAGAGACCAAATCGCCGCCACCGAGATTCGCACTCCTTAAATAATAATTAACAATGTACCTAGCCTACTTAAATAAGAATTAATAATCACTCCAATTCGTATTGAATTCACATCCCTATTCTTCGACTCGTATGCGATCTATCCGACTCTTTGAAAAAAGCAATGCAAACCATGTAGCTATGCAAATGTCAAGCTGTCAAAGCGAACAAAGAAAAATATGAACAAACATAAAATGCCAATTTTGTTTTTTCGTTTTTTTCAATTGAGAGTTTACAAATAAAAATATTTAATAAAACATGATTTCGGTGGAATTATTTTTAGTGAGTAAGAACATGAAGTACCATAGTTGAGAATTCGGCAGCGAGGATGTGCGACTGGATTAGCTCTTAAAAACGAGATTTGAATGCGTTGTTATGTATATGACTTCGGTCAAAAATCATATACAAGTGCGTTCGGTTCGAAAAATTCGACTTTGTAATAACTAAATGCGACTGCTTTCGGCACTGGGGTGAATGTACTCAGATTAAGTTGATAAGAAGTATAACTAACTGAAAATAAAGTATAACGAAAGTGGATACAAAGTGATCTTTATATCCACAATTGGTGACCCCGACTGTAGTGGCGGTTCTGCAAGTCAAATAAAAAGAAGTAAAATACTGGAATTCATAGGCCGATCAAGGAAGAAGACCCAGAAAGCTGAAATGCGGATAACATCGCAAACTAAAAATCCCACCTCAACATCGCAACTTACTCCTGTGCTTGGAGTAAACATGGACTTAATTTTTTCTAAAAACTTAATATCTAACTTAAAATAAACCTTAGTTTACCTAACCTACATACACAATACACACACATGGATATTCTACACAATTATATACATATATTAGTACGAGTATATACCTTTGTATATATACATTTCTTAAATGCTAACCTAAACCTATGTAAGCTGGCCATCGCTATTCACAGAGCAAATAGATTGGTCAGCTCTGCCTCATTAGTGAGGCTGGTCCGTAATTGACGGAAACGATGACGACGAAACATCTTCTCCATCATTCAACCACCAGAAATGCTGGTGCTGCCGAACGACATCCCTCTTATCGCGATTCCCCACCGAACTATTGAACCTGAGACGATCCACACTGCCGTGTGTGACGTCTCTGCCTTAGTTGAGTCGCCTGTCCCCAGCTTTCCGAGCGACATGGAAGATTAACGGGACCGCTGATCTATCCTGGATCAACCCTATCTGATCTAGGTAGAGGAATGCTTCCGGTGGAACGGAGCCGTCAGAGCGAACACTCTCGTGGTAAAGGTAATTGGGGTACCCTCGTATCGAGTTGGCTGCTATAAAACAGTCTCTTTGTGAGAGCAAAATCGCCTTTAGCTCTGGCCAGAGCAGCATCTACATTTTTGTCAAAATACAGAAAGTGATCTAGCCAGATCCCAAGGTATCTGACTACATTTCGACAGGCAAGAGGCTGTCCGTGTTGTCCAATGATCGAAAACTTTCGCCAATTTTTCCTGGTATCCCTAGAGTCTCCAGACAACGGCGTCCTAAAGAGAATGGTTTCCGACTTCTGAAAGTTGATTTTCAACTTCCAATCATCGCAAAATCATCTTATCTTATCGAAGTCACGCTGCAAGAGAGTATTAATGACCTCGATTTTTGGACCTGTTCTGTACGCTATCAAATCGTCTGCTTACGCAATAGTATGGGGAAGTGAACTTATCAAGTCGCTTGTATAAATGTTGAATAGGATCGGCGAATTGACCGCGCCTTGCTGAAGACCATTTTTAATTTGAAATATTCCAACAGATGTCACATCACCATTTTTCACGATGAACTGTCTGTTGGTTAGCATGGGCCCCCGCCCAATTATCAAGGCTTCGCCCATCAATGACGTTGTCTAATAAAAAGCAGGGGCAGAGCATATTACTGGTCTTATCGTAAACATCTTCAGATATTGCCTCTGAATGTTTGCTACGATTTGACTAGTTACAAGTTGCCGGTCATAGGTCTTGTTGACGGCTTGACCACCGGTAGTCCATACCAGGACTTAAATTACGGTGCCATTTGAGTCAGGAGCCCCCGGATTTCGTTCCGGGCCTGACTTGTTAGAGGTAGGCCCCCTTGTGGGAGCCTCATGGTGGCTGTGGTTTAAACCCAAATCGTGGGAAGGGTTTTCCTTTAGTTTAACCCATTGTAGATTAGCAAATAAGTACTGGGCGCTGGCGCTGTGACCCTAAGAACAGTAAGAGGTTCATACCAAGGGTGGAACTTGTGTCTCCAACACAGTTCCGTATTGGTATCAAAATATTAGTGGCGAGCGATGGCAAGGCGTATCCTTGCTCCCTATGGATGTATGGGCATCTCGTAAATATAAGGTCTCATAACAGGTGGTTTACGTTAAAAATCATGGAACGTTCTGTTGGTTAGTATATTATAAAAAATGTACAATGTGGTTTACTGCCTACAGCCTATAGCCTATAGAAAAGACCCTCTAACCATATGGTGTCGAAGGCCTTCTCCAAGTCAACAAAGCAGGCACCGGTATATTGGTTTTTGCCTTTATTCCATTGGATATCGGACACCAGTTTAGACGCGGCATGTGAGATATCATGTCCCGCCTTAAAACCGAATTGATTATCCGGAACTATATGTTTGTCCTCAACTCACCTAGACAGAGCTCTATTGATTACTTTTTCAAACACCTTACTGATTTTCGGATTGGATATATCCTTTCCATTTTTGGGGATAGGTTGAACCACCGCCGTTTTCCAATGTGCTGGATAATGTGCATTATTCATTGTATTATTAAACAGGGTGGTGTAAATATTCACAGCTTCTAGAGGAAGATGTCGAAGCACGATGTTTGGAATACCATAGGTCCCCACTGATTTCTTAGCCCTGATTGTGTCGAAGATCTCATGGAGCCTCGAAATGAACGCGAGTAGGTCACCCTCTCTGGTAATGACATTATTTGCCATATTTTTTTCGATGAACCGGGTGAAACCAGAGCCCTCGGATCGCCAGTTCTCTACTTCATTTCCAATGTAGAAGTCGTGCACCAAGACGCGATTGTCCAGGGCATAATTAAGTCCAATGGTATCAGTGGCCTTGTATATTTCCTGGAAAGTCGCCCCTATGGCCTCAACCTTCTCCTGTGGATCCTCGATCATAAAGAAGACGTCATCATCAGCGGCCTCATTTGGATTAATACCTGCTATTGTCAGTAACCGTTCGTTGTCTGTTGTCCGGGCTATTTTAAGACACTGAAGGTCGTTTTGATTTTTTCTCCGAAATAGTTTGTTTATTTGCGGGAATATATTCGGGTTGCTGGTGTTTACAGCCCGAACCCTGTTCTTCCAATACGAACTCACAGAAATTCTGTAATTCTCTTTTATTAACGTTTGAATATTTTTAAACGACGACTTCAGTGTCCTAATCTCCGGGTCTTGTCTGTCAGTTAACTCTCTGTACAAGTTTTTGAGTCTTGTCAGAAGTCTACTTTTCTGTCGGTGCAGTGCGTCAATAGTAGGATTGCGGAACAGGTCTTCGTTAGTCGTACGTCTATATCGCGGTATTGTAGCGTCCATAGTTTGTTTAATTGTCTCGTCCATTTGTTTTAGATACTTATCGATCTCCTCGTTTGACAAATTCCTATTGGACGGTGGGTGGAGCGTATTCGAGGAGAGCGCACTTGTCATGGTTGCGGAGAAGCGTGTCCATCGAGTCTTACTGTAGTTGTAAGAATATCTTTGGACAAACTCCTCCAATTCCGCAATTTCGTTGGGAACTGTAATTTCGGTGCTAAAACCGCAATGGTCACTGTCATACACGAATGTGCGCAGACAGTTTAGCGTTTGTAAATTCGTACCTGTCAGTCTTATACGTTCGTCGTACAGCAATAGATTCAAATAAGACCCGCCTCTGGGAAACGACGGGTTTTTTTTTTTTTAAAGAACTTAACACTCAAGAGGATGTTACTACTCTTAAAATGCCAGAGCACGTGTTAAGTTTTTCGGAAAATTGGATAGAAAGAGAGAGAAAGATGTTTGGGCTCAATGGTTATTTCGCTCCATGGGTGGCATCCAACTTTTAATGGGGAGACTAAATTATTAGTGTAAATTGGACTTGATTTTGTATTTAGGCAACCATTCATCCCACAAGATTTTAATTGGCTGAAAAAAAGTCTCGGTCACGGCTGGTATTGATCCGATTGGGAAGCCAATACACTACCACTTGAGCCACGACCACCCACGTCGCTTTAAGACCGATTCTGTACATGACATCGTGCTGACCCCGCCAACCGAGTAGTTGGTTCTCTCTAGTATTTGGCAAATTATTTCCCTAAGCTCTGTGTCTAGCGTTGAAGTTCCCGCCGATGATAAAATAATTCTCCCCCGGTTCCAGCCTCAGAAGTCGAAAAAGCGTGTCGAGCTCTGTAATGAATAAAGTGGATTGTGGAGCCTCAGGTGCATAAACAGAGGCCAAGTACAACCGCTTTCCGCTGCGGAGCGGGATATAAATGACGACTGCCTCCAACACCCGGAACCTACGCAACACTCCCTTGTACACTCTGTGAAATTTTATACCTTGTTTAATGAAGACCGCGACACCGCCTCCACGTTTGGATCGGGGCCGGTTTCTTCTTCTAAGAATATAATTATTGTACTCCAGTTTGTGCTTATCGGTTAGCTTGGTTTCGCTAGCGAAAAGCACATCAGGAGATTGGTCTTGAAATATCGCGGCTCTTCGTTCGATCCTAATCAGTGAGTTAACATTCACCTCAAGTACCTTCAAAGATTGCTCCACCATGTGCGTACCCATTACGACATGTGTTGCGTTAGGCCCAGCAGCGCGTAGATTTGGTCCACCCGCTTGGCCTGTTCTTGCACCTGCTTTTGCAGCTGAGCCATCTGCCCTTGGATTGCGAGCAAGATGACCAGCATGTTAGGTGCAGCTTCCGTTGTTCTCGGCATTGGCGCCGGAGAAGCAACAGTCGCTTGCTGTACCGTAGCCCCCCTACCTGCCGCCATTTGGGCGAAGGAAATTTGGGACGTGACAGCTGGTGTTTGAAACCTAGGAGGTAAACGTTTGACCTCCACCTTCTGCTGCTGAGCCAGTTTTGCTTTCTTAATATCAACGAACGTAGGACAACCCCGATAGTTTGCGGTGTGTCCCACGTTCCCACATAATACGCACGAGAGCTGCGTCCTATCGGATGCTCCGTCCCTACCCAGAGCACACTCCTCGGAACTGTGGTTCTTTGTGCACTTCACGCATCGAGGCTGCATTTGGCAGTTTGACGCGGCCTGCCCGAACCTCTGGCAGCGAACGCATTGTATAACACCTTCGCTCTTTTATAATTTTTCTCAGTGAACCACCTGGTAGTCTAGGACATTGATACTCCTTAGACTATCCAGACGGGTTTCGGGACTAAGCTGCACCAGGAAGAACGGCAGACTCCGTTTCTCCCGCCTGGCTCTAGCTGTGATAAATGGCTTTACCGCCACAAACTTGAGTCCTTCGCACTCCTTCTCTTTGAGCAGTGCCAGGATTTTCTCAGGATCAGGAGACGATTCCAACCCCTTCAACAGCATCGATTGCCGCTTTTCACACTTCGGTGTGAATGAGTAGTGCTCCGTCGTCGTTTCCTTTAGGAGCTCTTTCACTTTCGCGTAGCCCCCCACTGTATTACAGTGGATGGCATGGCGATCATTCCCCAACCTCTTAATATTAAACTGACCAGCTTACACATGTCCTTGGTAGCATTTACCTCCAATTTATAGGTGTTGATAGGAGGCACCTTCTCCTTCTTCTTCTTCTGCTGCTGCTGCTATTGCTGTTGTTGTTGTTGTTGCTGCTGCTGCTGTTGTTGTTGCTGCTGCTGCTGTTGTTGTTGTTGCTGCTGCTGCTGCTGCTCTTTTTGCTGTTTCCGTTTTTGTGGCATTTTGATGCTGCTATTTATGGCCTCCATTTTTTCCTCTTCATCATCAGATTCGCTTGCGGCCAATGAAGCGAAGTTGTTCCCTTCCCTCACTCCGCCAAGCAGCTTTACAGTGGCCGTTGGTAGTTTCCTTCTTCTCTTTGTCTTTGGCGTTTGGCTCGAACCACTCGAAGCCTCACCTGACATTTCAGCAGATTCCGCTATAGGCATAGCGGACCGCTCACTACAATCCATCACGTGATGTTAATCCAATACCACACTTTAAATTTATACTTATTTTTATTTAAAAAAACTTGAACACACTATCTCTGCGCTAATTGGAGCCTAAATCCAATTTGTTTGCTATCTTAGTTAAGCGCCACTTCTCCCTTACAAGTCGAAACACGTTTAAACTCCGCGGAGGTCTATGAACGACTGAGATAACTTCTCATCCATCATCTCATCGTCAACAGGCATAAGCAACCGCCATCTCATCGTCATCAAGTTTCGTTTTGAATCACATGTTATTTTGACACTGACAGCTGTTTCCCGCTCGAAATCTTAGCTCTCAGTTAGTATCATACCTCCGAAGTATGAAATGAATAGCTTTACGTTTGAGCAGCTTTGGGAAATATTGCAAACTTATTTTAAAATTACGTTCTGTGTTGCCCAAACAGTTGCCCAATTAATCGAAAATAAGTTTCGGCCGAAATGAAACACCCTCCTCGCCTGTTTTACGCAAGTTTCTGCAAAACGTTCGTGATCTCCGACGTTGTACAGTACGTGTCGACAAGAATGTGGCTGCTATTTCCGAGAATGTGCGACTCAATCCAGAAACATCAATAGGCCATCGATCTCAACAACTCAATATTTCGCCCACCAGCCTGATGAAAATTTTGCACAAAGATCTCGCATTCTCCCTTATTAAATCCGACTGACTCAGCAATTGAAGGCAAACGACCATGCTCTTTGGTATTGCTTCTTAGTATGTTCGAATTTGACATCGAGTTCGGGCGAAAAATTATGTTTTTTACGTATGCTAAAAAATAAAATTGTGTGATTGTCCAGAGGACAATGCATCAGCAGAGAGTAACAGTTTGGTGTGGATTTTGGAGAGGTGCCATCATTTGCCCACTTTATTTCAAAAATGCTGCTGGAAACGCTATTTCGGTCAACGATGAGCGCTACAGAGGCATGATTACCGAACTTTTGAAATTGAATGATCTTTATCTTCAGTACGATAGCGTGCCATGAGAAACTGCCCATCAAAAAGTCGATCATTTGGATATTAAGTACAGTAATCGTGTTATGAGCCGACTTGGCGATGTCAATTGGCCGCCTCGGAATGCGTTTTGACCCCGTTCGACTTTTTTTTGTGGGGTGTCCTTAAAGTTTAATGTTATGGGTACTATCCAGAAACGGTTCTAACGCTTAAAGCGAATACCGACAGAGCTATTTGCGAGATAGAGCCAGAAACAGACACCAAGGTCTTGGAAAATCGGATAGACAGTATTCGCTACTGCGAGCCCAGCCGAGGCAGCCATACGAATGAAATCGTATTCCATAACTAATGGGAATGTTCGCTCTTTCTAATAAAGACATATCATACCGAAAATATGTACTATAATTGATTTTCGTTGATTTTATTTTATGTTTAAAAAAAAATTGGCATTTGGACCACCCTGTTCTTAAATATAAAGCCCGATGACAACACCATATATACAGCAGTACAACTCTATGTTCACTTTCTTGGTTTCATGAGGTGCATATATTACACACATCTTTCATTAAATTTTCATATACATATGGATAGACTTCACAGTTTCAAATTACATTATGTGTTATATAGATATGTACAGGGTGGTCCGGTTTGGGACACAGATATTTTGGGATCATTGATGTTATGAAAAAAATTGTTTGGATGGGACGGTTTATCTTCAACACCCACTTAGTTACAGGTTGTATAACCAGGTCTCCTTAGTATTTATATTAGCCTTTCTGCGCGAATTAAAGCAGATCATTGTATGTTCAACGGCGTTGTTTCTTGGAAAATTCTCGACGTAGTTTGTTCACCCAATCCTAACTGTATCTATTAAATGACTTACACTGTTCTAAATGATTTCTTTTAATACAAACTTACAATACTATACTTAACTTTAAAAATGTATTCCACTTTCATCTCAATTTTAAATGCACCGACTACGGCTGTAGAAAACCTATGAACCGAATGCTGCTAGCTCTGAACAGCACGCTTGATTTCAACATTAATGAACTCAGTCTTCGAAATGGCCATCTCCGCACATAACCCGGCACCACACTTAAAGCCCCACAACCTTTCGCACTCAACTCTTCAATTTTAGGCTACCGTATGCATGAGAATTCTCTTTCAGTTTGAAGTCCAAATTTTTGGGTTAGTCCGGGCCTCAATAGACCGATTAAATGGCCAGTCAATCATTATTTTTAGTTTTTGTGGTATATTGATAAAAATAGAAGCTCAATAATCATTAAATTTCCGTTCAAAAACAGGTAAATCAATTTAATTCATTCAGTCGTTCCAATAAAATAAGAAAGACATCTCCTTTTAATTGAAAACTATGTCTAAAACATTTGTAAAAATGTCGACTAATGACTTCTTACAGTCCTTGAAAATTCCATCGCAAGGTGCACCTGATTTTCCCATTATTTCGGCCTGAAAATATTCGTTATCTGAGTAGCAGGATATTTCATCTACTGTCGTTGATGGTCTTAAATTGAAAAAAATATTTAAAAAATGACAAATATATATGTTAATAGATATGTATAAGTGTTCGATTTACGTTAAAAGTATGTAAATAATCTCCGAAAAGAGTCCATCGTTGTAATGAAATGGTGTTTTCGCTGTTTCACAAATACTTTTCAGCACACAATCCCGCCCAGCGAGCCCTTTTCTATTTCCGGAATAAAACACATGTGCTTAAAAGTTTATTTCAATCAATTTAATAAATAAAGTAATTACCTATTGGCTGCCGCCTCCAAGGCCTTATAAGCAGCCCATCGATACCCCGACATCTTCTTTTTCTTACGATCTCGAGTTTCAGAAAAATCTTCGAATTCTGGTTCAATTTTGTATGATTCTATACTATCACTTTCAGAAATTGTTTCAAGTTTCAAAAAGCCAGTATCGATTAGAACTGCTTCAACTGTGAGTTGTTCGTCCTTTGATGAAATTTCCGAAACGCTCCTTCCTGATATGGCCAATTGAGATGGAACATATAGATCTGTCGCGTTGATTGGCAAATTGTATTCATATTTAAGTACCCATCCATTTGTAAGCGATTCAAAATCAAGATCTCCCTCCGGAATACCAATACCGAAAATAAGCTGTGACGAATTGTTGAACGGATTTCTTAAAATTATAGGAAATCTACCTGGACACGAGTAGGTGCTGTAGGTGGAAACACTAAAAGCGGCGGAACCACTCTTTTGATTCTGTCATGTAAAATATCAACTTCCCTAGACGTTGCTATTTGGTTCCATAACAATATAAAAATAAGGATATGAATAAATGCTGCCATTGTTGCTTTTCTAAATAAAATAGTGACTTCTAATTCTTACACTCCGCAGATAAATTAAAATAATACTTAACTGGATAGACATCGAGACCAACGACTAAAACTAAAAATATTCGGAGGGAATCTGATTGGTGTTAATATTATTTTCTTAATTTCATGGGTTCTTAATTAACACCATACGATTGTCATCATACCATTTTTGAACTTGAGATACAGATATCAAGCTTCAATATACGTTTATATGGTGAAGAAAAATAAGATAAAAAGAGACCAGTTAATAGAATTAGGTACGTTTATTAAAATGTAGAATTATCGTGTTGTTATTAAACTTCTATTATCTTTTACCTAGGAAAATATACCGATTGTACCTCAGAAAAACTAATTGGGGTAACGTTTCTGAAAAATATCGTGTTAAACAGAATCTTGCTAAACGAAACAAGAAACTAGTACAAAAGAGGAGTTACGTTCCATAATCTCAAAAAAAAAACCAAAAATGTTTTTTTTTTTACTTTTTAGATTATTTTTTTATTTTTTAGATTATTTTGTTACTTTTTAGATTATTTAAAAAAAGCGACTCCAAGCTTAGTGCGAGGTCAATTACATGTGTCCCTCACTATTATCTCGTCAGGTTCACTTTCTGTATCGTTGCTACTGACATTCTGTTGGTTAGAGTTCGTCTTCGATTGAATGCGCAAGCGTTAAGATCTGAGCATATTCAGCTTCTCGCGATTCCATCTCTTATTCTTTTTCAGCTGCTGCCAAAGTTGTTTCCAATATCCATTTAATGTTGACTTTTTTAGATCCTTTGAACATTGCGATACGATTTGGATGCAGCTCTTAATAGAAAATTGTTTCCATGCTTATGCAACATCCATAGAAAGAAAGAAGTCCTGGTATAGTAGGTCTTGAAGGTATAAATTATACCTTGAGGCTGCAGCAATGAGGTGGGGTTAGGTGGTAAGAACATGACTTTGATGTTAGGATGAGCCAAATTTTGTAGGTGACCAAGAGCATTATCCAACAACAATAGAGCTTTGAAGTTCAAATTTTGCTTTTTCAAATATTTCTGTAAAGTTTGAAACCAGTCTTTGAATATCTCTCCAGTAACCCAAGCCTTCGAGTTTACCCTCCAGAAAACCGGTAATGTGCTTTTGTCTATGCCCTAGAACACACGAGGGTTTAGTGATACATAAACCAGCACTTTTTGTTTGTTTTGTTTGACCAAAAGGTCACCTGATACATTTCCGCACAATAGCAGCCTTATTCAGTCTTTAGATACCTTATATCCAGGTGCAGTCTTTTCTTCTTTTGAAATAAAAGTTCTGTCCAGCATTTTTTTTCCACCAAAGTCCAGTTCCGTCTGCATTAAATACCTGATTTGCTACGTATCCATGTTTTTCGATAAATTTTTGAATTTCTTCCTTTTATATATTTTTAGCTTGTGAATAGTAAATCTTTACGGCCATTACTTGCCGTAAAGCCTGAGCTTACATAAGGTTTTCCATTTTTCTTTAGATGCTCATAAATGAGTAGTGTAGTTTCTTTGCAACAACCTTTATTGGTCTTGTTTGTTTATTTTCAAACGAATACCATTGAACTTTTTTCTGGTTTGGCATTTTTGTCAAATTTCTGTAGGATTCTTCGTTATCCACATTAATTTTAACATCATTACTATTTAGGAGAGCTGTATTAGCTTTTATTTTATTTTCCTCTTGAATATTCAATAAGCCTTTGTACTTCGTAATACAGAGTGATTTGGTTTCTTTATTTTTCATCTTTTCTGGGATTTTCTGGGTCACTTTTGGTTGTGAAAGCTCCGGAGACATGCTCATTTTTCTTGTTTTGTTACTTTTTGTCATACTAATGGGTGGTTCTGTCTCTCTTTGCACTTCTTCATCCTGTAGTGTACACTGTACACTGTAGTGTACTCTAGTGCTCATTTTTATTGTTATTATTGACCTGTTCTTTAAGGAGCTGCAGTTCAAGCTTTAATTTATCAATTTCGCTTGATAGTTTTTCACTGAGTTGCTTAAAATTGCCTCTTTCTTCACAACCTTTTTTGTAATAAGCTTCCAACATCGAATTTTCTCTTGTTGGAGCTGTTCTTACCAATTTTAGCAATAAATGGTTCCCCCCAGAATCCATGGAACCGGCCTCCCAAGAGGGTGGATTTACCAGTTTACATGGCGTACCACCTGGGGTAGTTATATTATTAGTTTTGTTCATCGCATATTTACATTTTTGGTTAACTTTTTCTCAAAAAGTTTAAAAATTTGGACTTTAGTCGCCTCTAACGACAGACATGCCTACCTCGCGTAAATTTTAGCCCCTACCCGAAGGGCTACGCATTGCGAATGACCTAAAGAAGAAAAACTTCAAAATACTTGAAGTTGTCAACATGCTTAAGCACAAGAGTAAAGCACCGCTCCCAATGCTCATGCTTACTTTTGAGCAAGATGAAGACATTAAGAAAATTTATGACATTAAAGATATCCTAGGAATGAAAGTACAAATTCAAGCGAATATGAAAACTTAAGCCTCATAACCGGTCCAAAGAAAATGTGCTTCGAAAAACGTTGTAAAACCAGGAAACCCCAAGCCTCCCAGCAATGTTATGGAGGATATCATGCAAAGAATTCTTAACAGAATAGAAGATATGGAAAAGAATAATAAGAAAATTCTGGAAAGAATATCTTTCATTGAAAAACAAAACAGTAATAACAGAACTGTACCTAAAAGCCATTATGTCTAAAAACATACAATTCTTATTATGGAATGCCCATGGCCTCGAGAATCGCAAAGACGAATTGCAACCGACTCTCGATATAAACAAAATTGATAAAGGAGTATGTCTAGTCTCCGAGACACATTTTAAAATTGGAACAAAGCACAAACTTCGCGGATACAAGACATACCATACCCCACATCCCCACAAGAGGAGGGGCCGCAGTTATAATTAAGGAAGGAGTTAGCCACGACGAAGATGAAGAATACCAGTCGTGTGAAATACAAGCTAAATCCGTAAAAATAAAAACAAGCAGCGGACAGATAACGGTAGCAGCGGCATATTGTTCTCCTAGCTACAGGCCGAAACAAAACAATTTCCGTAAATTTGGAAATAAATTCATAACAAGTGGAGATTTCAACGCTAAGAACAAATCTTGGGGATCAAGATTAACAAATACAAGAGGAAGAAAACTCTTTAAAAAAAACAATTTTAACTACCATTCTACGGGAAATCCTGTCACGAGTACGATAACTTTGGCGCCAAGAGAGGAGTTTGTAGAGGAGTTAAAAACTAGCATTTTTTACTATGGGAGGGGTGGTCCATCTCGTCCCGTTTAGGAGTTATGGGCAATTGACTTAAGATGGGAAAAAAATTATTAAAAAACAACGGTAATACTTACAATAAAGTACTGTACGGAATATCAAAGCCCGAAACTTTCTATTGAATATAAAATTTTCAAACTCAAATTCTTGGTAAAAAATTAAAAAAAAAAAAAATGTAACAATATTACTCAAAATTGTGAAATAATGTGCCAAACTGGTTTTTTGTATTCAATGCGCGTATTAATTCTGAATCGAACACAAAAAACCGCTTGGCTTTATGTCCTCTAGTTTTTGAGCAAATTGAAATTGAAATTACTACTTTAGTTTTGTTTTTTGGCATTTATGTACGTAGTCTTCCTTTGAATAAGTTAATGAGTATTATTTAAACATCTCGCAGACGCCTATATCAATAGTTTTCTTAATTAAGAGTACACGGGTGACCTGCTTCGCGGGATTAAGGGATGTCAACTCTTTTTCCGCAGGCGGCAGGTCCGGCTCACGCAACTTCGTTGCTCCGCTCGGGGTATCTGCTTTTCGTCAGGCAGGCGCCTATGTCATCAATATTCTTCATCCATAGTACTCATCACAAAATTACAAAGCTCCCATTAATAACAAAGTTTCACTAATTCGCATTATATATTTTCTGTGAATAAGCAATGACGGCTAAGCATCCTCTAATCCATCCTAAACTAAATAACTTCTCAGTGTTTTGTTCGTTCGGAGATTTGGTGTCGACCAACGAAAGAAGCATTAAATTTTTAGAAGAATCTGGTTTAATTCCCACTAAAACATCCATTCCTCCACTGTGTTGCAACTTACTTATGAAGGTAGAAAAGTGTAGAAATGTAAAGTTCGGTTGGATGTGGCGATGCTCAAAGAAAAGCTCTAAAAAAAAGGTTATCAAAATGCCTGTGAACACGGTTTTTCAGGTAAATTAATTAAACCTTAAGCTACAACCTAAGGATTTTTTAAAAATATTATTACATGTACGTTATGATTTTAAAATTAACATATAACCGCTTGGCGCCATCACGAGAATAAAAGTGAGCTTAGTAAATCTACTATAATAGATTACTATAACTATTGTCGTCAAATAGCCGAAATAATAGCATCTCACGTCGATGTTAACATTGGCGGTGAAGGAAAAACCTTTCTTACAAAAAGGAAATACCACAGAGGCCGTGTAACCGAATAAATGAAAATCGTAGTGTTGTTGTTATTTTGTAAAGAAGATAAGGTCGGGCGCTCTATAAAGTAAACTCCAAAAGTAAAGAAGACTTGTGGCCTTATATACACAAATACGTTAACCCCAACAGCAGTCGTATTTGTACCGACAGTGCACGCCAATACATAGGTATTGAGAAAATGTTCCCTACTTCTACGATTCATGAAATTACAAACCACAGCAAAGGCGAATATGTTGACAAGACCGATGCAACCAATACTATAAATGATCTTGAGCATCAGAACAAGCTTCTAAAAAATCAATTTTATGCCGCAATACAACGCAGCACCTTCACCAATATATGGCACTTTTCTTTTACCGGAAATACTGCCTTGAAAAAAATTATAAGGACGACATGGGCTCCCAAATTACGGGATTTTTAATTGACGTAAAAAAAGTCTACCCAGGTTTTGTCAAAGGTAAAGAAAGTGTGGGTTTGCAACTGAAGGACTTCGACCCTCCGATCGTTCACAATGACCACTTAGAAGGTATTTTACCACCAAAACAACCCCGGCTCTTAACCATCATCGACGAAAGCAACGAACTCGACATTGACACCATTGACGATGACTTCATTGACGAAACTCACATACCTTTTTAATATGTACTCGTACATTGAACATTTAATTGACTACTCTTAACTAACACCTAACTTACTCACAAACTGACTGACTAAGACGCCTAATGCAATGCAAATCTACTTCCTCGTGGTGCATTCTGGGTCATGCTAAATGATCAATATTAATCCTCAAAGTGAGATCACCATAAATACCAAAAAAAAAAACGTCTTATAAAAAATGTTTTTAGTAATTTTCAATTTTCTCAAAAACCAGAAAATATAAAGCCATGCGGTTTTTTGTGTTCGATTCAGAATTGATATGCGCATTAATACCAATTGCGTACATCATCTCACAATTTTGAATAATATTGATTTAAAAAAATTTTTTTTTTCATTGTTTACCAAAAATTTAAGTTTGAATGCAAATTATTCAAAAACTATTCACACGAATAATTTGATGTAAATTTTATGTTAAAGAGCAAATCTTAGGCTTTCAAATCCTGTATAGTACTTTATTGTAAGTGTTGCCGTTGTTTTTTAATAATTTCTTTCCCATTTGAAGTAATTTTTGTCTAAAATTGCCCCTAACTCCTAAACGGGGCGAGATAGACCCCCCCTCCCAAATTAAAAAAATACTAGTTTTTAACCCCTCTACAAAATACCGTTATCAATTCTTGGCCCCAAAGTTATCGTACGCTCCCCGAAATCCTACTTACTGGCCCACAGATAGGAGGAAAATCCCGGATGTTGTCGACTTCTTCTTAACTAAGAATATCTCCTCAAATTCTACCCAAGTTAAGGAAGGGCCAGATCTTTATTCAGATCACTCGTCTGTGCTGCTAACACTTGGTAATAAAATTATAATGAAGGAACACAACCCACGTCTAGTAAACAAACTAACTGACTGGATATACAATATTTCAGATATTTAATAGATGAACACATCGAACTATATAGAACAATTAATACAATAGAGCAATTTGAAAGTGAACTACAGTCCTTCACCCTAGCTATACAAAAGGCTACATGGGGTGCAGCGCCTGAATTAAATAGCAAGGTAAAAAAGAAACGTGTATCCCAAAGAAGTTTGCGACATTATATCTGAAAAGAGACGAGCTCGCAAACGATGACAACTGTCAAGAGCTCTAAGTGATAAAAGTAGACTTAACAGCTTAGACAATAAGCTCAGACAAAGGATAGCAGAATTTAAAAAAGCAGCGGTCAAGAGATACCTTCCAAATCTGACAAACGATGCTAGTACAGAATACTCATTGTGGATGGCTACAAAAAAAAATGAAAAGACGAACGGCATACAAAAGGCGGATCTACATATTACCGGAACATCTTGAAAACGTCTTTAAGCCATACGACGATAATGATAATTCCTAACAAACGGAAGAAATGTGCAACGAAGAGAGATCGATTCCAGCAGTAACCTCTAGGGAAATAGCCATAGAAATAAAAGAAAAGATCAACTCAAAAAAGCCACGGAATTTGATCTAATAACCGGTGAAAACCTAAAAAACACTGCCTAAAAAAGGTATGAAAAAAATAGCACAGATAACAAATGCAGCGTTCAGACTAAGGTATGTTCCACGTATGTGGAAGGTCGCCGAAGTTATTATGGTACCTAAGCCCGGCAAATTGCTGCCAATCCTGTCTAAGCTACTCTAGAAGAAAAGACACTGATCCAAGTTGGGATTCAGAAATAAATACTCAACTATAGATCAGATCCACAGAATAACTGATATAGTAGAAACAGCTTTAGAAGAAAAACAAATATGCTTTACCATCTTTCTTGATGTAGCACAGGCTTTTGATAAAGTCTGGCACAAATTATTAGTCCGTAAGCTATAAAAATATCTTCCAAAACAGTACTATGAAATACTAGAGTCCTATAAAATGGAACGATTATTTAGAATTAAGCTCCTTGAGTACTCCGCATTGAAACACACCAAAGCTGGAGTACCGCAAGGTAGTGTGTTGGGACCCGTACTGTTCCCCCTATACGCGAACGATCTACAAAATGACGAAACTACTGTTGCCATTTTGTACTTGCAGTTGGAAAAACGGTACAGGAAGTTACAGAAAAACTGCAAAGGACAGTAAATGATATATCTAATTCTACCAAAAAATGGCAAATAAAATTAATAAAATTAGATGAACGGAAGTCGGTTCATGTTAACTTTACAAATAAAAACGTACAACACATACCTGTGTTGTTAGGCTAAACGTTGGACGCAAATATGCACTGGAAAGCGAAAATGGTCCGAAAGGATCTTTAGAGTGATGGCATTTATTGATGATGGTGCAAAAATTTCGCTAATTGAGGAAGGTGTGACAAATTTAATCGGTGTCAAGGGAGTATCGGACATATTATAACTATGATGGATGTGATGGATGATGGAACATCCAGTGTAGTGTCGCAACGTGTAGACTTGGAGATATCTGGAGTATATAAAAACGCGCCAACATACCAAATGCGAAATGTCCGCACTGTAAAGAAACTATTATTACCATCTCAGAGCATAAATATGGTTGAAATGAAAAAACAGTAAGGTGAATTAGAAGGAATTCCCATTGAAGATTATTCTGATGCGGTGCCTATAATTCTAATTGGAATCCCACATACCCAATTAAAGTAAATAATTTTGCTACAGGGTTCATGACACCAAGTTAGGTTGGATACTTTTTGGTTCAAACGAACATAACGTTTCGGATGCATTTGTTAGCTATATTGGCTACGACGTAAATGTTTTAAGAAATTTACAATATACAAGTTGCCGAAGATTTCGCTGTCGAAAATCTAGTCTCATGAGTCAAGCCGATAGTTTCTGAAGCAGATAAAAGAGCAGAGAAAATTCTTATCGAAACAACAAAAAAGGTTAACGGCCAGTATAAAACCGGCCTTCTCTGGCAAGAAGATCATATTAAATTTGAGAAAAGACGACTAGAGAAAATAGAAATAAAATTAAAAAGGGATTCCAAATTAGCTGAGTGGTACAAATCAAAAATAAAAGAATACTTTTCAAAAAAGTATGCCAGAAAATTGCCAATGGAAGAAGCCGCCGAAGTAAACGATCGTACATGGTACTTGCCACACTTTGCAATATGAAACATTAATAAAGGTAATAAGTTACGCCTCGTTTTTGATGAGGCTGCCACAGTCCATGGGATGTCACTCCAAATTGTTAAAAGGGCCTGATAATTATCAACCAAGACCGCTCCTGTCAGTTTTGCTTGGAGAAGAGGATCAGAACTCTCAACATTTCCTATGGAGGGACGGAGATTCACACATCCGCCAAATGTATATGTGATGAGTGCAATGATATTCGGTTCCACAAGTTCGCCGAGTTGAGCTCAGTACATAAAAAATTTAAATGCGAAGACTTATGAAAATACACATCCGAGAGCCTTTAAAGCTATTGTAGAGTGTCATTATGTGGATGACTATGTTGATAGCTTCGATACAATCGCTGAAGCAATCTTAGTGGTAAAGGTTGTGAAAAATATCCATAGCGAAGCCGGATTTGAGTTAAGGAGTTTTGTGTCAAATTCGTCAGAGTTCATTGAGGCCATCAATGACACCTCATCGCTATCATCTTTGCCAGATCAGACAGATATATATTTTTTTTTTTTTTAAAGTGGGTATGAATACACTTATAATGCCTCAGCATGTGTTAAGTTTTTTGGAAAATGTGCCATAGTAACGCAACAACGGAGAAGATTCTGGGTATGTATAGGGAAACAAAGGCCGATCAGTTCTGTTTTATTTTGAATTTTGAAAGAATGCCTAAAGATATTCTTGAGGGCAGAATCAGGCCAACAAAAAGTCAAGGGTTAAGTCCCACAATGTCGATATTCGATCTATTTGGAATTCTAGCTAACGTCGTCATCAAATCGAAGTTACTCTTACAGGAATTATGGAGGATAAAAACTGGATAGAGTGAACAAATCCTAGAAGATATTTATAACAAATGGTATGAATGGTATAGGCAACTTGACAGCATAAGAGATTTTAGAATACCGAGGTGCTACCATTTACACTCTGCCAATGCGTGTGCTGATATTCAACTCCATATATTTGTTGACGCCAGTGAAGTTGCATTTTCCGCGGTAGGCTATTGGCGCATACGTTATGGAAGCGATGTCGATGTTATTATGGGAAAGACTAGATGCAGTCCAATTAAAGCGCTATCCATTCCGAGGCTTGAGCTTCAATCTACAGTTTTAGGTGTTCATTTAAAAGAAACTATACTCAACGGCCATGAAGTACAAACACGGATAGTCATGTTGTGGTGTGATTCAAAGACCGTCCTACATTGGATTAGATCCGACATAGGCGCATAGAATAGCCGAAGTGCTCGAAGCAGCAGAAGATGGAGATGGGTTCCTGGAAGTTTAAATCTCGCTGACGATGCTACGAGACCACAGATAAGAACGAAAGCATCTGTGAGTTCTTCAGGGATAAAGGGCCCTCGTTCTTGAAACTCCCAATGGAACAATGGCCAAAAGAACCATTGACATTGCTGCTCACCAAGAATTGAGCGAACAGCGTTCCAATACCAGTTTTAATATTAATGTTGAGCCATCGTCATTAATTCCATTTGAGAATTTCTCAAAGTATTATAAGTTGCTGAGGGTAGTGAGTTGTTGGGTTCGGCGTCGGGCTTTGAAATTTTTGCGGAGGCATCAAGGCGGAGAGATATGTGAATCATTAACAGCACACATACAACTGAAAGCAAAGGAAATAAGAATAGCATAAATAATTGCTTGTCGACTAGTTCAGAAAGAAGTATTTGCAAGCGAATTAAAGCTCCTTTTATTGAAGAAGCAAATTCCGAAAAATAGTTCCATATATTGTATAAATTGACCCCCGCCAGGGTGCGGGCGGAAAGATAGAAGGAGGAGAAAGGAAAGTTTGTGATGTAGTGGTTTGAAACTCAGGTGTGTTTGGTTTCGATATTGACTCTCCAGGGTTGGGAGTCCGAATAGGACGGAGAGATTCTTCTCTCGGAATGTGAGGTTGTGAATTTTAACGGTTGTTTTGTGCTTGAAAACCCTACAACAGCCAAATCTACATGTTAGTGTTATGCCTTCACACGCAGATTTTTCTGACTGAGTTCCAATTACACAAATGAAAACTTGCTGTGGCTAGGATTCGAACCTTGACCTTCCGAGTGAGAAGCGATAGCTAGTACCACTACGCCACGGCCACCCCTTATAGATGATGACCACGTTATTTGACAGGGTAGGCGCATTGACAATGCTGCGTGTGTGCCTTTGAATGTGAAAAGACCAATTATCCTACCTAAATATCATATTATATCAAGAATAGTTGTATAGTACTATCACGAAATGTTTCATCATCAAAATCAAGAAGCCATCATATGCGCAATTCAAGCTAAGTTTTGGGTTCCGAATCTTCGAAGACTAGTGAGGTCAGTTAGGTCGTCACGTCAACATTGCAAAAATTTCGATGCAGTCCCGGAACCCCCTGTAATGGGTCAATTGCCCGTCGATCGACTGACCCCATATATTCGACCCTTTTCTTACACAGGATTGGACTACTTCGGATCTATCGAAATTTTTATCGGATGCAGATGCGAAAAAAGATGGGTGGCACATTTCACATGTCTATCTGTATGTGCAATACATTTGGAACTTGCAAAGAACTTATCGACTGATGCGCCAATTCTATGTCTGCGTGACTTTATTAATCGACGAGATGTTCCAGTGCGAATCAGAAGTGACAGGGGCACAAATTTTTTGGGAGCGACTAAAGAAGAATGGTTGGTGGTTGAAAAGGGTTTGAAAAATGAATGTACGTGGCGTGGAGTTGAATGGGTTTTCAATACACCAGAACATCCTTCAGCCGGAGGAGTTTGGGAACGCATGGTTAGGTGTGTGAAGAACGCACTGTCAGTAAGGTTTAAGGAAAAGACTTGGCGGTTGGAGATGTTGCAAGGTTTATTAATTGACGCTGAAAACCTGATCAACTCTCGGCCATTAACACATTTGCCAATCGAACACAATGAAACCGAACCGTTGACACCTAATCATTTTTTGCTAGGTTGCCCAAACTATGTACAAACGCCTGAGGTAAAAAACGGTCCGCATCTTCGAAAAAACGTTTTGGAAGGCATCAGCGAGTCAATCCGCTTAAAGTCGGTGATATTATATTGTAGTTATATGTGACAGCGGCGATGGCAGCGGTGAGTGGAAACGTGGAAGGACTGTAGAAGTGGCGCTGGCTGGCGATGGACAAGTCCGGTGTGCTGCAATAAAAACGTCAACTGGTATTCTTAGAAGACCAGCAACCAAATTAGCGAGACTCGACGTATTGAGTGAATCTCGCACATCGATTCACGGGGGGTGGAATGTTTCTGCTTAAATGAACAAAGACAAAATGCTCATTGTGCTTCCACCCAATGTTGCTGTTTGTGCTCATTGTGCTTCTACGCTTTGCGTTGTGGCGATGATAGACTAGTGAACATCACCAAAATTTCGTTAAATATTAACTAAAGTTTGGCTTGTTCGTTGAGTTTATATTCACCGACGACTGCGTGCTGGTGAAGGAAGCCAATGAGTAAGTTGAAAACTATTACTGAAATGAAATTACTGTTTTGTTTTAATAATGTATTTTCAGATAATAAACCGTTAATTTCAATAAGATTCGTTTGTTGTTTTGCTCCTAAAACAAATATATAAAATCGGAGTTGTCGGTAGAAAATCACTTGTGGCCAACCGGTCGCTGCCGTACCAGAACATATTTTATTATTCGGCGTCATTTAATTCTTGGCGATCGAATTTGTAATTTAAGAAAAATGCCACACAGCAAAATAATATGAAGCAAAATAGATATTACATACTTGTTTTAAAAACCATGCTTATAACTATTGATCTAAGAGTTGCTTCGGTAAGTGTTATAGCTTTTTGGAAACTAAAAATACTTACCAAGTTTTTAAAAGCGAATGCCAGCTCTGACCAGTACATTTTTTTTCGAGGTGCTGTTTTAAATTTTCAAGTAAGAAAAGGGTTTGACAACATTTTTTGATTATTTTTTTATTTGTGACGAGATGGTAAAGATAATTGGCACATACGTAACGTAATTTTCTTAGCTTAAAATTATAGCGCAATGTTTTGCTGCAAGAATTATAAAAAACAAAAATTTATTTTGCATAGGGTGGTCAAAATACTGTTTCAAAGTAGGGAATATTTGAAATTTAAAAAAATAGCCGTTACTTTAAAACCGTTATGATTTGGTATAAAGATGTTACCAAATTCTGAGAGGCCATGACGCCCCCTTTTATCAGTTTCAGTTTGGACCATGACTTACGGGACACCCTGTATATGTGACAACATAATCACACTAACAAAGTGATAATGAATTAAAAAACAAAAGGTAACAAACTAAAGTTAGTTCCTTAAAACATTACATAACTACATAAGCACGAGTACATAAGTACATACTAGAACAAAATTGCTGATTAGTCTGACGACGAGGTGCGATTGCTGGAAGGATGGTAACATCATGCCTTCCCTCGGTGTTTTTAGTGGGTGATTCCAGTCCCACACTATCGCAAAGCTAGCAAGCGATGTCTATCAACGATTTTCACCTAGCTGCACGCAAAACAAAAAAAAATGCTCATAAATTCTATGTGATTTTTCTTTGATGATTTGTTTGCTCAAAGGAATTCGTTTTTGACAGTTATCTTCCATCCAAATGTTTAGTGCTTTTTCCATTTCTTCCATTATTGACGGGCGCAGTCGACTGGAATGTTTTAGGGATATAGAGGAACCATCGGCTACTGCTTTCCTTATTGCCAATTAATTTCTCTTAATAGTGCTTACTGAAGCTTCATTTAATTTTAAGCTTTTTGCAATTGCAGTGACATTTTCACCATTGGGCAAACGATCCAAAATTTGTATCTTTGGCAATTGATTGCCAGTTTAGATTTGAAACACAAGTTCTATTTACTAATAATCTTTATTTTACTGAAAATAATAGTCAAATGCGTATTACTAACTATTAGCACAGACAATAAATCTATACAGATGTCTCATGCCTGTAGAAAAAAATGGTTCACTTTTGGTCGGCTAGCCGACACGAGCTTTCGGAGTAATATAAAGCTTTTTTATTTTCTCTCTTTTTTGCATTGTTTACTGAGAGAATTTTTTCTCTCTCACCACATGTTGTGGGCAGTGGCACAGGGAATATGAAAAACATGTGCAAGGGGCTTGCGGGAAGGGGTATGAAGACTTGGCTGTTTGTTTTCATTCGACTGCAACAGGAAATTACATAATTTTTCATGAATTGGTATTTTGTTTGAGTGTATGGGTATGTATGTAAGAAAGAACAATTAAAAGGCGAGAAAAGTGGAATATTTCGTTACATTTTGTAATTGAAGTTTGACAAGCAAAATATTATTCGTGTTATAATAAGTAATCGAAAAGTAATTGAATTGAATTGGAGTGAAAATTAAAGTGCACAGGTTAAACTACTCGTATTAATTTACTTTTCTTTGATATTTACATACATACTTTTATTTTAATATATTTTATCCACTTACATATGTGTTATTTGACATACGTATGTACATATATCTACTAAATTTTTATATAAAGTAACTAGCGTTTAGGTGCTGAAAAGGTAAAGGAACCGAAAAGTAGGTAAACACATTTATATTTGAACTACCATCTACTAAGAAAATTGTCCGGTCACATTGGATTTGCTTGCGCCAAATGTGAGGCTCATGTAAAAAGGCAATCTTTTTACATTAGGAGAATTGAAAAGCTCAAGAAAGTGAACAATGTCTTGAGAATAACTATTAAAGAAAATAGAAAATCGAAACTAAATAAATCGAAAAGAAAATTCGTCGTTTAAAAGAGGACAAGAAAAGGCTACATGCGCGTGAAAAGCAAAACATTCAAGAGAAAATCGATTCATTGCTTGATATTCATCAAATGCTATGACATTTTCGAAGCTCATCTTATCACAGGGTAAAAATGAATACACCGAAGAGGAGAAATGGATTTCGCAGTCCATCTTTTTTCGTTCAGCTGCCGGATACAACTTGAGATGCACTTGCCGCATCCATCTTCATTGCATAAGTGGATTAAAATTAAAAGTCTGTCACCTGGCTTAAATCGAAATGTTATGCAGGAAATTAAGGAAATAACATCGAAATTACCACCAAAAGAAAAAGAAGTTGTGGCTATATTTGACGAGATGAGCCTTCAGACGGATATAACCTATAATAAATTTAAAGATGAAATTTAAGGTTTTGTTGATTATGGAAGAAATCAAAGATATAATTCATACGCTAAGTCTGCACGCGTTTTTATGATTCGGAGCATATGTGGAAATTTTAAGCAAGTTTTATATCACGTCGTTTGTCCGAGCAATATACCCACCAAAGAACTTGAAGTAGAGGTATATAACCGCCTTGATATATGCGCAGATCTGAAATTAAATGTAAGAGCTATTTGCTGCGATCAAGGACCCACTAATCGTAGTTTATATAGAAAGCTTAGTATAAATGAAAAAACCTCAAGCTTTATTTACAAAAACAAATCCATATATGGAATGCATGATATCCCGCATCTATTCAAAAGTATTCGAAACAACTTAGTAAAATACAATTTGACCACTTTTGATGGAATTGTTAGTTGGAAGGTAATTGAATACCTTTATAATACAGAAAAAAATAATACTACTAAAATATGGCCAAAGCTGACAGCGGCACATATTGACCCTACTGAATTTCAAAAGATGAACGTGAAGCTGGCTGCACAGGTTCTAAGCAGATCTGTATTCTGTGGAATTGAAGCTTTAATAAAACTGAACAAATTCCCAGGCCATATAGCCCAATTTGCAAAATCGACAGCTGAATTTATTAAAAAAATAGATCGCCCTTTCAATCTTTTAAATGGAAAACCAGCTCTTGTACGGAACGATAAAAATATCCATTTTATAATAGAAATGAAGGATTATATATTAAATATTAAATCCATTAACACAACAAATAGATCATTCTGTTTCAAAGGTTTGCCTCTAAATAGGGAGCGTTTTAAGAATAAGGGAAACGTTATTCATGAATCATGATCATTTATATTACATTTATGTAAATAAATTTAATCAAGATCCATTAGAAAACTTATTTGGGAAAATAAGAGCGCGGAACATAAATAAAAGTAACCCCAGTGTTGCTGAATTTAGCTCATTGATAGCCAAAGTTATATCGATTAAATTTCTATTTAAATCGAAATGTTCCAATTGCGAGGAAGACGATTCGGAATACTTGCAGGTGGACTGGAATGCCGTTTTGCAGAATGATACAGAGGAGCAAACTGTGCTTAAAGAGAATATTCTTCAGAATGAAAACTGTTTTGAAAATAACATGAATACTAACAATATAATTAACCTATTAGATGAAAACGCAGTATCAGTTAAGGTACCGCAAGTCAACGACCTTGCTATTAGATATTTTGCAGGATACTGCTATTTCAAAACAATAAAAAAGATGAATAAGAGCTGTGAAAATGTTAAAAGACAAGCACGATTTCAATCTAACAGAAGTACTGATAAAACTAAAAGAATATGAGAATTCGAAAGAAAATACAGTTCTCTTGTGGCCGTCCGAAAAATATTTTTAGGTATGCCGTCTTCATACACAAATATTCTACGCATACTTTGAAAAACTGCATCTAATTTAAGAGAAAACATAATCAAAGAATGTATAGAGGCAACAAATATGAATTTTCCGAAATGGTTTGATACCTCTAGTGTATGTTACGAGCACAGGATTAATTTAATAAATTTCCTAATAATTGTATTGCTCTGGAAAAATTGTAAATGGGTCCTTGATAAGAACAGAAATAAAAACACGATTCCCAGAAATAAAATAAAAAAATTGCAAAATGTAATGAACGCTTAAAAATGTAAGTAAGCCGACATGATAAATTGACAACGATTATTGGAGGGTTGGGAAGGTGGGGGTCGATGTCCTGCCACGTCCTCGCTCGTGTCCCCTGGAAACTACTTAAGTAAGGGTGCTTTAACTATAATTTGTCAAAACAAGTGATTTCTTAGAATTAGTTTTTCAATTTTGTACTTAAGCCGTCTTTACTTAAATAAGCCAAGAGCAGTGATCAATTATTATACAGGTATATATATAGATAATACTGTGTACATATATTAGAATATATACGTGGTATGTCCTAAAATTTTCTACCGTGCCGAACCCTTACTCTTAAGGTACGTTTTGAGTTTGGGCAATAAAAAAAGTCAAACGGGGCCAAGCCCGGACTCATATGACAAAACCACTGATAAAAACATGTTTCTTCTGGGATTGATTTGATTGAACCCGTAGTAAACAACCTGATTGGACCCTGTCAGTGCGGTTTCACGCCAGGACAGTCCACAATCGATCAGATTTCCACACTCCGGCAGATCCTGGAGAAAACGCAAGAAGTCCAGATCGATACCCACCACCTGCTTGTCGATTTTAAGGCTGCCTATGACAGCATTTATAGTGACGAGCTATATAGAGCGATGTTTAGTCTTGATATCCCTGCCAAACTCGTCCGTCTGTTTGCCTAATGTCGGCTATATGATTCTATTCAGTGTACTGTGTGAACGTGTAAAACCTCTTCGGTCCACAAAAATACAAAACCTCAGTATGTTTCCAAACCACCACCCGATTCCGGCAAATAGATACGCTCTCATAATATGGTTTTTCAATCCCTTTCGCCAGCTGTTTACAGCAATGTTGCACTCCAAGTTGGTTTAGATCCTATTCCATTTGTTCGCACTTTGCGTATAGTTTTGAAAACTCCATTTTACATAACTTAAAAGAAAAGGGAGCAAATACGTACTCGTAAATTCACATTTTCCGAATAAGTTCGATCTTGCTCAATGCTTGGAAATTTATCAAATTTTGTAGTCCTGAGCACAAAATTTGACAAAAATCCTGTAATGTATCATAAAATAAAAGACAAGTTCACATCTAGTATTGTAACACATTTTAATTCTTGTTTAATTGAGAAACGAATTAGAGAGATGGTGCGAACCAGACTGCCGATAGTTTATCATGGTCTCTAATATTCGGTCTTTTTCTTACTCAGTGCAAGTGTGTAATCATACATAATCACTATTACATCACAAATCCAAATAGGGAAATCGCTCTTGCGCTTATGTACATATTATATATCTTCAACCCCATAACATGTATTAGCCCTTAACACCTCGTGCTTCAAATACCAATCACTTTTATAATGTGGTGCAACGTCATACCCACCCATTCCAGTAGTTCCACCTTCACGGACCTTCGATTTCATGATCTTAAAAATTATATTCCTACCCCCATTCAATTTACATTGCATAACAAGTTACAAACAAAATAACAAGCACACGTACATAAACCCAAGCAAACCGGTTATACTGGGCAATGTCAACGTATGATGCCTTTGCAAATCCATTCAGTGCAGTCCATTCAAGTACAGATGGGCGAATGGTTTTTTTTTATTTATTTCTTTCGTTACGTATTGGTTTTGCATATGAGGTAAACGACTTTGCATGTGTGGATGACAAGTGGCAAGAGCAAAAAGCGAAAGGAAATACGAGTAAAAAGATCTTTCTGCTCTTTGTGAGAACATGCAGCTTTTTAAAAAGCTATTTTTTTGGCTTGATTTCATTTTCATAGGACACAACTTCCCATATGAATTAGACATCTGTATAGATTTATTATCTGTGCTATTAGTTTATGCTGCGCACTAAACCGAAGTGTATGGCTGGTATTTTTGTAAAAGATTTGTAACCGTCGCCATCCAAATCGTCAGGTAGAAGAAATTCCCTTTTGTTGTTGACGCTGCCATCTGTTGTCGGATGCCTAATTCTGTGGTGAAGTTGCCACAGTAACGAAGTTACGATTAGTTTGGAATGTCAAATCTGCCTCTTCGCTGTCGAAAGTGGATGTCTGTTTGAGTTTTGTTTTTATTTGTTGCGAGATGGAAACTTATTGAAATGAGAAATTCTGAGGATTGCATATTGCTTCGATGGTTTCCGAATATATATATGCTGGTTTGAGTCGGTCTATTGATATGTTGGTTAATTTTCCGTTTATGTTGATTTTAATTACAGGATGCGGTCTGGTATATAGCTGTTGGAGTGGTTTTTTGACTGCGTCGTATCATACGAAGACGTGTGTGCACTTCAAGAGGTCGGATGAAACAAATAGTTTTGGTTTGGCGTGGTTCGACGTCCCTCTTGCTCCAAGTTTTCGCATTATCTCAGGATGTCTCTCGACGAAAATGTGTGGATTGGATACTGTATTTTTGTTTGTGAAAAACTTACCAGGAACTCGGAGATTCTTCCCATAAATCATCTCTGCTGCGGAAGCTTTGATGTCCTCTTTATACGCTGTTCTCAATCCCAATAAGACAGTTGGGAGAGAATCGACCCAGTTGGTTTTTTCGTGTCACATAAGGGCGGCTGTAAGTGAACGATGCCAGCGTTCAACTAGTCCATTTGATGCTGTATGGTATGTTAATGTTCGAATGCGTACTGTTCCAAATAAGTTGGTGAGTGCCGTGAATAAGGCAGACTCAAACTGCGTTCCTTGGTCTGTTGTTATCGTGAAACCCAGTTCGAATAGAACGAATTTGCAACCGGTTCTGCAGTCATGTCACGAAGAGGTATAGCTTCTGGCCATCTACTGAACCAGTCGATTGCTGTCAGACAATATCTGTAGCCTTTACAGAGTGCAAAAACGATGATGTCAACGTGCACATGATGAAATCTCTCTTCTGGAACGGGAATGGGTTGAATTAGTGATTGTGTATGTTTATTTACCTTTGAACGTTGGCATTGAATGCAAGTGCGCGACCAATTTAATGCGTCTTTTCGAATATTTGGCCAAACGACCTTTTGCCTAAGTTGACGACTTGTTGTCCTTCCGCTCAGATGAGAAAAGTCGTCGACTGATTCGAAAGCTTTGTGGGCAAAGATGTAGGAATGTATGGCCGAATCGAGTTGTCCGAAACTTCGCAATAAATTTTGATGCCAGGTTGTAAGGTAACTTTGGTTAAATTCAGCGACGAATTGCCTTGGTTCAGAATATCTTGCAGTTCTTCATCTAGGAGTTGTGACAGATGTAGTTCACGTTGATCAAACTGCAATGACATTGATATGGCGTTGATTCTCGATAATGCGTCAGCTACTAGATTGTCTTCGCCAGGTGGTAGGTTATGTGTGTTGTGTATTGTGATATGAAGTCTAGTTGCCACAACCGACGCTGTGAAGCCTTATCGGAAATGCATATATCAATGGTTTGTGATCTGTCTGCACTGTGAACCGTCGACCATCCAGTATGTGTTTGAAAAATTGGATAGCAAGGTCAACTGCCAGTAGCTCACGATCGTATGTGCTGTACCGACTCTGTGTTTTTGAAAGCTTGCAGGAAAATAAGCCAATCGGTTTCTTTTGACCGGATTCTACCTGCTCCAACTTGGCTCCCACTGCTACATCCGAGGCATCGGTCGTTAGAATTAATGATGCTTTCGGATTGCTGTGAAACAGCAATGTTGTTTGTTTAATGCTGTTCTTGCAGTTTTCGAAAGCTGTCTCAGCCAAGTGTGCCCACGGAACAAGTCGGCTGTCGTTTTTTCTGGAATCCTTGATGAGATCGTTCAAGAGAGCTTGGATGTGTACACTGTGAGGAATATATCGTCAGTAATAATTTACGATTCAAAGAAATCGACACAATTCCAAGATAGTGTCTGCTTTTGGTAGTGTTAAATAGCCTCTACTCTGTCTTCCGGTGGTCTACAGCCAAATTTACTGATTGTATGTCCGAGGTACGTGTCCTCAGACTTACCAACTAAGCACTTTTTTAAGCTTGGTACAAGGTCGTGCTCTTGAAGACGTTGTAGAACTTGATTCACATGCTGGAGATGTTCCTTTTCTGAACTAGAGGCGATGACGATGTGGAACACAAAGTCCACACCACGTAGAACCATGTCCATGAAGCTTTGGAACGTTTGGGTGGCATTGTTAAGTCCGAATGGCATGACTACAAACTCAAACAAACCAAAGGGGGTGGTGACAGATGTTTTTTTTTTCTGGAGACATGGGAATCTGGTAATACGCCTTATCGAGATCCAATATCGAGAAGTAGCTCTTGTCCTGCAACTTCTCTGTGAAATCCATGATATGCGGTATTGGATAGCTGTCTGGTTGCGTTTGTGCGTTCAGACGATAAAAGTTACCACAACATCTCCAGCCGCCAGTCTTTTTTTGAACAATGTGGATTGGACTGGTCCTTGGACTGTTGGACACACGACAAAAACCCTTCCGGAGAAAATCCTCAAAATGGATTTTGGCTTGCCTTAACTTTTCGCCAGTTGGTCGTCGTGGGCGTTCAGCAGTTGGTTGACTTGTTCTAACGATGTAGTGTTGCACAATGTTGGATTTCGATTTGAAAGAACATTTGTCCTTGCTGGCCAGGAAGAATTTATTTACCAGACTAATATATGGTCCAGGTCCGAATAAGAACAATAGTCTGGTAATTAAAGTGGAATGAACTTTTCCTGGCGCACTTAGTGATGTTGTCTTATCGACAATGCGTTTGGATTTCAAATTGATCAGAAGTCCGTAGTGTGCAAGTAGGTCAGCGCAAATAATTGCTGTTTTGACGTCAGCAATGAAGAATGGCCATGTAATTTCTCTTCGGAGACCGAAGTTGCAGGTGAGAGTTATTTGCCCATATGTGTGGATTGGGGAGTTGTTAGCCGCAAGCAATGTTGTTAGTCCTCTTTTGTTTGGGCAGTTTCGAGGACGAGGTACAACGCATATGGTCGATCCAGAGTAAAGCAGGAGTTTTTGATGCGTATTCTTGTCGTAGACGTAAAGGCGGCATTCGGGGTTGAATCTTGAGCTGTTGTCAACCGCTTAAGGTAACAACAGGCTTTCTAGTTTTTTTGGAAGAAGGTACAGGACTTTTTGCAGTTAACAACCTTTTCGCCAAACTTTTTGTGGAAGTAACACAATGACTAATGCGGTTCGCGAGAGTTAGGCTTCGTTGAACTAGACCTAGTTCGGGACAGCGTACGGGATCTACCCTGAGATTGATTCACAGCCAATTTGTTGACGAGAGCTGTCAGTTTGGTGAGGGTAGACTCGATGACTGTGAGTCGCCTATCAAAGTTGATGCTGTTTGGATTTTCATCGCTGACTTCGGTTGCAAAATCAGCATTAGTAACTGTGTTGTCTATAATTTTATAAGCAATCTCTAACAGCGGAGCTAGATAAACGTTATGACTATCTGACAGTATTGCACGTATATGACTTCGTATTGTTGACATCCAAATTGTGGACAATATGTCATCAGGTACATTTTGCCCTGCTGGTCGTCTCATCTCCCGTAACAGGCTTGAAGGGCGTTTATTACCGAGCTCAAGTGATGTCATCAGCCTGTTGAGCTGGCGTTCTTTAGACTCTGTGAACCTAGCTATTAAATGTTTTTTAAAAGTCAGATACTTATCTTCATTTGGTGGCTTCTGGACAAGATCCGACACCGACACCAAAATCTCTGGATCCAAGGAAGCGATGACTGCGTTGTTGTGAAACTGCGCCTCAATATGTACAAACCATAGGGCTGGGTTTATTTTCCAAAACGGTGGGATTTTAAAATCTTTTAATGCTGCGATTTCCATCAGTTCGTCAGAATCTCCAACAGATGCGGTGTTGGAGCTAAATATGGAGTTACATTTCCAGCAGTTGAAGCTCCTGGGTTTGCCATTTCAAACGTGGGTAAAATTCAAAATTTTTTCGTAGAAACTTGTGGAATCACGCCAGGATCACCACTTTGGTGGTGGTCTATTTACTAATAATCTTTATTTTATTGAAAATAGTCAAATGCGTATTACTAACTAGTGCTGCGCACTAAACCGAAGTGTGTGGCTGGTATTTTTGTAAAAGATTTGTAACCGTCGCCATCCAAAACGGCAGGTGGTGGAAATTCCCTTTTGTTGTTGACGCTGCTATCTGTGGTCGGATGCTGACACTTAATTCTGTGGTGAAGTTGACACTTGTCTTTGCTTCGAAAGAAATAACATTCTTCTTAAACGGTTGTTTATCCTTCTTTGTTGCCATATTCAAAATCTAGAAAACCAATTTGTAAACAAAGGCTTAAAAATGAACCAAATTTCTAAAAAGAAACCTTTAACATGATTGCAAATTAAAATGACCTATGTTATTTAATCTCCTTCAAATGCTGTACCTACCGTCCTAGTCAACAGAAGATTGTAACTGAGCAATTTATCCTCAATCATTTATCATCGCGTTGGCACAATTAATATGGGGAAGCCCGTATTTCAGTATGTACATATTCTTAGATACACAGCAAGTATCCATAAGTATGCATAAGGCATAACGTGTTTGTATGTATGTACATATTAGCAAAACTTGTATGTTCTAAGTGTACGCGTATGTGCATAAATGAAACAACTTATTCAGAAAAAAAATTGTTTCAGAAATCGTGTCAAACAAGGCTTTGAACCGTGTTAAAAGAAAATATGTCGCAAAAAGTGAACCGTGTTAAAACGAGGTCATGCTATAAGAAGTACGTGTTAAGTGAAACCCAAATTTGAGTGTGAAGTTCTTTTTTAAAAAAAATATAGGATATCAAAGGTAATATTGTCCTCCTGAATTAAGCGGGATAGATTTTTCGTAAAAAGGTACTAGAAGGCACCCTGCATTTGGTCTTAAAACTAAAAGGTTAGAGATAATAATTGTCATTTACACTGTCATTGATAAAGATGGTGTGGATGTTGGCTGTCAATCATTGTCATTTACTGAATTCAGTGTGGTTGAGCTTTTTGATAGATATCACACAATCTTTTGCAATTTTAGTCATGGAGTCGTTTACCACACAACAACGTATTTTTATTCTTCAATCTTATTACGAAAATGGGCGATCTTAAAAAGTAAAATTTCGTAAAATTCGTGAATTTTTCGGTCAACATAATTGCCCTAATGAGTGCGGAATTCGTGCAATGGTCAACCCTTTTGAAAAAACTGGTTTGGTATCGGGTTAAACTTTATGTCAGCATGCTCAGCACGTACATGCCAAACCGTCACCACTCTGAGCGAAAGTGTTTAAAACCAGCCAGACAATGTACATCGGTACCTGTCTTTTCTTCCTCACTAAATTTCCTTCGTCCGCGCTGTGTACAAACATTTTAAGGGCACAAAAACCCCTTGAGCGCGGGCTGATTATAAAAAAAAAACAAAAAAAGACACCTCGATTAGTTGCCCAAGTCTACAATTGGGCTTCACTTATGGCACTTTACGGAGAATTTTAAAATTGATCTTCATTTGCATGCCTATAAAATTCAAATTACACCAAAATTTAAGCCTTTGGAGATCTACGACGTCGTCGATTTGTTAACGGGGTGTTGGATCGCCAGGACAATTTGTCATCGAATTTAGTATTTTCCGATGAAGCCCATTTTTGGATGGATGGGTACGTAAATAAACAAAATTGTCATTTCTGGGGAGCGGAAAACCTGTACGAGATTCACGAAAAATCAATGCATTCCAAAAAAGTCACTCTATGGTGGGGATAATGGGTTGGGAGTATCATTGGCCCGCACTTTTTCAAAGATGACGATGGAGAGACAGTTGCAGTGAATGGAGAATGTTACCGCAAAATGTTGACCGGCTGTTTTTCCCCAAAATTTAATGAAGTGGGTCTGGACAATCTCTGGTTTCAACAGGATGGTGCTACCGCCCACACAAGCTATCAATCAATCAATTTATTGCGCACAGATTTTGAAGATCGCATTATTTCGGTTGATTGACCTCCAATATCATGCAATGTGACACCTTTCTGTGGGGAGATTTGAAGAGCTAGTTCCACGCCAATAACCCAGCGACAATTCAGGACTTCAAACACCCTCTTGTTCTTCAAAAAGTCATCGATAATTTTGACCTTCGGATGGTCGCTTGTAACAGAAGCCGTTGTGGTCATATGAACGACGTCGTCTTGCATTCATATTAGCTATATACAGAACTTTATTAATCAATAAAATTCTACACTGATTTTGTAATAGATATGTGTTTAATTTAATGAAAACTTACACACTAGCTGTTACCATTCATTTCTAACTTAAATGACTTACTATCTTTTAGCGCAAGGTTATTTTGTTTAGAGCATTGAATGGTCTTCTATCACTGGCTATTATAATAATATATTATATAGTATGAGCCAAATATTATGTGAGCCAAATATTTAGAAATTTTAATAACTTTTAAGTAAATTCGGAGATGTCTCTGTATTTTGATCTCTTAGAAACGCGAATTGAAGAGTTAGCTTCCGCACTAAAAGAGCCATGTTTATTTGTCTGAGATACTCGTGTCAATGCATCTATTTCGAAATTAGAGATATTTCTATCGAAAGATATATTCAACAGCGAGAGTCGGTTGTGGAAACATGTTTTGAAGGCTTCCCAGTTTGTTTTTCTCGAAACAAATGTATGTAATCTGTGGTTGGAGAAGAGGAAGAAAGTAAGTAATATTCAGCTATAGAATGACTCCAAAATAATCAGATGGTATTGGAAACGTTGAATAAGTAAATGAGTTTCCAATATTAAAGGAGGAGGAAATAATGAATGTGGGACTATTGGGGAGCTATTAAAACTATGTTCAGAAAGAACCGTTGAGGCACCAGTTATGAATTAGATTCCCATCACTATTGATAATATTGTCTCCCCATGCAAGATGACGTGCATTAATGTTTCCACCAATTAATACCTCATTGAATGTATTTATAAAGGCGTAAAATCTATCAAGTTCCGTGGATAAGCGAAAGCCGGCATTACAGAAAATGTATACACTTCCATTTAAATTTTTACCTTTTTTTTTGAACCATTAAGATTACGTGATGTTATTGTTGCCAGTCATACTGGAAAACATCGCTATGAAAAGGACTTCGTAATATTTGTAGCTTTGTTTTAAAACGATTGCCGGACCCTTTCGGATAATAGTGTAGCCGTCAAAAGAGGGTTTCTTTTTTTTATCTAGTTTCAGAAAGGAAACACATGTGGGGCTCATAATTATTTAGGATGTTTTCTTAGATGAGAAATTATGAGGCTGAAATTTATCGACAATACATTATGTTTAATCTTGCAGTCTAAATTATGCTATAATTGAGGCGACAAATTCGAGACATATTTTCTGTTCTTTGGATTGCGGTTGTTGCTACCTGGATCATAACTGTCTTATTTTAATCAAAATACATTTCAAGGGAATTAGAGAGGTTTTTTGTTTCATTAAAGAAGTTGTTAAGATCACCTGACCGATTATTACTATAGCTAACGAACCTAGTTTGTTGGTTTACGCCACTAGAGGGACTATATTTTACCTTTTCCGCATATGAAATATTTGGACTAGTGAATGTGTTTATAATGTGTTGCACTGCAACCCTATTGCTGTTAGCTATTTCCTAGCCAATCGACACTTCACGTTTATCTTTGTATTTAAAATACGCTGGATACCCTTGGTAACAAGCCGCATGACCACTTGCGTTGCATTTAACCCACTCTGGGATAGATACATTCTGATTGGACTCTTTAAGAGATTGAAAAAATGCGAAACAGACATCAGAGTAGTGAGCTTCTCCGTATAATGCCCACCTACTATTGTATGCAAAGCATTCTCTCGTTCATTTCTTTGAATTTATAAGTCACAACAAGCGTGATTTTACTTATCCTAATATGTATTGGAATTTGCTATTTTTATTGCTTTATTTATTAAGGCATTTCAATTAGATTGATACATTTTTCGTTTCCTTTAGAGATAGCGAAAAAACTTCTATTCCCGTTCCACGTAATCGATCGAAAATTAAATCATGCACCTTTGCATTGTTCACGTAGAGCTTAGTTTCTTGATAACTTACATTAACAAATTTATGTTTCAAATCATTAATTTTACATTCTGCTGCCGCAAATTTCACAAAGTCACTCATAAGGCTATTAGGACCAAGTACAAATATTGGTGGAGAGTAAGTTGATTTATTTACAGCAATTGATGAAGCATTAATACTTATATTCAACATCCCCTGTAAGTTTAGTCACTTGTTGGACAATATCCACTAATTGTGAAAATCGGTTATTCAACAAATTGGCTTTCTTAGGTGAGGTTGCTACAAAAACTAAATTCCTTTTCCTTTTGTTTGCCTTTCTTTTCCCTTTTCCTTTTCCTTTTCCTTTTCCTTTTCCTTTTCCTTTTCCTTTTCCTTTTCCCGACGTTGGATTTGTAATTACTGGCAGCACGTTTAAGATTACCGATGATAAAATTGTATAACAAAAATGGGTTGTTGCGCAATAAACGACTCCATGATTAAAATTGCCAAAAATCGTACGGCATCTGTCAAAAAAGTCAACCACATTGAACTCAGTAATTGACAACCAACATACCATATTGTATCTACACACCATCTGTTGGCTCACCCTTTATATGTACCTATTTCAAGGGTACCATTCAATTAACTTCATAGTTAATTGAAATTAATTTTTGCCATTGGTAAAATTGGGCACATAATAGCTCATCGCGAAAGGCATCACTAATTTTTGTTTTTAATTTTGGAGCTTAATATGTGAAATTAGTTTTTATCATATGCACATTATTGGAACTGTTATCAATTTTATGTGTTTTCATCAGAACTTATTACTTAGTTATAGACAAAAATTTAATAGAGAGAGGAAAAACATTGTTACTTCACTCAGCCAGAAATATTTAACATTTAGGAGAGAGAGTAATCAAATAATGTGTTTTGCTTGTTAAGGACTGAAACGAATAAAATCTGTAATTTTTAATATGGGCTATACTTCCAATGCGTAAAAATTCCAATCCCATATTGTACCCAAATTAGCCTGTATACTCTCTAGTTTCAGTTTGTTATTGATTTTAGTTCGATGCGGTTTAAAATATTTATAAAATATGAGTCAAGAGGAACGCCGTAAAAAGATCATCGACAAATGGCTAGAAAATACTTCGCGTCCAAACCATTTCATCGCAAAAAATTTAAACATAGCACGCAATACAGTGGATTCTGTTATTAAACGATATTTGGAGACGTTGACAGTTAAGCGAAAAGAGAAAAGTGGAGCTAAAAGTGGAGCACATGATACAAATTTGAACAGGAGAATAGTGGGTACCATCGTAAAAAACTGGACTATGTCATCCAGAAATGTTGCTCGGAAATGTAAGACCAACCAAACAATGGTACAAAGATCTAAAAAACGTAACGGTCTAAAAACACGAAAAAACAAAAAATACCAAAAGTTACTGAAAAGCAAAAAAAGTCATAAAAACACGAGCCCGAAAGCTATACGAGTTGATCGGCAACAAGAAAGCGTGCTTGGTTTTGGATGACGAAACTTATGTCAAAGCCGACTTTACTACTCTTCCAGGTGCGCAGTTTTACAACTCGTTTGAAGCTGAGATTCTTCCACAATCAACAACATCGATTCGGATGGAAAAATTCGGGTCAAAATATCTCGTTTAGCAGGCCATTTGCCAATATGGACACAGAAGCTCATCGTTTATTACAACGGGAACAATTAACGGAGAAGTGTACATTAACGTGTGCTTAAAAAACGGTTGATTCCTTTCTTAAATAAACGCGAGGGTTCAACATTATTTTGGCCAGATTTAGCTTCAGCTCACTATGCTCATGCGACGCTTTCTTGTTGCTAAAAATGTCGACTTTGTCCCAAAAGACATGAATCCATCCAATGTTCCACAGTGCCGTCCTATTGGATGGATTTGGTCAAAGCTAAATTGAGGAAAAGTGAGCAGTGTGCAAAGGACGTAAAAGATTGTAGTGCTAAATGGAAAAGAGCGTGCAAAAAGATCACGGATGTAACTGTCATCAACCTTATGAAGGACATTCGAAAGAAGTTGAATGGGAACCCAAATAAATTTTTTTATTTTTTGTAATTGTGAATGAATTTAATAAAAACAGAGTTTTAAAGCAAATAAAACAAATTTTCATGAATTATGAAAAGATTTTTTTTTTTACTTTGAAATTTCCAAATTTTATTTCCAAATGCGACCGTGGTCGGATTCGACTGTCGGATCTTGCTTTCGGCACTGGGGTGAATGTACTCAGATTAAGTTGAGAAGAAGTGTAACTAACTCAAAATAAAGTACAACAAAAGGAAAATAGTCATCTTTATATTCACAATTGGTGACTCCGACTGTAGCTGTGGCTCTGCAAGTCAAGCAAATAAATAAGGTACTGGAATTTCATCGACCGATCGAGAAAGGAGACCCAGAAAGCTGAAATACGGATCACATTACACATTACATTATACATCGCAAGCTGAAAATCCTACCTCAACATCGCAACTTACTCCTGTGCCATATCGTCGACGCAAAGCAGAAACACGAGGAAGATAACCTCTCACTCATCGTCATCAGGCATAGGGAACATATATACATATGCATAACGGGTGGTACAAATACAAGTTTCTTTTTGAACTATATATCATTTTGACACTGACAGCTCCCGCTGTCAGTGCTTCCCGCCCGAAATCTTGACTGTCAATTAGTATCGTACCTGCGCAGTAAGAAATGAGTAGCTTTACGCTTGAACAACTTCGCAAAATATTGCAAACCTATTTAAAAAGTGAGGGTGTGTTGCCAAGACAGTGCGTTTTTCGAAAATAACACTTGGCCGAAATGAACCACCCACCGGGCCGGCTGTACGATAGTTTATGCAAAACGTTCATGATCTGCGACCTTGTACGGTCGATAAGAATGTGGCTGCTGTGGCCGACACTTTGCAACTCAATCCAAGAACATCGATTCACCATCGATCTCAACAACTCAATATTTCGCGCACCAGCCTGACGAGAATTTTGCACAAAGATCTCTGATTCTTCATTATAAAGTCCAACTGACCCAGCAATTGAAGGCAAACGACCCTGCTCTTTGTGATTGCTTCTCAATTTGCTCGAATCTGGTTTGAGAGAAAATAATTTTTTTTTGTTTGGCGCATTTTCATTTCGGCAGCTCTGCTAACAAATAAAATATCATGTGATTGTCGAGAGGGCAATGCCTCAGCAGAGAGTTACAGTTTGGATTTTGGAGCGGTACCATCATTCGCCCACTTTAGTTCAAAAATGCTGCTGGAAACCCTATTTTGGTCAACGGTGAACGTTGGAGAGCCATGATTACCGGATTTTCGAAATTGAACGATCTTTGGTTTCAGCACGATAGCGCGCCATGAGAAACAGCCCATCAAAAAAAAGATCTTTTGAACGCTAGGTTCAGTAATCGTGTTATCACTACGTCAATTGGCCGCCTCGGAATTGCGTTTTGACCCCGTTAGACTTTTTTTTTGTAAGGTGCCCTTAAAGATCGATGCTATGCGAACGATTGAGAAACGAGTCAAAAGCTCAAAGCGAATTTCGTCCGACCCATTTGCGAGATAGAGCTAGAAACAGACAACAGGGTCTTGGAAAATTGGATTGACAGTAAGAGCAACTGCGAGGCCAGCTGAGGTAGCCACATGAATGAAATCGTATTGCATATCTAATAGGAATGTTCATTCTTTCTAATTCATTTTCGTTGATTTTATTTTGCAAAAGAAACTTGTATTTGGACCACCCTGTACTTAAATCTGTACACAGCCCGATGACAACATCTTCATCACATGCAGCAGTACAACTGTATGTACCTCATATACATACATACACACATCTTTCACTGAATTTTCATTTACGTATGGATACCGATCCAAATTACATTATGTGTTACGGCGCAACAAAATAATGAAAAAATATAGGCACATTTTTCCGAAATAAATGCAATTTTCCCAAAACTTTATTAAAAAAAAAAAAAAAATGAGTTTAAGGACAAATATAGCAAAAATGAATTCATGGATGGTAATAGCGTTTAAATACGAATTAACCATTAATCAAACGAGCCCAGATTGGTTGCTCTAGGTTCGATACACTAAAAGCTAATACAGAGTGAGTGTTGAAGATAGACCCCCTATACGTTTTTTTCATAACATGTGTTTGATAATTTCGTTTTGCAAACGAATTGAAAAAAAAAAAGAAAAAAAAACGAAAGATTCAAATGACGAACAAATTTTGTTTTTGATGTTACCTTCCGTGACTGCGATCCAAATATGTCCGTCTATCCTCAAATGAGCTTCTATGGCTCGACTCATGGCCAACTTTCCATGTGGTAAGTTGTTTTCTTTTATAACTATCAATTAATTGACTTTGATGTTAGGTCGAACCTGCTGCCACCGAGGATGATTCTGCAATGAAGAGCATGACAATCGATTGGCTGGTATGTCAGACGATGGCTCCGAAACGACTGCCTCAATTTGCGTCAGAATAGTATAGAGTTATTCGAATGTTAAAATATCGGTGCCCACTACTCGCAGAAGATGTTATTTCACCGATTTTACTCCAGCCTCACACAAACCGCCGAAGTGGGTGGCAGTGGCTCAAGTGGTAGTGGACTGGCTTCCACACCGGAAGGTTCGGTGTTCGAATCCCAGCCTCGCCCGAAAGACATATCATCCATTTTTCAGTTAACGAAAATCAAGTAAGACGAGTAGTTGACTAGAAATCAACATCAAGCCAACATCCACTAAGAATTTAGTCTCCCCATTAAATGTTGGATGCCACCCATGGAGCGAAATTAACCACTGAGCCCAAAATCTTTCTTTCTCTCTCGATCCCATTTTCCAAAAAACTTAACACGAAATGCTACCACTAGCCAACGAATCTACTATGAGCGAGTTGTGGTTTTGGGATAAAAGAGGTTCACCTGCTATAAAGACCGAGCTGATCCGCGAAAGCTTGTTCCATTATCAGAAAACATATGCGATGGTTTTCAATGCCGAGAGACAAAACGACGAAGAGCTAGAAAAAAGCTTTCTGTAGTCAAATCACTGACTAAATCTAAACGAATCGCTTTCGTCACTAGCGCCATGTAGCTTTTACCAAACTTAAATAGTCTACCCGATTTGACTTTTAAAGTTATTGGGCCCGTGTAATTAAAACTGCAATCCGCAAACGGTCTACTAGCTTAAATTCGTTCCGGAGGTACAATAGATTCCCTATTAGCTGAGTAGTGATTTCTTTTCGTTGATGAAAGCAGGGTATAAAGGTAAGAGTTATTTTTCGAAGTACGAGTAAATTGCGACAAACAATAACCCAATATTCCTGTCGAATAAAGGCGAAGAGTGTTATTATTCCTGGATGGAAAAACCGTATATGGACTTCGAGTAATATCGAGTCTCTTTGGTATGATAACAGGGTATTCCGTAGAAAATAAAATGTCGGCTTGTTGAATTCTTCCTCTAACTCTCAGGATGCCTTTAGCATCTAAGAAAGGAGAAAGATTAATTATCTTGCATTTATTAGGGAAGAAACCACGTTCATGAAACCATTTGATATAGTGACCAAAATACTGATCCTGTAGCCATTTAATGACAGTTACTTTTGCCTCGTAGATTTCAGAAGTTAAGCTTTGTCTGTGAGCTCTACCAATCAAACGTTGTATTCGAAGATTCCATGTTAAAATTCGTATAAAAAGTGACTCAAACGGATGAACACTGGTCCCAAGAAGGTACGACTGCTAGGCAAATTTCTTCTCCTATTGCTTGCAATCGTGTTTGTCCTCTAAGTCAGTAATAATAGGCCAGTTTTCAGTTTTTTCCTTGAACCAATGTGGACCGGTCCACAAAATCCGATGTTCGAAAAGCTGAGAAGGTGATTTCCGAAGTACGATTGCGTACAAAAATATTCCAGCGACGAGGAGACGAAAGCCATTATAGTACTAGGTAAATGTAACGCAAAGGCCGCACAAAGTTTTAACCGCGGAATGCTTAGTTGCTTTAATGGAAATACCCTAGATTTTGCGGCGAGAATGTTTGTTTTGATGGCTCCACTAGGTAATCCATAGCGCGAATAGATAACGGTCGCGTATGCTCATGCGGATGCATATGAAAATACATACAATTAAAATGATGTGTTTTGAAGACCGATAACTCTAGGTATTTCGATTTTGTGAGTAATGGAAGTTCGCCACGATATTTTTCTCATTGGCATGTAATTCAGCATGGAAGTCTATCATACCAGCCCCCATAACGGAACGGAACTTTAGTCCACGGATCCGCATCCGTATCAATCGCAATAATTTGTAGGGAGACATTATCTTGACGAGGCTCGTCACAATTGCTTTACATTTGCCCAATTTCACCGCCCACACTATGCGTTGAAAATCAGCATCCTTTTCCGAAACCCAGATTTGGCGAAACATCTTAACTATGTATATCTGTTGTAAACATGAATTGATGTCTACGGAATCGTAAACAGACAGAGAAAAAGTTGCATTGGATGGGCGGACCAATCATGAGCGCGTCGTTTAAACTATTCCATTTAGAGTAGTTGTGAGATCCATCAAACACGACGCGTAGCTTGATTGGACTGCTGTTTGGCTCCAACATGGCGTGATGGGGCAGATGGGAACATTTTGTTTGTCGATTTCTGAGGAAGGAACCATGGAAATCTGGCCCAATTTCAAATATTTGTCGAGTAACTGTGAATAGCTTTGTAATAGGACCCAGTCTCCTTGAAACTTTTTCTCCATCCATTTTAGACGCGAAACTGCTCCCCTGAAGTCGTCTAGAAACCGCGGTGGTGATTTAAATGGTAAATCGGTGATGTATTTTACAGATAAATATCGCGGATGAGTTTGGAAAAAATGTTCCTCGATCTGCAAATCTTCTTTTGACAGAATTATTTTTGAATAAATTTCTTATATGGCCCAAAAAGACTTTAGGGTCGAGTCAGTATCTAAATGAGCATGATGTGAAACAATATTCGGTGCTCTCCCATATGATAACGATCCAGCCGCAACCCAGCCAAACACAGATAGCCTTTTTCACTACTGACACATTGGGTTGTAGAATGTTCCAAGCTTTATATGCACCTAATAATATGATCGGCTAAGTTTAGTCGATGCAAGTGTTTCCAATCTTCAATGGAAAATGAAGTAGACGGCAGCTTTGTGGTCACACTTGATAAAATACACTGACGATCACTAGGATAAGGCCACACATTTTACAATCGATTTTCACTCTTTATACCTGTTTGAAATTTTGTACCCGCAAACTTTTACTACCTGTACAGGTACATATTTTCTCAACAAGGAGTCATAAAATTAAAGGGTAAATAAGAAACGACCGTTGGAATTTCTCAAGATCGAACAATCAGGTATAAAGAGTGAAAATCGATGGCAAAATGTATGGCCTCATCCTAGTGATCGCCAGGTATATGTATCAACTGGAATACAATATGAATGGAATGGGTATACGCTTATTTTTTTCGTTTTAGACCAAGTCTTTACAGTGATAACAGAAGCATGTGGCAATCAGAATCAGAATGTCCGGTTCCATCCAAAACCTTTCCCAGGGTAGTGGAAGGTATGAAACGTCTATTGTTTACAGAATGGTTATTAATGATTGCTTGTGATGACGTCGGGAACTGATTTGAAGGAAGAAATTGTTGATTTCGAGATACGATGCTACCAAGTTGAGAGAGTGAGGTGAGACGCAACCTTATGTGAATTTATGGGAGGATAAGTGGTTGTGTGTTGGGGATTAAAGTCCGCTTGTCGAGTGATTTGATGTATTCACAAAGTCATCATGTACCAAACTGTGATGACATGTATTACATGATTGCATCGAAATTTGGATTGACAATTGACATTTAAGGCAGTTAAAACAAAGCTTATTAGTTTTGATAAATTCTCTTCGGTAGAGCAAATCCATGTCGAAAAATATTTGGCCTTGTGAAAGACCATGGTTCGCCTAGCATTTTGCACATCTTAAATTGAACGAAGCATGAATGCTCTCTGCCACAGATTTTTACAATCGATTGGATTCGCGTATGTTTGATATGTAACTCTCTAACTCTTCGGACCGACGATCCAAAAAGTCTAATAACTGGTCTATAAGTAGTAGGATAGTCCTCAGAGAAGTTTTCCTCAGACCATGCTTGGTGCGTTTTAGGGCACAGTTTGTTTACTAAAATGTAAATAAGATAACGGTTAGACCTCTGACTTTTCGTAGAAGGCTAATGTTTGACGTCTACAGAGAAGTAAGCTCCATAAACGTTTTCACATATAATATGACGTGACCTATCGTAGCGTTTCTCAAGTTTTTCTATCGCCTGATCGTATGTATCATCGCATACTGGGAAATGGCTGAAAAGACCTAGCGTATCACCACGTAGACACGATATCAAAAATATAAATTTCCGAATTGGAAACTTTGAAACTAAACGTTCAATTCTTATCGATGGTATAAAGTTGTCATAATTTTTTCCCGTAAAAGACTGATTGAAGGTCGCCACTAAGGTTTTCTTCTGCGCAGCTAACTGCCCTATAAGTTCATTTTATTTTTCAATTTTTTCACGATCGCTTACCGCCGATAGTAGACTTGATTTCACAGAAAAAACTTCTGCCTCGAAATCCTCCAACTCCGGATTAGGAACAATATAAATTTCTTCATCAGCAAAGGCATAGAGAAGTTTTTACACAAATCTTCCACTTTATACTATACTGGCAACGACGTTGATTCCATCATTTAAAAATAATCATTTAATACAATATATCTAAAATTCAGTCAGTTAAATTAATATTAAATATTTTGTAACTGCGAACTATGAAACGTGAAAACAAAAACTCGATTCGAATTGGGACCAAATTTTTGATAATTGTGCTGTTGCAAACGAATTGGAAAAAGAGAGGGAAAAAAAACGAAAGGTTCAAACGGCTAACGGTTTAATTTTAATTTTATTCAATGGAATGTTAACAAATCAGATGAAAAAATACGGTATCATAGTCAATAAATACATTTGATTCATCAGATGAGAGAAAGCATGAGAGACAACGACAAGTACGATTAAATACGAGGGCGGGTCAATAATTCCGTGCATTTTTGAATTTCTGACCTCTTTACTGAAACAGCAACACTGCTCCTGTCAACAGGCATTTGTCAGTTGACTCCTGTCAAAATTTAAACTTGCTGCGTCAGTTAGTTTGTGTTTGACAGCTATTTTTATCAGACTACTCACTAATTTGAGGAGAAAATGGAAAAAAGTGAATTTCGTGTGCTTATTAAGCATTATTTCTTGCGAAAAAAAAACCATTACCGAGACCAAGGCTAAGCTTGATAAATACTATGGGGACTCTGCACCATCGATTTCAATGGTAAAAAAGTGGTTTACTGAATTTCGTTGTGGCCGTACAAGCACTGAAGATGCCGAACGTCCTGGACGCCCAGTTGAGGTCTCTACACCCGAAACAATCGAAAAAATTCACAATATGGTGTTGGCAGACCGAAGATTGAAAGTGCGAGAGATTGTGGAAGCCGTAGGGATCTCGCATGGCTCAGTGGTTTCAATTTTGAATGATCACTTGGGCATGAGAAAGCTTTCCGCAAGATGGGTGCCGCGTTTGCTCACAGTCGACCACAAACGCAATCGTGTAACAACTTCACAGGAAGGTTTGGCGTTGTTTAATCGCAATATGGAGGAGTTTTTGCGCCGTTTTGTAACCGTGGACGAAACATGGATCCATCACAACACACCAGAGAACAAACAACAGTCAAAACAGTGGGTTTCTAAGGGTGAATCGGCGCCAAAGAAGGCCAAGGTGGGTTTGTCAGCCAATAAAGTTATGGCGACTGTTTTTTGGGATGCACGCGGGATAATCCACATTGACTACGATTACCTTCAAAAGGGAAGAACAATCAATGGGGAATATTATGGCAACTTATTGGACCGATTCAATGACGATTTGAAAAAAAAAACGACCTCATTTGGCCAAGAAAAAAGTTCTTGTCCACCAAGACAATGCAAGGGTGCACACATGTGCAGTTGCCATGGCAAAAATCCATGAATTGGGCTATGAATTGCTCCCTCATCCACCCTATTCTCCAGATTTGGCTCCGAGCGACTACTTCTTGTTCCCAAACCTGAAGAAATGGCTCGGTGGAAAAAGATTTGACTCCAATGATGAAGTCATCTCGCAAACAAAGGCCTATTTTGAGGACCTCGACAAATCATTTTTTTTGGAAGGGATAAAAAAATTGGAGAAGCGTTGGACAAAGTGTATAGAGCTCAAGGGAGACTATGTTGAAAAATAAAATTATTTTTTTATCAAAAAATCTGTTTTAATCCAAAAGTCACGGACTTATTGACCCGCCATCGTATAATCAATTTAAATTTGTACAGCTGAAGTTTTGCGAACATACCGCATACATATACCCAATATTTTAGATGTGCATGTTACATTTTAAAAATAAGCAACAGAATATAGGAAATATGTAGAATACAATAAATTTAAGATAAAAAATGCTATAATTTTAAACAACATGAAATAATGAATTAAATCTCAAAATATACATGTGGGTTCGACAAAAAAAGACAGTCAAACTACAATATTGTTTTATTCTAGTTAGCAAAACTGATAATAAAATTTTGAAGATAAAAAAAAACAAAAACATGACTTCCTTAGCTCTTGTCGGACTACCGATCAACTTGACTTTTCTTCCCTTAATGGCCTCTTTTCGTTCTTCACACTTTACTTCCTTTTTTCTTTTTTCAACAATGTCCCAGTCTTCTCTTTTTGTTAACATTCTTTTAGTTTTTTTCATTTTTTTTCTTCTTCGCTACAATTTTAATCTTCTATTGCAATTTCTTTGACTTTTCGTAAACTCAAAATTCCTGCGCTCGTCCCTCCTGCTCTTTGTCGGTCTCCGACGAACCATCATCGCCATCTCATTTCGTCCACAGCTTCATGTAGTCGGCAGCTGACGATGTGATGTTTGGTCCCTCGCAGTGCAAACCTTCTTCACGTCATATATGTCCTGTCCCTTTACTCTAGTCATCTCATATGGCCCTAGGTATTTGGTACACAATTTATCACCAGGAGCGATCTGTGTTCTTCGGACCGCTACCAACTCCTTCACTGCATACCTCCTTGCTGCTTTTCGTTCTCCCTCTGCATTTTTTTTATTTGAACCTTTGCCTGATGCCTCATCTCTTGACGATCAGTTTCAAATTCGATTTCCAGTTCTTCTTCGATCAGTATTGCTAGCTCTTCTCCTCCTCCTCCTGCGGTTTTCATCTTCACTCCCAACAGCAGCTCGAATGGTGTTCGCCCTGTAGCTCGATTCGTTGATGAATTCAGAATCTTCTGCAATCTTGAAACTTGAAATTTCCATTTGAGGGGATCTGCGAGAGCACACCGATGATGACTCCATGCAGCCGCTCGACCTGCCCGTTCCCCCTTAGAACGCCGGTGGTAGTTACCACATGAATGATTTTCTGCTCCTCATAGTAATTCTTGAAGGCACCTGCTGTGAACGCCGTTCCTCTGCCGGAGATGATGCGCTTTGGGCTTTCGGAAACCTCACTTTGTACAATTAATTTCTTTATTGTCTCCTCTGATGTCGTCGTCTTTACTGGATACAACCAAAGTATCAATAATAATGAAAATGTACTTATAGTTTTACGACGTGGTCGGCAACGGTCCTAGGTAAACGATGCGATAAGTATGGTGGAACATCAAACTTAACAATTTGCCCCGAGATTCCCTCCCGCTTCTCCACCTTCTTCGAAGCAATGATGTCAACAATTCCGTTGACAATATACGTCACTAAACTCTTGTCGTCGACATTCCCCTGTGCGGTTGTTGCTCCATAGTGTAGAAGTATTCGAGGAATGTCTCGCCGTTATATTTTTTTTCTGTCGTCTAAAACTTGATGAATGCTGATAGTGGGGAGCTGAGTATCGAATTCGCTGGTGAGAAACGTTTTTAACGCTTCCCAACTCCGTGCGCTGGTTTCGGATTCCATTGCCAACTTCGCCGCGCCGTTTAATAATCGTCTGCAGTACAAGTATCTCTGCACCTCCTCCCAATTGAAAACAGCAGGAGCATCTCCAAGGTTTTTCAGCCAGATTTTATTGTTTTTTCAGATTTCGGCGTTGAACTTTTCTAAAGACTCGTTGACGTTGCTGAAAGGGATAGAATTATGAACCGTTCTTGTAATCGACTCATTCTCACTGTCATCTTCATTTGTTTTTTGGCGGCATTGCAGCTAACGTTCGAACTCTTTCCCTTGGAGTTTTTTCTAGAAATTCCCGCCAAGCTCTAACCAAGTCTTTCTTTGTTTTATATGAGAACTTTACGTTGTTATTATTTGGAAGAGTTTCAACATATGATCGAACTGTCATTTGTGAGGCATCTGATTCACCTATGAAGAGCCTTTGTATTGCCGCGCTTACGCAAACTTTCAGCTAAATAGACTTCCATTTTCACATATTTCATATGTTCAAAATTTTACAAAGAAAATGTTTAAGTGCACATTATTTAACAAGGTAGGTCTTGTCCGAGCGTATCACAATATTCCAGTAGCTTCACAAGACAGCTATTATAACAGGTCGCAAAGAGTGAAGATAGATGGAATAAGGAGCGAATTCAAGTACTTTAATCTGGGTGTACCACAAGGATCTGTTTTGCGTCCAATTCTGATTTTAGTCTACATCACTCTTATTTTCGAAAGATCGCCTACTGCGTTTGCGGGTGATACAGGTTTCTCTTATGGATCAAACAGTCTATTGGATCTAGTCTCTGATATAAATTGAATCTGAATCTATTGAGATACTGGTTTTCTGAACACAACCTATTTATAAGCTCCACAACCAAAATAATGTTCTTCCACTTATCTTCCTCGCACAAATTTGAAGCGAAGGTGTACTTCCACGCATCACCTGAGTGTTAAAGATACAAATTATCTAATGTCTGGTCCTCCCTCTCCAACTTTTTGTAGTAATCTAAATGTTTTTTAATAGAAACAGTACAGGACTTCAAGTCCTTGGGGCTCACCCTTGATTCTAAAATGGGTTTTTCGAATGATGCAGATACATTGAGGAAGTACATATTTACGATGCACACCTAGACATTTTTATTATTTTGGACAATGGCATGTTTCGTATGTTCTACCAAGCTTTTAAAGATAATCTATTACGTTATTTTCCATTCTAAGCTACAATATGGAATTGCTTGTTGGGGAGGTTTGTATCAAAATAAGATACATCCACTGCAGAAATATATTTTAAGAATAATTTGTAGAAAACCTCGTAGACTCCTAGCTATCCTTTGTTCCGTGACCGTTCTTCCCGTTCGCCACTTTTATTGTTTTAAGGTGTTAAAAACATTCTTCATGAAGTCCAGTAATCGCAATTTCCATCTTATTTCTAATTTTAATGTACGTGTAAACTTTTCAAACATGTTATCTGTACCCAATTTCCGTACTGCTGCATATCGTAATTTTTTTTCTGGTTTGTCTTATCAGTTGTTTAATAAACTTCCGCAGTCCATCAGGGCAGTAGCAATACCTGGAACGTTTATAAAACTAGTTAAAAATTGGCTCTTTTGCTTTGACTTTTTTGGTTTAGAATCGATTATATCTAATATTTTGGTTTAATTTTGGTTTATTTTTAATTTTTTGCTTGATTTTTTTTGTTTGTAATAATTATTGCATCTTTTAGCAGTGCCTTTGGTTACAATTAATATGTATATATTTCTTACTCTTGAATTCAAGTGTTTCTTATAGGGTCACGCTCCCACAACCTAATTTTTATTGCTTAAACCAATTGAAGTGTCATTCAATTTTATTTCTATTACATTTGCATACCAAAATACAGAATGTCACATAATTTTCTTATATTCTTTCTTTCTTTCTAGAACTTTTTCGGGTCTTTGAATTTCTCAGAATGTCTTACGGCCTCCGAAATGCCGCTCAAACTTTCCAAAGCCTGACGAATTTTGTTTTGAGGCGATTGAAAAGCTTCGCGTGGATTTATACCGATGACCTCATAGTAGCTAGTAGCTATCTACCTTGTACATATATAACACATTAGACATTTTCTTGAAAGTCGTGTGTTCTCAGTTTATACTGACCTTTAGCAACTGCCCGAAGCCCATAACGCCAAAACAGAGCGTAGTCCAAGGCAGGCGAAGATGCATATCGCGATTCACTTTATCAATCCCAAAGATTTCCCCATATACTTAATGTCGTTCTGATGCATTAGGCATACTCAACAGAATACGCTTTTGCTTTGATTTACACAGTCTCGTACGCCTACAATAAGATGACAGGGAACTAAAGGAACTTATAGATAGGAAGACGGAAGCCAAATTTAAACGTCGGCAACGCAGCTTCCCAACAGTAAAGGATCTTACATCTGGTGCGACTTCTCGATAGATGAAGCAAGACCTTTCATACCCAAAGGTCTCAGGGAGATGTCTTTCGGTCGCTTCATGGTTTAGCTCACCCAGGTGTCAGTAATTACCGGAAGATATTTTTGGCACATTATGAATTTTAATATTAAACACTAGGTAGAGAGTTGCATGCAATGCCAAAAAGCAAGAATACGATGACACAAAAAGGGAAGAATCACCGAAACTTCGATTCCCAGAGCAAGATAAGCTCTCACATGGTGGGACCACTACTATCCTCGAACTGTTGCACATATATTCTCACACTAGTTGCCCGGTTCACGAGTTGGCCTGAGCCATTTCCTCTGAGGGACATATTTCCTGCCACTTTTCGTTTTGTTTGAGAATTCGTTTGTCGGTTTGGTGTGCGACTTCGTCTGACAACAGACCAAGGAAGCCATTTCGAGTTCAGAATATTCAGAAATTCGCAGTGCTTTAACGCCAGATGCCAATTGTTCTCCAGTAGAATTAGTGTATGTGATAAAGGGATTGGCGCGTAAGGACTGCTGGAGTTTTCAATAAAAAAAATTTTAATCTTTTAAATTGGTTTAAAGACGGATAGAAGCACTTATATTTTACCTTAAATTAATGTAGACAGAATCCGCCTCCTGTGTTGCTGGAAGTTGACTTGGCTATCGAAGTTGGTATGTAGAGTTTATATAGTGTGACGTCATCTGAGTGCAGTGATTTATGATGGCTTCATCAATCGACTGTTCCAGATTGATGGACAATGGCATGTTTGATCAAAAATGGACTTGGTGTCCGGATAATCTCGTTTACAGTCGATCGGGAACAATATGTGATAATGACATGTTTGATCATGAGTGAACTTGGTGTCCGCATGCTCTTGTTTAGAGTTAATCGGGAATAGTATGGTGCAATGTCACGTTTAATCATAATTGGACTTGATGTCCGGATGCGCTTCTTTACAGTTGTTGTTGAAATCGGTTGTCGATCGTGTTGATGCTGACTCAATAGTTTTGCGAAAGCTTATTCTAGGAAACGATTATCTTATCACTCCTCTTTCTTTAACGGAAACGTGTCACTTCTCAAATATTTTTGTGAGAATTTGAATATTTTTATTAATGTTATTAAAATATCGAAAACATGAAATGCCAATTGTAAAATAAAAGGAAATTTTAAGCGCAATTAAAAACACCCGATTTTATAACGTTAGAATAATTAGTGGTTTAACATCCCCAGTTTATCTCAACAGCTTTTTTTTAAATATGTTTTTATGAACCAACCATTTCAAAGAAACAATATGTGATGGGTCGTCAGCGAGTACAGTATTGTGTGATTGAGTAAATAATTTAAGGAGTGGTTTTCCGTGTATGTGAATGCGAAAGTGTTGTGTGTTCAGTTGTGTGTTGTATGATGGCAGGCGTGTGATAAAATTTTCACCCATGAATTCTAATACTGTTAAGTGTGTTAAGAACTCTTAAGTGGTGTATGACTTAATTACCATCATAACTTTTATTAAGTACTAACTTACTTAATATCTTAGTTCGGGGTGATCCTAGGCCTCAGTTAACAATCCTCCCCAGTTAGCCCGTCCCTTAGCTAAATACCTTCAGTTGGGCACTCCATATTTGTTGAGGCCCCTTTTACTTGTGCGCAGTACCTAAGGTTAGGCGTTCCTCTACGTTCCTCCGAAGAATCTGCGGGCCAGAGCATTGGTCTCCATTCGCTCCTAACCATCTCATGCGCAATTTTCTAACTATGTCGAAGTCGTTGTACAGTTCGAATACTTCGTCGTTGAATCTCCTATTTCAACACCCGAACGGGACTGAATATTGAACGAACATTTTTTTTCTCAAAACGACCGAGGATATCGTCATCCCCTTTCGAGGGAGTCCGTGCTTCAGCATCATAAAGTAGGATTGGGAAGGTCAAGATATAATATGTAGTCTCCTTAATTTTTCGGGATAAGGCCTTATTGTTCAATTGCCCTCTTAACGCAAAGAAACAGCGACTGGCAAGAGTTATTCTTCGTTTTATTACTACTCAGATGTTGCAGGTAGAATGGAAAACAAAGACAATGTAGACAAAGTCCCTTACTACCTCGAAACCATCGCTGCTAACTGCCACGTTCTGTACAACAGGTACATCCTGTCTTGTATTGTCCTAATTTATCATTTTGGCATCTTCCGTTTCAATACCAGCGAACTCACCGGCGACAGCCCACTGAGTCCTGCCAATTATGTAAATATCATCGGCGCACGCTAGTTGCATAGACTTTTGAAAGATTGTGCCTCCAGTGTTCGGTTGCAAGTTCTGCACCATTTTTTCAAGTATTATACATATTAAGGAAGTCATGCAGAACCATGTCTGGAGCAGAGAGTGTTCTCAATCGTTCTGCATAGACGGACGAGCTTGGCAATCACGCCAAAACTAGACGTGGTTCTTTATAGGTCTTCTCTATGAATTCCGTCATATGCGGCCTGAAAACATAGGAAAACATGGTGCGTATCGATTTGAACTTATCGAGTTTTTTTAATTTGTTGACGTTTTTACAATATAGTAGATAAGATCTTGTATGCGATGTTGAGGAGGTATACATCCATACTTGGTGCAGTTCAGGGGGTCTCCTTTTTTTATGCTGAGATTCCATTCATCAGACATACACTCTTCTGACGAAATCAGAGAAATGAGTTGCTGTATACTCTCCACAAAGTTATTTTTACAATAGCTATTTTAAATACCTCCTCCGGTAAGCCGTCAGCTCCGGCTGATCTGATGGTTTTCAGATTAAATATTGCCATCTTTACATCATTCTGGTCAAGTAGAAGGAAGTTCTTGGCTATCAATAAGTTGAATAGACTATTCTGCCTGACGGCGGGATGTTGGCCCTCGTCGCCGTTATACAGCTTGGAGAAAAGGTTGTTGCATATTCACAGCACCGAGTATGACTCTACTGTAAGGTTTACTTCTTCATCTCTACAGGTTTCTATACGGTTCTCCTTGCCTTGACACGTTCTTTTACCTGTTGGTAAAATCTTCGTACGTTATTCCCGGAGTACAACCTTTCGATATCTTCGATAATGAGCTTCTAGTGCTCATTTTTCTGGAGAACTCAATGTTCTTATCGTCTTTCTGCTCGTAAACCTCGTAAACCACGTATTTCGTTGCGGTATCACTTTATTTTGTTGCGAGATTTCGGAATACGCCTTTACGAGTAGCTAACATACTGGCGGTCTCTTAAGACTGCAGCTTTTCTACGTAATATCTTCTCACAGTAGTTCTTCATTATTGTGGTACTTGGGAAATCCGCATTCATATCTTGACTGCAACAATGTGGTGATCTGAGTCAATATTGGCTGCCCGGAAGGTTCGAAAATCCAGAATACTCTATGCATATCTTGCGCCGATCACAATGCGATCAATTTGATTTACAGATTCATGATTCGGAGACGGCCATGTCCTCTTTTGTATATTGAGATGAGGAAACCGTAAGCTTGCTACAGTGATATTTCGTCCTGCCGCAAAGTCAGTAAGCCTAAGTCCATTACCAAACGTGGTGTAGTGTAGGTTGTGTTTCTTGATACACAATTTATAAGAATGGAATTAATTTATTTATATTTTGTTCAACAACGTGTAATTCGAGTGACTTGTGAAAAGAAAATGGGGAAAAAAACCTTGAGTATGTTGTGTCATAAAACTAAGATTTGATTCGATTTTATTTAATGGGGTTGCGTTTATGTCCATCTTTTATCAACTGTTCTGGCAAAGATGTCCACCTTTCCTGTTCTGGCGTGCTAGGCGATTTTAACATCATATTTAGGGCATACTCGTACATTGGATCGTCTTCTTCTTTCGTAGGGGCTGGATGCATACTAGGCTTATGCTAGCGAATTTAGTCTTGATGCGGATTGTCATAATATGTTCGCTCCCATATCGGAAGCTCAAGACTTCTTGCCTTAGTCTGCTGCATATGAAAAATGCTTTTCCCTACAGCAATAATGGATGGTAATGATATCTGCGTGATAGCAGTCAAGGGACTCCACGTGGCCTGTTAAGGGTGCGAAAATTCCACTTGCAGATCTGAAGGCCGTTGCCCTTTAAACGATTTTAAAGTCGTCAATAATGAACGCGTTATTCCCCGAGGCTATTGACTGATTTGTCATATTTTTTATCTCTTCCCTATAGAGTTGTAAACCCTATCACGGCGTAGGCCAGTATTGTGCGAGTAAGGTTTTATTCATACAGTTACCGGGGATCACCACTAGGAGGTAGGATAAGCACAGCGCTACGACCTTGATTGTTGTGCTTTTGACCCAATCGAAGTTAAAGGACACTCAGCAGTTTCCCGATCAATCGCCGGGCAGATTCTCAATTTTTATTAAGTAGGTATGTATAGTATTATTGTGGGTTGTCACTAGTTGGTTATGAGAATAGTTTGGGGATTTTTCAAATTTTCTTAGTAGCCCCAAGTACTCTGTCTGCTACTGCTTCCAAAACATCTGTGAATGCGCCTGAATCGCCTTTGCTTGATAAGGGTCAGGTCTGGTTCTTTATTTCATTTACTTTATAACTGTACTCTACATTAAGAATTATATATTTAATAATTATACACAAATTTAAAGAGATGTGTTGATTTTTTAGGTTTTAATAATTTATACATAAAGTGCAAGGCTACGTTCGGTGACTTGTTGAGAAAATTTGGAAATGTGGTCATATTTTCGGAAACGGTATATGTAAAAAATCGCTAAATTAAATGTTAATTCTAATTTCCTAAAGGATATTGCATCAATGTCACTATAAACTAATGAGCAGTAGTTCATTATGGGCATAAACAGAGCTCCTATAAGCTTAGGCTAAGGTCGGAATATAAGCAGATGATATACAGAGTTGGCATAAACCACCATATATTTTTTGAATTACATAACTTATATGGCTTTCAGCAGTACTTTTTTCGTAAGGAATCAGTTTTCTTTTTCAATATACTTGTGGCAAAGAAATGGAATCAATGTTGTCGTTGCAGATAACAATTTCTTTGGATTTGTACGGGTTTAAGGCGAGTTTGTTGAGAATGAACCAGTTGTAAATTTGACCTTAGTCCTCATTAAGCCTAGATACACAATCATTCATTATGCTAATCGGTCTGGAAAGGTAGAACTGCATATCATCTGCATACAAATGCACAAACATCGCAAGGCAGACATTAGGCAAGTCATTAATAAATTATGAGAGCTACAGCGGTCCTAGAAAGTTGAGCTTCTAAGGAAAATTTTGCACTTGTTGAAACCTACCGCTAAAATAATTGAAGATGAGAGCTGCAGCATTGTCACTAAAACGAAATTGTTATTTCAACTTCTCAATCCAGCTTTGATCCAGCTATCAAAATCCAGTAAGCGCAAAATAGATACGTTGTTTTTATCGTACTCTCTTCTCAAGAGATCTCGAATTTTAATTAGGGCAGTGGTGCAGCTGGTTCTCTCTAAATGCTGATTGAGAAGGAAATATTTGAATTAAAAATTATTTGAAAATTCATTGAATTGTTTTTTTTTAACAAGATCTCGAATATTTTACATATGTAGACACGACAGGATGCTATTAGGTCTGTAAGTTTCTAGTTGGTTCCTCGTTGTATTTTTAGACACTGGAGTAAACTCAGGATATTTCCAAGCTGTGGGAAACTCTGATCTCATGATACATGAATTTACAATATGTGTAAGAGTTCAATATATCCAAGGCATACATCCATGTTCTGCATTCCGATCGAAATCGATTTCAACTCAAATTTTAATTTCACTCGGAATGAAATTTCGTGTTCCATAGTTCGATCGTTTTGGATTGTATCGAATTCACTTTTCGAACTTTCCGAATTTATGTTCGAACTGTCAATTAGTTGCTATAGTTACAATTTATTTCGTGGAATAAAAATTATTTCTTTAAAATTAAAAACTATTAAAAATTCGTAATGAATGGAATATTTATTTCTATCTTAAATGAAATAAAAATCAAACATAAAAAAGTAAAACATAGAAGGAGAATGTTGCGTGAAAATGCTAATAACTTAGATCTTCCGAAAACTATGTGGGTTTGTTTTGATTATATGTATCTATTTTTTAAAGGAATTTGTTTCAATATTTGCAGTTTCAAAGATTGCTTTAGACTGAACAAAGATGCATTTTTAAATGTTTTGGGAGAAATAGAGTCGATAATTAAGCCTTCATCAATTCCCTGCACGCATAAACTTGCAGCAACTCTTCGCTTTTTCGCTGAGGGAAGTTTTCAAAGATCGTTTGGGAGAGATCATGACATCGGTTTAGCCAAACCGACAGTCAGCAAAGTAACATATGAGGTATTAAAATCTTTGGAATCTCAACTGTGTCGAAAGTGGATCAATCTACATATGACGGAAAACGAAAAACAGGAAACTAGAAGATATTTTCTTGAAAAATATCAAATACCTGGTGTCATTGGTTATTTAGATGGGTCTCATATACAAATGCGCAAACCTCACCAAGGCAGCAATCTATATTTTAGTAGAAAAGGGTTCTTTATTACTAACGCTCCTTTAGTACGTGCAATTCTTAAGAAATGAATTGTAATTTAACATACTCTTTTTTTTTAGATTTGTGACCAAAAAATTAAAATAAGGTTTATTGATGCAACTCATTGATGCAGAGCATCCATGATGCTCTTATTTGGAGGATGTCCGATGCTAGATATCATTTTTTGAAAGAATTTGAAAGTGGTGAACGTAGCTCTTGGCTATTGGGAGGTGCATGTTTACACTTGAGCTTTTTACATTGACTCCCTACAGATTTGCGCGGATTAGAATAATGGAGTCCAGTTTTAAAAAATAAATATTGTGGAAAGAACAATTGGGAATTTAAAAGCTCGATTCAAGTGCCTAAACAGTAAATTGAATTATTCGCCAATTAAAGTTGCTAGGATGATTAATGTTTGCTGTGCCCTTAACAACATATGTGAAGAATTTAATCCGTAGATAGAAGAACAAATAGACGAACAGGAATACACAGATTCAGATACAAAGCCTGATAGTTATGGTGAATATCCGGAACGTGCGAAATGAGTTCGAGATGCGATTGTCCAAAATTGATTTGAAAGGTAAAAATACGCATGTAAATCTTAAAAAAAAAAATTAAATGTGAATGAAACATCAATATATGTACACATATAGAGAGTCCTTTTCATTTAAGTATTTAACTAAAACAAAAGGGAATTCAAAAATATTTGAAGTAACGATAAATAAAATTTCTAAAATAAAAAAAAAAATTATGGACAATCATTATATTTCAATTTTAATTTTATCTTCTCTATTTCCAGTCGCTTTCTTTTTATTTAATTTTTTTTCAAGATTTATTTTTCCATTTGAAGATGATGTCGTTTGTTTGCGGCGGTTTGCTCCTTTAACACACCGTACAATTCTGCTATCGATAGGTAAACTCTTTTTTAGCTCCTTTCATCTTTCTTTAAAAAGAACCTTTTTCCATCCAGAAGCGTCTTTTACGGATCGACCATTGCTATTTAAATTTGGAACTAATTTGCTGCACAGGGAATCTAAGTTCGCTTTATCTCCCTTAACAAAACCTATAGCCAAATCGGGATCGTTCTTAATATATTCTAAAAATATTTTCTCCTGCCTTATCTTTTTATGTTTTCCCCTGTAAATTATATATGTATTAATAATAAATAAATAAAACTATCAAAACTGTTCGTCTACTTACATTCCTTCAACTGATATTCTCAACCGCACAATTTCACTGCACAAAGCAAAGTGAATTCATTTCGATCAAAAACCGTAGTTAATCGAAATGCAGAACACCGATTTTCATTTTTGAAATTCATAACTTACATTTTGATCGAACACGGAAATTCACTTTCATCCCCCAAATTCACAAAAAGTGAAAGGCAGAACATGGGCGATAATTTGCTTTAGGAACCCTATGGATATACAGTCCGCTCCTACTGCATACATCACTCTCTGACACATACGGAAACTCAAAGTGGTTTCTGTTATCATGATTCGTTACGGGAAGGTCAGGATAGGTGCTATTAGTGGCTACCGCATTATCGGCTATTTTAAGAATGGAATTGTTTAAACCGTTCGGATCTACATAGATCACATCCTTCAGACGTCTTATCAACCACTCTTAAAAATTAGAGGTTTTTCCAAAGTGCGAATGTAGGCTGAGTATAATTGAGCTTTGAAGAATAAAATTTAGCTTTGACCTTTTTTACCTCTGGCGTGGTTCTATTTCTTTGTAACCTGTATAAATACCAAATATTTCTACTGCCATTTCGTCGCGGTTTATATCTCTCTAAACTAAGTTTACTTATATTTTCGTACAACCGAGACACATTTTTGTTAATAATTTTTTTAATTTTGATCGCAAAGTGCATCTCGAAAAGTGACTGTACCAATATAGCCCATTTTCGTAATAAGATTGAATAACAAAAATTCGTTGTTGCGTGGTAAACAACTCCATGACTAAAATCGCCAAAGATTGTATGACATCTGTCCATTGAATTCATTCACCTTTACCACTGAATATTTCGCACTATACAAACTGAGTCTATCAAAAAACTGTCTTACACTTAATCTTTTATTGGGATTATTCACACAGCCAATAAGTGGTGTCCTTAACACTATTCAATGACTTTGCATTTAAAAAGCGATTTACAATATATGGCAGCTTATACCACCACGTTTTCATTTTCTGTGGTTACGCAATATAATCCTAGTACAATATATTGTATTAGTAGTGTAATTTTGTTTATTCTGATTTAGCTGACTTTCGGTAGTGCAATCGCGTAACTTATTAATGCGTGCGGGTGTACTTTGTGTATTAAATTGAATATACCATAATTACAATAAGAATAATGAAAACCGAATGTAATAAGTAAAAATATGAAAAAGGAAAACAACAATATGAAATTTTAAGAAAAAAAATTTGTAGAATATTAGTAACATATTACTATTGTAAAGTACAGACTCAACAACAAAAGTTTAAAAGTGGGAGCACTGCAATGTGGAAGACATCAGGAAAGTTCGTAAAACATCGAAATGTTAATGATTTTCTCTTCTTTTTCCCCATTTCAGATGTACAAAACCACTATTTTTCCTACCAGCAAACAGTTTACCAAACCGAAGCCATGTAAAAGGTTCGTGGAGGATTGCAAAGTTTTCAGTAAACGTGTCCATTTGATGTGAACCCCCCGAAATAAGAAATATAGGCCGATGATTCCACCAGCCCATAAAGCACACCAAGCAGTGAGTTTTAATGGTTGTGAGGGCGTCTCGACAAACGCTTCTGGGTTTCTCCGCTCCAAGTTCGGCAATTTTGCTTGCTTATATATAGATTTAACCAAAAATGGGCCTCATCGGTGAACAAAATTTTGAGCTGAAAATGAGGATCAAGCTGAATCATGTTTTCGGCCCATTCACCGAACCTACGAAGCTTATAATGGTCACGCGGTTTCAACTCTTACTTAGCTGGATCTTATAAGATCTTCCGGTAAAATCTTCCACAAAGTGGATGGGTATAGCTCCAATTGCTGTGCACGACGCGAATCGACTCATTCTTCTCAACACTGAGCGCCACAATGGCAATAACTTCTTCTGTTCGTACTGTTTGTCGTCTTTGGGGATGCGTATTATCAACTAGAGTGTACGTGGTGCGAAAACGATTCATCGTGTTCCGAATAACTGGCTGAGATCGACGTTTATGTGAACCATAAAACGGTACGTCCGTTTGGCACGATAAGTTTGGCGAACCGAACCATGGTTATCAAAATAAGTTTCCACAATTTCCACACGCTGTTCTGGCGTTAATTTATTCGCCATTTTAGGCGAAACATACTAACCACAAATCAACTTTCATCTGTCTAATTGACAATCTATGGAAACAATGATGCCAGTTGAAAAACTAAACTTTAAAAAAAAAAATTCTTCACACAGAGTGACCCAAAAATCAACGTCAAGCCGGGAACGAGTGATAGGTCAAGTGGTGTCGGTTATCACAAAATTAGAAAAAAAATCTAAGTCGTGTACTTATAAATTATTGGCACCCAAAAAAAATCGAGAAATCTGACACCCTGCGACGATCTTTCAAGTACTGTGACCGCTAATCTTTACTTTTCTTCGATTTTTTTGTTGTTGTTTTTATTTATTAAAATAAATGAAATGTACAACGAAGTGTATTGACAACTGAGAACGGAGTGTGACAACGAAGTGTCCTTCTGAACCTTTCCACAGGTATATTTATTAATTCTGAAAAATGATTATTCTGCATTTCCTCCCGTGGGAATGGAATGCAGCTTATTTGTGCAGGTGTCAAATGGATGGCGTGTGTGGAGGATATAGAGTTGAGTGTTTTGCTAATTGCGCAAAAATGGTTGCTCGTGTTCTAATGCTGTATGTGGCTTGCACATGATCAAGCCGGACTTATGGGAGGATTTAATGGTAGGAGGGAAAGGGGCGTTTTGCTAATTGCTAAAAAATGGTGACCTAACTGTACATGATCGAACCTGACTTATGGGAGGAGTTAATGGTAGAAGGGAAAGGGAATGTCAAATGGTGACGTAACTCGCCATCTACCGATCTTGTATCTTACAACAAATGTCCAAACTGTTTGCCTTCAGCGGCAATGCAAACTCTACATCTTCTTACAAATGATCTTGTAATAATACGGGCATATCTTCTGGAGTTGATGTCTTCAACGGTTTCTGCAATTTTTTGTCGCAGCTCGTTTAAATATTCTATAGGCTTAAGATAAACATTTTCTTTTACTGTTCCCCAGTAAAAAAAACGAGTCGATTTAAATCAGGTGAAAAGGCTGGCCATGAAATTGGAGCAGACTGCCCTATCCACCTATTGGAGTATTCCCGATTGAGAAACTCTCGTGCTGTGCGAGCATAATGCGCTGGGCAGCCATCTTGTTGATACCATATGTATATGTACGAGTACCCGCATTATGAATAAAATACGAGTAGTACAAATTGATGCATGATACATAAGAACACTTTCCGGTGAAGATGCACACACAGCTCACGTCAGAGTTCCAAAAATTAGCTCGCCTTAGAGATTGGGTTCTTCTCACGATTTATTTTTTAGAATGAATTCACAAAATCAACGCATTTTGTTTCAGAAAATTAACGCGCAAAAAAAACTAATGTACCAAGTTAATGCACTTGTATTTAATTTTCGTAAATTAATAAATCGGTGTCAAGGCTTATAACTTAAATTATTACATTTCTTCCACGTTATAAAACTTTTTATAGATTATACAGAATAAAACATTTCTTCTTTTCATTATGAATTTTATAAGCATTGAGCAGCCGAAAATTCCATAGGGAAATTCTCAGACTCAGTCTTTTCAGCTGTGTTGACACCAACGTCAACACATATTGTTAGTCAATTATTAGAAACACAGCTTCTTTCATTCCATACATCTTATTTTCGACCTCCAAAAAAGACGTGAAAAGTATAGTTTGTGAATTAAAGTACTTCGCGGAGCGCACATACGTAAATCTTCAAATGGATAATACGACCTTCACTATAATCCCAAAATATTTAAATTGCACTCACTGGGAACTCACCTGGTCCTTATATGCCTTATACTCGTATCTTGGTCAGATCAGAGGTGGTGAAGTATTTCTTAGATCGCATTTTGCACTATTTTTGGCGACATCCAATATGTATGTAATCGTTCCAAAGTATTATAAGTTGTTATCGACACTCATACCGGAATAGAAAGTTTTTCGGTTTCGAAGATGCAAGTGCCATTCATAAATTTCGCTTTAAGGATAGCAGACTGCATTGTATTTTGCAAGCATTAAATTCTACTCTCTTAGTGGCTCCCCAATTAGTTATACTGTTAATATCAGAACAGAGCCATGTGGCATTTATTTTGTGGATATTATACTTGCAACTGTCCAAGACAACTTCAATTGAACGTTCCGAATGGAAATTTCTAATCATTGAAGAAGAGATTCATGCAACCGAAGTGAACACATTTTCGACAAAAGAGCCCGGTGCCAAAGTTTGTCAAATGCCTTGGATATATTAAGTGCAACTATCTTGCTTTTCCCACATTGCTGTCCACCACCAGTGGACCTGTTGCGACGAAAACCGTACTGCCGGTCATTAAGAAGGCCTCGTGTTTCGAGATATTTCATGAGGTGACGGTTTATCAGCGTTTATATGGCCTCAGAAAGAAGGTATGTTTATGCAATATGAGAGAGAGGAACATTGGCCTTTTTTACGGACGGGCTGGATAAATGCTGTTTTCAAACCTCTCGAAAAGAGTCCTAAAGAGTTGGATTGATGTAAAAGCTTACGCAGTGGTTTTGCCAGGGGCACGCGTGCGGAAGTGGATTCGTCCGTTTGAAATTTTTCCGTTTTTGCTCCGTCGGTTCGTTCTTGTGGTACAGAAAAAACTGTTCCCCAACTCTGACATGCTCTTTAAAGCTCGAGTCATACTATGTCTTGTCTTTTGGTTTGATACTTTTAATCCGATGAGGGATAAAGTTTCTCATTGCAAAGAGAATGGTGTCTGTGATCATGTCAGCAGCGGCATCCACGTCGTTAGCGAGGAAATATAACGACCAGCTAAAACTAATAGAGAAGCTGTTAAGTCTGCTTCAATTGGCTTTCTCGTATTGCCATACGCCTCTTTTAGGAATCTTTTCTCTAACTGTGTGGTCAGTCAGTATACGAGAAATTATCTGATATGAGACAATGGTCCGATGAGTCTAGAGGTGAGAGCACATCAACAGTGTACTGATCAGTGTGAGAAGTTAAAAACCATTCGAGGGTGTTGGTGATATGACTAGAGTAAGTTCGTCAAATATGGCCATATTTAACTCGTGACCTTCATTTAAATTTATCATTTTGTTGTATTTTCTTTTGCAGGGAACATGGCCTCAAACTCTAGCAAGTGCACAAAACAACGACAAACATGGGCCAAAGATGATATGAAAGGGAAACTATTTTTCCTCCAGAACTCGAGCAGTCTCTAGTAGACTATTGCCTGCAAATGGAAGGGAAGCTATTTGGTCTAACCAGGAATCACATAAGATCGTTAGCATTCCAGCAATCTATTTTCTGTTATAAAGGAAGTTGAGGGAAGGGACTGGCTACTTTACTTATATGTCTAAAAGAAATGCTCATGACCAAGTACCATTTTACCCTCAACACTATTTTTAATGTGGATGAGATTGGGATTTCAGTAGTTCGAGCCAAAATGTCAAAGGTATTGGCTTTGAAAGGTCGAAAAAAGGTGGGAGTATTAACATCTGCTGAAAGGGGATCAAGTCACAAAATGCAACCTTTATTATCTAAAGGTAATCATGGGACCTCTCAAAAAATATTTGACTGAAGAAATTAGGCCCGGAACCATAAGCAACAAAATACAGTATGATATAATTGAGCTATTCGGTCGAGCCTTTTTAAAAGCTCAAACTGCAGAAATTGCTCTGCAAGGCCTTTCCCCCACAGTGATATGTCGTTTTGATAGGCATGTGTTCCAGGACCATAATTTTCTAGCAGCAAAGGAAGATGAAATACCTTTATCTAACATAGAAAATCCTGCTCCTGCTTAAGGACGTGAAAATAATGGAGGGATGATGCAGTTTAAGCAAGATGAGTCGAATAAACATTCATAACCTTCGACATCTACCGGGATGAAATATATTTCGGAATCAACAACTCCACTTTCAACTCGTGGAAGGAAACGAGGAAAATCGGAGCTGATTTCATCAGCTCTCTATAAGCTAGCTTTAGAAAAATCCCTCAAAAAAAGAGATGAAAAAGAGTTAAAGAAGAAGAAGAAGAAGGTTTTTTATAAAAAAAAATGGCAGAAACATATATACATATATCTTATGTATTTAGGCTTTAATCCAATAATGTTAACGTCTTTTTGCTTTATTTTTAATTTCAGATGGTTCCTACAAATTTAAGGTTTAACTAATATAATGAACAAAGCATGGTAAGGAAAAAGATAAGCCATCGCAAAATCCAGCCCTCATCATCAGAAAGTTAGGAGGACTTCATTCCAGACTACGGTTCAGATCCAAGTCCTGATAGAAGTAACCAAATGGATACTAGGTACATCTATTCCACTGGCCTGTTCTCTGACGATAAGCAATGTGAAGCTTGGGTACAATGTGTTGTGTGCAGAATCTGGGCTCATGAGGATTGTACTGGCAACGAGCAACAATATTTCATATGTGAATTTTGCCATTGTATTAAATATGGCCCACCTTAGGCCATATTTAACACCAGGTAATATGAAATTCCTTTAACTTTTCATTTATATCTCTTTGTTATGTTTGTTTTTGTTATTCGAGTTACTAAAGACTGAAAGCTTAATGATTTGTAAGACTATTTAAAAAAACAAATAAATTAATTCGACTTAATTTTATTGTTTTATTTTCAAAAAGATTTTAAGGTTAGGCCATATTTGCCGCACTTACTCTATCAATGTCTGGTATTGGCGGGGCTCATTTACAAGCTGCGTCAAGTTGTTTTCCGCAGCGAAGATCTAACACACCGTCCTTCGGCCTTGTCTGTCCGGAATGTCGAAGGCACACAGAATCGTGCATATAAAAATCGCCCGTAATAACCATTTCAGTATGAGGATACACGCATACAATTATTTGAATGGAGTCAGACAGCGTCTCAAACTACTAAAAGGTCGAATTGCTGTCCAGTTTGGGGCCTCTCTAAATAAGGCAGTAGTAGATAACTAGCTTACGGAGAAGGTATTTTAACCACATGAAATGGAACTACGGACTAAAGCTAAGTAGCTTCAGATCAGAGTGATCTGAGAGGTGTGCGAGGATCAACCTGTGTTTCACTAAGTGTTAAAACAGCTGGCCTGTGTACATTCGGCATGTATTTGCCACATCCGCTCTGAATTCCCGAGTCATTACTACAAACAAACACCAAATTAAGCCTGAGTTGAATAACTGATGCCATAAACATGTATACATCTGTCTCACCATCTGGTGTAATTACTTTTGCTTTACCTTGCACAGATTATCCATCACAGCCCCACTTACAGTATGATATATCAGTTTCACTCTAGCTGATATTTCCGTGATTTCTCTGCGACTTTTTTGGCAAATATTATAATTCTATAGAAGAACATCTTTTGGTAGACTGAAATCCATAAACAAAGCCAATGCATTATAACTATTATACTTGTAGGATCCTTTTGTGGAGTAGAAGTGCTTTCTTTTATTCCTTTGACTCGCAGTGGATTTGCGGCAGAGACTGCTTTGGTTACATCAGCTTTCATCTTTTCATGATCCCTTTAATACTTTATTGCTAAGGTATTAGAAAGTTCTGCAGTGGTTATGTTTTCGGTTTTTTATTAGTCTTCGTTTTCTGGTGGACGTCGAGCACTCATTTATTGATTTCTTTGGCCTTCCTCTTGGTGACTTTGGTTGACTTGTTGAACCACACGTTTCTTCTGTTCTTTCAGTATCGATATGGAGACAATTTCCCATTCCCATTTCATTCCTTGTTCTTTTTGAAATACGCTCTCGACTGCGACTCATTTTAATTGAAGAAGCGCATAAATTGATGATAAATTTTTTTTATAATTTCGGCCAACTTCCCACTTGACAAATTTTCATTGGCCAGTTGGTAATCATTTTTTACGGACACATGAGCTCTTTTTTATTCGAGATGTAGATACAAATTTCAAATAAATTGCTGTATGAATTGACCACTTTTACTTTTAGCTAATATTTTCTAACACAACCATTTGCTCGATTGATTCACTTTTAACTGATCATTTGAACAAACGGTTCATCTTTTTACACAGACTCAATTCCAAATTTGAATTTTTCTTGGAATGAGTAATATGCATTTATAATTGCTTTTGATCCAAAATATTATCTAAGGGCCTCGGAAATTAGCCAAAAATTTTGTATTTACCGCTTGTGTAGTGACTACGTTTCCGAGCATCACCAAATCACCTTCCTTATACATATAAGGTGGCTTATGTTTTGATCGTAATATGATTTGCTACAACCCACATTTTTGTTTATTTTGTCTAAAGCCACCTGATATTACTTAAATCTGCCCGAATTGCGCAATTCACTGACGCCAGATGTTCAATCACTTTGCCATAAACTTCCCCTTTTCGATTTATGCCGAAAAGTGGCATGCTTGTTGTAAATCCAGTGCCTTTGTTAATCATATTATTAAGTCCAAATTAAAGTTTTGCCAAATGCTGCAACCAATTTCCCGTAGACATATCGTTACATTCTTTTGAGGACAAAGGTGTGAAAATGCGGTCAATTCTTTTACTTGGCATTAGACAGCGGAGAAAGTATCGATATTTTAATTTGTTGGACATTACAATCTAACAAAAAGTCAGAAAATTCTCTAGATATAACTCAGAATCCTCGATCAGATACAATTAAACTTGGCCTACTATAAGTGGAAATATAAATTTTTAAGCACGCGAGTTTAAAGTTTTACAAATTTGGTAAAACCAGCTATTATCACAAGCAAAAATTTCTTCTTCGTACTTATGGTTGATGACCAGGGTTGTTATGTGGATAACATCAAATAGTATATTGTCTTTCGGTATGTTGTGAAATATTCCTTCTACTTTTCGTAGTTACATTTCATGCAATTCGAAATGTAATTTTTGATTTTAGTTTTCATCTTGGAACTTATTTAGGTAACTGAAACATTTATCTACGCCGAGATGACAAAGAGCATCATGATTTTTCTGAATTACCTGCTTTTCTATTTGCTTCGGCACTCATTCTGTTCGAAGCTCTGTGTTGAATTGAGTAATCATAGTCTAGCAGTTCAAGTGCCCAGCAAGATGTTCTTGGATTTAAAAATCGTTTATTCAGCGTTAAGGTTATAGGTTGACAATCTGTCATAATTTTGAATCGAAGCCAGTCAAATAAATCCGAAATCTTCTTAGCGAGAGTGTTTCTAATTCGTAACAATGATATCTCGATTCCACATCAGAGACTCTTTTGGAGAAATACGAACATGGATAAAATTTCCTACCCGCTTGACCCTGCATAAGAATTGAACCGTAGCCGGTTCTGCATCACAATGCAATTCAGTATCGTTACTAGGGCTATATATTGCTAATATCATTGCCTCTAACAGTTTGGCTTTAAGTGTTTCGAAAAAATTTACCAAAAAAGTAAGGTCTGTTTTTGCGTAAAAGGTCGTAAACTGCTTTTGCTGTCAATGAATTTTCTAAAGTATTGTAAAGTGTTTGCATGGGTACAAATGGTAGAGCTTATTTCTTTAAATATAATTACTTTATTCAATACAGGTACAATACACAATCCAATCGCTTATCTCAACCACTTTTACTTTTCTTTACTTTTTACTTAAACAACTTATCACTACTCGTAATTCACACTTCAAATTCAACCGATGAACTGCATACCTTGGAAGATGCGGATATTTATACTCCCCTGACATATTTCGAGAACAATCTGTGCAACTCAGCGTTCCAACCAACTTTCCATTTTGCTAAAAAATTAGATTCCATTCTCCATTCATCAATGGTTAAGGGCTTTGCTAATCAAATATAGATGACGCTGTTCATATTCAGATATCACACTGCTCTCTTCCTTTGAAATGGCACACTCTATCTAAATGGAGCGACTTAATTTTTCTTCGATCCTAACACTGGGCCCGGTAGACAACGTTGTTAATGCGGGTTATCACCTTGTATGGAACTTCCCAATCCAGTTGCAATTTTGGTTAATTGCCTTTCTTACGCAGAGGATTATACAGCCACATCAGATCCCCTTCGTTGAAGCCGGAAGATTTCGCTTTGATGTCGTACCTAGTCTTCATGTAGTTGCTCGCCAGCTTCATATTTTCTCGGGTGTTTTCATGCAACTTACGAATCCTACTGCGCAAGTCATCCAAGTAGTCCTTACCTCCTTGGCCTTGGAGATCCGAATTTCGTTTCACTTAGCAACCGAACTATTTGACCAAATAAGATCTCGGATGGTGTATGTCCTGTTGAACTATGGACGTTTAAGTAGTCCATTAAGAAGAGGGGTATGTGTTGATATATGCTCAGTCAAGGTGTGATTGAATCGCTCAACCATTCCAGAGTCTAGTATGTTGCTATTTACTATCCCTGTCTTAGCCATTTGGCAAGCCTAATAACTTCAGTTACACCCTCCTTAGTATAAGTATCTTGTCAAGTAAGTCGTGTCTTAGTTTGTCAGATTCTCCCTTCTGTAAGGCGATATTGTAGCGATCGATTATTTTGTTAATCTTGTTCGTAAACTCATGCGTTGCGTCAGACAACTTCTGATTGTTGTACTGGTTTATTTTGTTTATTTACTTGAATGCTTTTCAATTAATATGTTGTCCACTCTCCTCCATTATCAATAATTGGTTGGAGTCTTCGAGGCATGCTTTCTACTAATCTTATAGCATAATCTTGAGACAAAGACCTCCATAAATCTCGTATTTTTCGTGATAATTATTTGACCGTCGAGATCTTCTTTCCTTGGAGTTTTGGCTTCATGAATGCCCAAACATTTTCAATGGGATTTGCATCCGGCGACTGTGATGGCCATTCTAAAACATCGACGTCATTTTCTTCTTTCCACGCACTGCACAAACGACTGAGATGTTTCGGGTCATTATCTTCTTGCAGTAACCAATTCTCATTCTTTCTTTTAACCCACCTTTGGGCAGATGGTAATAAATCTTTCTGATAAATTTTGACCATGTTGGGTGCGTTTAAGTTATTTGTAAACATGAACAAATTGCCAAATCCTTGTTTTGAGAAGCATCCCCAAACGTGCACCTTTGCCGGGTGTTTGACGGTCCGCTGGATTAATTTATTGGATTGTGTACACCAGGTATGAGTGATAGGAGACCATGCCCAAAAAGAAGCTTCATCCGAAAAAATAACGTTGTTCCAATCTCTGTCCAAATTCTCCTTGGCCCAACTGAGTCGTTTTTTTACGTGTTTTTTTGACAGTAGTGGTTTCTTTATTGTTCTTCGAAATTTTACATTATTGGCTAGTAAACGACTTCGTATCGTATCACAACACACATTTAGACCCCTTTTACGTAAAATCCCTTGTCCTCCACGTAACGATAGAAGAGGATTTTTTTCAAACACGCGTAGAATCATTTTGTTCTGCTTTCTTGTTGTTTTTGGCGTAGACCCACGATCCGGCAAATCATCCACATTTTTAACTTGGGAATAACGGTGCACCCACTTGCTAACAGAAGCTTTTGACTTTTTCATGTATTTAGCAGCTGCTCCGTATGACATTTTGGATGCGTGCACAAGAATACTGCTTCATAACGTGATGCAAACGCGAAACTCATTTTAAAATACTTCCGTCTCTGACAAAAATTGAACACTCTTTAAATTTTTTTATTCAAAGCATCTTAGCAGAAGTATTTTTTTATCTGCTAATGCAAATGCCAATTATAAACCGGTTTTCATTAACGAGTTTTGCCGTATACGATCTTATCAAACGGACTGTATGTATGTAGAAATTGTTTTAAGTTCCAATTTTTTCACGAAAGAGTTTCCCTCTTTTTTATCTTTTTTTTTTATTGAGTCTCTGTTCTTTTAATTATTCTTTTGGATATTAATATTTTTTAGGTGAGCTTTGCAAATTTTCCTACCACTATCTGTCGTTACAGTAACACGATTATTCTTTGACACGATTTCCTTTTCACACCATGTCTTATTTTTTCCTTTGATGCGTTTAATGGCGGTATAAATCACGTCCCCTTCGCGAAACTGCTTGGATTTACCACTTTTTAAATTTAACCTTACTTTTCTAGCCTCCATGTCTCTGGGATCGTTATTGATTTTTGAGAGGATGTTCCAAAGATTTTGATAATTGACTCTCTGGGCCCTATTAAAGAATATCTCAGTTGGCTTCCGTTTGATGGCCGAATGTATTATGTAGTTATCTTGATCCGCGGCTACGTAGACAAGATCCTTGACTTTTAAATCTGGATTCTCGGCTTTAAGGCACCGATAAACTCCCAGTGTAGTGGAATGTACCCTTTCTATTTGCTCATTTACCTCGTTAATGTGTGTTGGGGTTAGGTATATTTTGATACCAAGCGTTTTTATAAAGTTTAGGGCGATTGGGCTGAGAAAGCCTCTTTCATTCTACATGATTAAATTTTGTGGGACTGTAAAGTAATGTAAAATTATAATCAATTTAGATCTAATGTAAAGGCAGATTTATCTTTGATGTGGAAAAATTTATTGGGTCTATAACTTAATTGCTAAGAGATGGCGTAACTTGTATTATTCCATTGGAACATGCGTTGGAAAGCTACTGTCATTGTACGTCATTTCAGTATATATCATTCATTTGAAGCGTAAACAACAATAATTTTTTTTCACTCAAATATGTCGAACTTTGTACCTGAAAAAGTGTTTTTGCGGGGAGTTCTTCTTCATTATTTTAATATGAAGAAAACTGCTGCCGAAAGTCATCGTATTTTGGTGAAAGTTTATGGAGAACATGCGCTAGCTGAGCGAACGTGCCAAAAGTGGTTTGTACGATTTAAAAGTTTTGATTTTGGCTTGGAAGACGATGAACGCCCTGGGCAGCCAAAAAAGTTTGAAGATGAAGAACTGGAAGCATTACTCTATGAAGATTGTTGCCAAACACAAGAAGAGCTCGCAGAATCTTTGGGTGTCACTCAAGCAGCCATTTCAAAACGTTTAAAAGCAGCTGCATATATTCAAAAGCAAGGAAATTGGGTTCCACATGAACTCAAGCCGAGAGACGCCGAAAGGCGGTTTTACATGTCCGAAATGCTGCTGGAACGCCACAAAAGGAAGTCAGTTTTGCATCGGATTGTTACTGGTGATGAAAAATGGATTCATTACGACAACCCCAAACGCAAAAAATGCGACCAGACACGAGACAATAATTTTCCATCATGACAACGCTCGTCCCCACGTTGCTATTCCGGTTAAGAACTATTTGGAAAACAGTGGGTGGGAAGTCTTACCCCACCCGCCTTATAGCCCAGACCTTGCCCCTTCTGACTACCATTTGTTCCGGTCGATGCAGAACGCCCTCACTGAAATACGGTTCACATCAGAGCAGAATATCAAAAATTGGCTTGATTCATTCTTGGCTTCCAGTTCTTTTGGGATGGGATCCACAAATTGCGAGCAAGATGGGAAAAGGTCATAGCTTCAGATGGGCAATACTTTGAATAATACTGTTGTATATGTTTTTCTTAAATAAAAGTTCAAATTTTAGAAAAAACCGCACAAATTAAGTTATATACCCAATAAAAATCGTAAAATTAGTGCGGATGACCAAAACTTTAGGTTTGGGCGGTTTACCCCCTTACAATGCCTTCCGGACTCAGAAAACAATATCGAATGTTAAGAAGTGCTAATAACTCCAACTAAAAAAGTTAAGATTCCTTCCATATGCGTTTTGCAAAAATCGTCGGAAATTGTTCACTCTTTGCTGAACGAAATCAAAGTCAAAGATTACTGCATAAAAAAAATTTCAATTGGCATAAAAATTAACTGTGACAAAAGTGAAGATCATGAAATCCAAAAACTGGCAATTTTTTACACATGACCTTCCAACATTAAGGTCATTTAAAGTTGTTCTTTTTAGGCGTGACGAAATGCCAATTGGAAACTTAAAAAATGAACTGAACACACTTGGCTTAAAATGTGAAAATGTTAAACTTATACAAAAACAGCATGAACATTTCAGTGAAGTTATCTATTGTATATAGTCTTCCTTAAACGCGGTACAGTTAGGCTTGCAGATTTTAAAAAAAATATACCATCAATATTCAGAACATAAGTGAAGTGGGATTTTGCACGGCGTCGAAAGCAAAATTATACACAGTGTTTCAATTGCCAGATGTTCGGCCACGGAGAAAAAAATTTTCACATCAAGACCCACAGTGCGATCTATTCTGAAAACCATGAAACAAGTAAGTGCCCATCATCCATCATCAAATGTGCAAACTGCAATGCAACACACAAGTCCGCTGACCTCTCATGTTTGAGCCGTAAAAGCTTTTTCGATATGAGAGAAAAGCTTTGTAGTAAGAATAAGCGTCAAACTCATGTTGTCAAAAAAGTGCACCAGCCATTCGAACCAAAACCCTCTGACTTCCCACCGCTCCCAACACATCAGCGGGCGCACATATATGTTAAACCCGTTTCCGTCCCTGTTCCTGTTCCCACGGACTGTGGTGCATGGTCGATAAACAATGTTGCTGCTGATAATAACACCAGCGCTCTTTTTTCAATGGGAGAAATCAACAAGCTTACTGCGGAGATGTTAACTTTGTTGGGGAAATGCGAAACCAAAACAGACCAGTTCAATACAATTACACAATTAGCGATTAAGTATATTTATAATAATAAGCCATGAATAGAACAGCCATGAACATAATACGAGTATGTTGGAATGATCGAAGCATTCGATGCAAATCTATGGAATTTTTTTAATTTTCTTAATAAGCATAATATATATGTAGGTTTAGTGTCTGAAACATGGTTAAGTTCAGATGACAAATTGACTAATCAATTGTACATTTGCTATCGTCTTGATAGAAATGATAGAAGGGAGGGCGGTGTTGCCATTTTAGTGAAAAGAACAATGCGACGTGAGTTAATTCCAATCGTAAATATTCAAACCATAGGAATTAAAATACCTTTTGCGAATGGTACCGCTTTAAAAATATTGTCGGCTTATTTTTCTGGAGGTTCAGCGAATGCGGAGAAACGACTTCATTTAAGTAACAACTTGAGGAAGCTTATCAATATAAATGAGACATTTCTAATCGGAGGTGGTTTTAACTGCAGGCACAGAAGTTGGGGTTGCTTAAGGGCAAATGCATGGGGTAACATTCTTGCAAACCTTAATTCCAGGCATCCATTTGATATTTTATATCCTCCTCATCCAACTTACTACCCTGTTAATAATAGATCGAACCCATCAACTTTGGATTTATTTTTAAGTAACATGTCCAATCAAGGTCATAACCGACCTAAGTTCAGATCATTTACCGGTATTAATTAGATCTCTTACCTCACCGTTGCTAAGGCAACATGCAATTTTAGACATTAAGAATGCAATTGGAACACACATAGGACCGAAATGCGATCTAGGTTAACAAATATTCATGTACCTTTAACTGACGTGGCTAATCAACAACAAATAGACCTTAGTATTTTTTGTTTTGCAACTGCTGTACAAGAAAGTATTAAAAAGCTAAAAAACAAATATGTCATATAATGCAAATTTATTACCTCCATATATTCTTGAACTAATAAAAGTTCGTAGTAGCAATCGAAGAAAATGGATAAGAATAAGAGATCCTTTCTATAATTCTGAAGTCAAGGCACTTATTGTTCTAATAAAAGATTCAGTTTTAACTTATAGAAACCGATCTTGGAATCAGAAACTTCAAAGTTTAGATAAAGGAAGTAAACCTTTTTGGAACGTGGTCAAAATATTTAAAAAGAAAAACATGCTCACTCCAGCCCTTAAAATAGGAAACAATGTAATAATTTCTAGCACTGAAAAAACTAATGTCCTGGCAGAAACTTTCTATGATAACCATTTGGTAACTAACGGTATTCCTTATAATAGCATAGTTGAATCAGTGGTCAGTGAGTCAATCAATATTATTAATTCAAGTCCATCAAATGGTACTCAGGATGAGTTTACATTTGAAGAAGTCAAAAATGTTCTCTCGCATTAAAAATGTATACCTTAAGAACTTGCCTAAATCAGGAATACAATTTTTACATATTCTATTTAACTACTGTCTGAAATCAAGTTACTTTCCTAATGCTTGGAAAACGGCTAAAATAATACCAATTTTAAAGCCGGGTAAAAGTGCAAACATGCCTAGCAACTATAAGCCAATAAGTTTATTAAGCTCTCTAAGCAAATGCTTTGAGAAATTATTAAAGAGTAGACTTGTATTTCAAGTAACAAGAAATAACATTCTACCACTTGAACAATTTGGATTTAGGGCTCATCATAGTACAGTCCATCAAGTACATAGAATAACTTAATACATTAGAAACAACTTTAGGAGAGAAAAAAGTACAGGAATGGTGCTTCTTGATGTTGGGAATGCGTTTGGTACGGTTTGACATGATGCTTTATTACATAAACTTTTGAGACTTAATTTTCCAATGTACTTAATCAGAAATATCCAATCCTTTCAGTCTGAAAGGAAATTCAAGGTTTCAATTAATAATTGAGACTCCGATATTTTCAATATTTCAGCAGGTGTACCTCAAGGTTCAGTACTAGTCCCAATCTTGTATACTATTTTTAATTATGACGTCCCATGTTTAACAAACTGCGAAAAAGCAATTTTCGCCGATGACACTTGCATCTTCTCATCAGATTCAGTTGGTTTTAACATTGAAACAAACCTGCAATCTGCATTGCATGTTATACAAGATTACTTTTTCGATTGGAAGATTCGAATAAATGCTTCCAAGACACAGGTTATCTTTTTCACTCGAAAAAGAAAAGCCTGTTCCTTGCCATGCAACAAGCTGCAAGTAAATGGTTTAAGCAGTTAATTGTGTTCAAGTGCTAAATACCTTGGTGTGCACCTAGACAAAACTTTAGCTTTTGGATTGCATGTATAGGAAATAATTAAAAAGATTAACATTACTATCAAAACTCTTTATCCATTTATTAATCGCAAATCAAAACTTAGTAATGAAAATAAGCTCATGATTTTTAAAGTTATTTTTCAAGGAATTATGTTTTATGGGACACCAACATGGAGAAAATGTGCGGCTAGTCATATTCGAAGACTTAAAATTGCTCAAAATAAGGTTTTGAAAATAATCCTTAAGCTTCCATGGTCTTTTTCAACAGTTGAGCTCCACGCCATTTCAAATATCGAATTGGTATCAACAAGAATTTCTAAGCTTAATGAACGTTATATTATGTCTTGCATGTCGTCTGATAACGCTTTAATCTCAGACCTAGCTTAATAGTTTATTTCATTATTATTTAAAAGAAGACTGATTTAGTGATATTAATTTTACCAATTTATTTATTTATTTGTTTGATATATTTATTTAGATTTATTTACTCATTTATTTATTATTTTCTGTTCATTTATTATTATTGATTATTATGTTATCCATCTATATTCTCATTATTGATTTACTCCATTCATTATTGTAAAACTATAAACTACAAAGTTTGGTCTGATAAATTTACTCCACCGCCCACCCACCGTTACTGAATATTATTTTTATTTTTTTTTTAATGAAGGTTTTATGTAGATTTTCCTTCAAGATTTTTGTTTGAGTTGTTCTTTTGCTTATTTAAAATATTATAATTATATCAATAGTAAGGTAGACTTATACCATAACTCTGTAAATTGTGCAATTTAGTTAATGAAATAATGTATAAATATTCTGCTACAATAAATATAATAATATAAATATTTTCTTCACTATTTATGAAAATCTTGGAAGCAGGACTTTCCTTTACGCAGACATAGTGTGACATTACAAGTCTTACATTTCCAAATAATACGGACTGAAGTATTACTTGTACTGCATTTGGCGTATCTTCTTGAAGTGCATCGCTCTGGCTGATGTTTTTTTGTATTCCAAACGGATTTCCTCCGGCACAGCTGGTTTATGCCGTTTTATTTGAACCGGCCTCGGAGAAGACACTCCTGAAGTACATGGACTCTCCACTGAATGATGCCTGCACCGATTGGCAAATGCTGGAGCCAAAAGGCCTTGATAGACAGAACGGCGAAAATCCTTCAATATCAAAGCTTCTAGGTCTGGTTTTGAATTAGATTGCAGTTCCTTATACGCCAAAAAACGGCATTGAAGCAATCAAGAAAATTTAACAAAATTCGATGCCACCATTTGTGTGATTTTCTGTCTATTTCGTAACTGCTTTTTAATTGATCAAACTTATCAACAAAATTCAGGTTTGCATTATAATCTTTCACAGCTTCTGGGCAAGAAACTTCTTCACTCTCTCCGTTACGGTCTTTGCGTGTATCTTTGCCGACGTTCTTAGGATCGTGATAATTTGAGAGTATAAACACAGATCTTTTGTCTTTCCACTTCAGGATACTTACAATATATTTGTGTCACTAATTCTATAGTCGTGCTGTCCTCTCTACAAATCTTTATCTTCTTTTAGGTTTGGTAAATGCTTCCTTTTTGAGTTTACCGTCCCACAGGCAAGTATTTTTTTTCTTTGTAAATCCATTTGAAGCTGATAACTATTGAAGTAGTTGTCGAAATAAACTTTATGGTTTTTACCTTCGAGGTTCGAGCAAAACTGCCTTAGGACTCTGCCACCAAGATCTGTCTCAACTTCAGGCCCTTTTTACCGGTATGAAGTTCAAAATTTAAGCAATAGTCCGATTCAGCACATGCCATCCATATTTATAGCCTCGTTTGATGGGCTTCTTGGGCATATATTGTTTCAAATAACTCCGACCCTTAAACTTTTCAATGCTCTCGTCTATGGCAATCTTCTCCGAAGATCTGGCAATCTTCTCCGAAGATCGCCAATTCGCCAATGCAGACCTATTCCTTCTTCTTATCATCTAAAAGAAACGCTGCTGTTAAGCCACCGCCTGACCCCCACTTACACAGGGACCTACGGGGTTGTTAAAAGAATCGATGATCGATATGTGGAACGCCTCAAACCAGCTTATCTTAAAACATAATCAAAATTCTTGCAAGTCGAAAGACTTCCGTGTTGACCACCGTCAAATGCACATGCCCATCAGTGCATTCGTGAATCTTTCCGAGCTCGTAGTATTAAAAAAAAAAAAAATTACATAAAGAAGTAAAAAAAAAACTAACAAGTACTGCAGTGCAGCGAAGAAAAAATATTACAAAGTGGGTGTATCCCACCACTCCCGCTCCTGGGTCGTAAGTACTGTTGCTTGCACTCAGTCACTGCCATTGCTGTATTAGGCATACGGCACGGGCAGTGGCTGAGTGTAGACAATAACTGATGGATAGCGGGTTGTGTGAGTGAGAATTTTGTTGGTGCACTGTTTGCTATTGCTGTAAGGGCATAACACCTACAACAATTGGATTCGGTAAGCCAACGTCAGAATTTTCACTTCGCAGCCTTGCTTAGCATCGTTGGTGTTTATGTTTTTTGTGTTTGTGTTTATTTTCTTATAATGACTCGGGAATTTAGGGTGGACGCTGCGAACATAGGCGGGCTAAAAGTAATCACTTTTCTGCGCACGTCCACGTCTGTAAAGTCAGGCCAGCTGTTTTGGCACTTAATGAAACAAAGGTAGATCCGCGCCCACACCTCTCAGATCACTCTGATCTGAAGCTACCTACCTAGGAACTAGTGTCATTATTCCTCTCTCATAGCGGTCTCGCCATTTACGTGCGTAGTGATGTAGCTTACCAAATTATACCACAATGTATTCCCTGTTCCAACCCGGAATTCAATTTCACGTCGTTGAAATTCCATATATGTAAGCAAATTATCCACTGCTGCTTTATTTACAAACGCCCAAAACTGGACAGCAATTCGACTTTTAACGAGTTTGCTGCGCTGTCTGACTCTATTCAAAGAATTGTATCCCTGTATCCTCATACTGAAATTGTTATTACGGGCGATTTCAATATACAAAATTCTGCATGGCTTCGACATTCTGGACAGACAACACCCCAAGAACAGTGTGTTGAGATTTTCGGTGCGGAAAACAACTTATCGCAGCTTGTAAATGAGCCCACGGGAATACCAGACGTTGATAGTCATACTGCTGAAATGACCATACTCGTCATAACAAATGAATACTCCGGCTTGATTACCTTACGATCGCTTTACTTGAACTGACTCTTAAAATTAAAATATGTATATTCTCTCGATGCGTCGCAGCGCATCGACATAAAGAGTTGCAGTGTATATAGATGGGGATACCATATTACATTTCTGTTAATTCTGCATAACGTTTTTCACCTGGACGATCTCAAGTGCCGTCGCTGTGTACGGTGTCCAATTCCCGCATGAATCATTGTGGGAAAGGAATATTGATATTAAATGACAAAATCACACATTGCAAGAAACTGTGGGAAAGGAATGTTGGTATCAAATAATATTATGAACAACACATATGTACACTACATTTCCTTTTTTGAAAGAATAATGTAATTTATGTAATTGTTGTTAGTAACTTGTATTAAATTGTATTTATTACTAACTATTTTCGGATCCCTCTTATGTCCTATAATGTTTTAATCTATCTCTGTGCAGAGTTTGGACCTTCTTCTTCTTACTGTCTTCTATTTTAATTGTATTCTTAATTCTACTACCATAAAGAGATCTAAATATCTATTTTCTAGTTTATGTGGTACTTCGTTTTTTAGAAGTACTACGAGGGGCGTTCAATATATTCTCAGTATCGATATGAAGGAAAATGCGAATTCAATTTAAATTGTTTTATTTTTCAATATAATCTCTCCTAACATCAATGCATTTGTTACATCTTGAGATAAGCTTTTTTAAACCCTCAAAAAAATTAATTTCCTCCTCCTCCATTTATTGCCGACTTGAGTTCTTCATCATCCGAAAATCTTTTTCCACGAAGACATTTTTTCAAATCCGGAAACAGGAAATAATCACTAGGGGCAAGGTCTGGACTATAGGGTGGGTGCTGGATTTCTTCGAAACCACAATCTCGCGCAGCAGCCTTGGAAACTCGCGCCGTGTGAACAGGAACGTTGTCATGAAGAAGCAACACACCCGCTGCGAGTTTACCCCGTCTTTTGTTTTTAATTTCCTACCGCAAATTATGCAAAGTGGAAGCGTAGGATGTAGCGTTGATGGTTTCACCTTTTTTTTTGTACTCAATGAGCAAGATTCCCTTTGAGTCCCAAAAAACTGTGGCCATGAGCTTCCCGGCAGACGGAGTGACTTTGAACTTCTTCGGGGGGTCTGTTCCTTTTTTATGCCACTGCATGGACTCTTTGTTTGCTTTCAGGGTCATAGTGGTGGACCCATGTTTCGTCCCCAGTAACAATTCGATCCATAACACCGTCCGCGTTCTCACTACACATCTCCAGAAGCTCTCTACAACATGCGATTCTCACTTTTTTCTGAGGCGCTGTGAGCATTCGTGGCACCCACCTTGCACTGACCTTTGAAAGGTTAAGATGGTCATGAAGAATGGTGTAAATGGTACCAATTGAAAGCTTGGTGATCTCTGCCATCATTTTCACCTTTATTCGGGCATCCTCAAGAACAAGTTTTTCGACTTCTTTGATGCTTTCTCCCGTACAAGCAGTAGCCGGGGCGCCGGACCGGGGGTCGTCTTCAATGCTCTCTCTGCCTCTCTTGAACTCACTTGACCACTTTTGCACAGTTGATAATGAAGGTACGGAACCCTGGTAAACAGCCACCATCTCTTCATGAATAGTTTTTTGACTTTTTTCTTGCTTAGAGAGAAATTTAATTACAGCGCGATGCTCAATTTTCACCATCATCGTCTCAGTTGCCATTATGATTCTGTTTAACTAGAGATAAAACGCGAATTAATAATCACATTTATATGAAATTTTACATGAATGCACTAAAATAATAGTATTACTTGATAAATAAGTCAATTTATATATACAACCAGAGCTTCACCCCCATACCGAGAATAGTTTGAACGCCCCTCGTAGATCACCTATTTGTAGCTGTATTTGTCTACTTTGTCTGTCTGTCGAGCATTAGTCTAGCCCTTTTGAAGGCTATTTCTAACTGTACCTCACTTCGTTTGAATAGTCGTCTACGTTATAAACTGGCGTTATTTCGTCTATTGTGTTGAAAACTTTGAATCCATTGGGGATTCTGCCAAAGACCAATTCGTAAGGACAATATTCGTGAACTACTGAGGGTGTCGTATTAAAACAGTACGTGAAATGCTTTAGCCATACATCCCAGTCATCTTTATCAATAGATATATATGAGCGTATATACTCATTTAAAATGCGGTGACTGCGTTCTACTGTGGCGAGGGTTTGGTGATCATGGACTGTGGACGTAATATTCTCTATTTTGAGGTATTTGCATAGATCATTAATTATGAAATACTTATATTCAGTACCCATGTCCGTAATGAACGTCTTCATTGGACCATAAGTTAGTATATGAGATTCAAATATTGCCTTTTCTCGAATTTTTGTTCGATATTGGTATGGTTACAAGATATTTTGTTAGATCGCATATTAGTGTGATAGCATACTCATTCCCGTTCTTTGATTTGGAAAATGGGCCAATGGTATCCACTAATACATTGTCGAAAGTTGGCATTGTCTACATGCTTTTATATTTTTTGTTGTCTTTTTTCATTTTTTTCCAATAAAAATGTCTTTTAATTTATCTGTATGTTCGTGTAGTGCCTATATGACCTCCTTCGGCGGGGTCGTTATGGTATCTCAACATTATGGCTTCAATTTCATCTTTATCGTTTATGATGATTACCTTTGGTAGAAGAGCTACTTTTAAATATTTTAATACGATATTGCCTATTTCTTTAAATAATTGTGGCGAGACAAATTCGAAAATTTGTTCGCTAGGTACCATTTTCAGTTGATCGATTTTAAGTACACCGGCCTCTTTTTCGAAAAATCGACCTAGATCAAGTTTTCCATTAATGTATAAATCATGAATTTTTATTCGTGTTAATACTGTTTTTCCTTGCTTCAGGAAGCATTTATTGAAAGACAATTTTAATTTTACGAATTTTTTTAACGTTACTATAATTAATGACTTCATAAACGTTGGGCTCTTCTTTATTTTGCATTTTATTCGATTCATATGAATCATTACCTGTGCAGGTCTGCCTTTTGTCACTTTACAAATTGTGTTTATGTGTATATTTTGCTCTTTAAGTTCCCTTGTGGTTATAGGAGATAGAGCATCTGCAACTAGATTTTGTTTCCCCTTGAGATATTCCACCGTAAAGTCATATTCTTCCAAATCTAACCTCATTCTGGTTAGTTTGGAACTAGGATTTTTCATCGAGAATAAATATGACAACGGCCAGTGGTTTGTTTTGACCAGTAAATGTTTTCCATAGATATATGGTCTAAAATGAAGTATTGTCGATTTATTACTTTCTCCCTTTGTAAAGGTTGTTGAGGCAAATGCAACTGAAGTTGTACGCCATTGTAGTCTTGACTGAGAACAGTTCCGCAAGCATGTTTGCTAGCATCTATAGTAATACAAAACTCTTTTTCGAAATCGGGATATTGTAATAATGTCGGGCTCATTAATGCATTTTTGAGATAGTTAAAAGCTGCATTGCATTCATTTGTCCATTGAAATGGAAAATCCTTTTTGCAAAGTTGCGTTATATGACGCAAATAGAATGAGAAGTTTTTAATGAATCTTCTGTAATAATTGCAAAATGCAATAGATCTCCTAGCGCTATTTGCATCTGTAGGTATGGGATAATTTTCAACGGCTTCGTATTTTGTATCATCTGGTAGTATGCCTTTGTCTGTGCACTTATGCCCGAGATAAGTGACTTCATGCATGAAGAATGAACACTTTTCAGGATGCAATTTAAGGTTATATTTTCGACATAATTGGAAGACTTTCGTCAAATTTTTTAGCATGTGCTTTTCAGAACATCCAAGTCATTCATGTATAGGAAGGCTTGTGTTGGCTCCAGGCCAGAGAACGCAGGTGTCATCATGCGTTGAAAAGAATTTGGCGCTATTTTAAGCCCGTAAGGAAGCCGTTTAAAATGGTACGAACCATTGTTCGTTGAAAACGAAGTTATATTTCTTGATTTTTAATGTATACCGATTCTTTGTCTTTGAGTCTTAATTTTTGTTTATAAAAATTATTTGTTGTGATTGTTTCGGTTTCTAATCCGAAAACATCACTGTAAATAGTGCATAATTTGTTTAGTTGTTCTTTAAATTGGTCAGGAAAGTTCTGATTTAATTTTGAAAGAATTTGTTTCGTTCTGTTATTTTGATTTTGTGGTAAGTTGACTATGTTGTAATTGGTGAGACTTTCTGTTTTAATATTGTTGCTATTCAATATTTTATTTTCTGTAGTGGTGTTTATAATGCTAATATATGCATTTTTACTATTAGAATTCCTAGCTATTAGAATTCCCGGTTGTGGTTCTTGGTTGAAAACCAATACTTCATCTTCGTGTGAATTAATATGGACACGTCTGATTACGTGCTCGTGCTGGCAATATTATACTGTTAGGTGTATTTGAGTAGGCTATTGACATTTGAACTCTAGTGTGAAAATTTGTGGGTCTAAGTATGAAGTAAGTCTGCCCTTCGGTGAAATCTAGTATACAATTATATTTTTTTATGAAGTCCATACCCAGTATTCCGTCACATGGTATTGGAAAATTTTCATGTACTACGTGAAATTCGTGAGGTACCAACAAAATTATCTATTCTAAGATCCAACTGTATTGATCCTAGCGATTGTATCGTACCTTGTCCTATGCCACTAATGGTTGTGGTATGTAGTGTATTTAAAGAATTGTATTCATTATCAAATTGTTTTAATAATGATATGTCTGCACCAGTGTCAACTAATAGAGGGAGAACATTGTTTGAATTACTGCTGTAGGCTTTTACAAATATGCTTAGACTCAAATTTAGATTGTATACTTTATTACTACGATTTACTGGTTTCCCAAGGGGAGATTCGGGTTTTCCGAATCTTGACTTCTTTGCGAAGTGACGCGCACATTTTGAGATCGATTACAGTTATTACTGTTTCTGTTGTTTAGTTGTTCTGTCTGTTATTATTGTTATTTTTGCTGTGGTTATTTCGATTGAAACTGCCACGACCTCCACGATAAAGGTTGCCACGGTAGTTACCACGGAAATTTCTGCGAGACAAGAATTGCCCATTATTTTGACTTGTATAGAACAATACCGTATCGGCTTGTCCAGAAGCCTTCATGCAACTAATTATAAATTTAGAAACGGCATCGTTCATATTTGTGAACTGTCCTGCCTCCATTATCAATTTCACTTTTTCGATTGAACAATTCTGGGTCATTGCATTAACTGCTTGCTCAGTTGAGTACTTGACGGTTTGTTACGCGATTAGACCATCTGATATTTAGGCACCCAGTTCCTCAACCTCTTTAGTATATTAGTTGGCTGTCTTGTTGCGCTGCTGAATATCTATCAGCTTAGCCACCAATACCTGCACAGATTCACCCTTTACAGACCGTTTAATTTTGGGTTTTATAGCGGGAAGAGTTGACTCATTAGTTATTAGATTTCGGACAGCCCCCTTTAATTTGGTTTTTACTAATGAGACAGCCGTTACTTCATCCTCGCCCTTGATTGTGTTTACGAGCTCTAGTGCGTCAATAAAACTTTGGAGATTTTCGGCAGAGCCATTAAAATCAGGTATGATTTTAGATGCCGTTTTCAAAAATTCAACCACTGTCTGAGTCATGTCGACTGGTATAGTCAATGTTTGTAATTCTACGTCTGTTTCTATTTCTTCGGTCGATCCTATGTCTTCTTCAGTGCTGTCAAATTCTTGTTTTATTCTTAAAGTTCTTAATCTTAATAATCTTCTCATTTATTGTTTATATCCCTTAATTATTATAATTGAATCTAATTTTTCTTTTGTTGTTAGATTATTTTTATTTTTATTAATCAAAATTTTTGCCTGGTCATAATTTCGTAGTAGTATTTGATAATGTTTATTAAAAGTTTCATTTGAAAAGTTTTGTTTTCTACATATATAGCGATTTATAAGATTTCAAAAAAATGTTCCTTATATATTTTTAATTGTTTAAGAACATTAACTTTAATAATGTTCTTTATTTAAGCTATTGTGTATACTGAGGCTGCTCTTTTTAAATACCCCCTTGTGCATTTTGTATAATTTAAGGGCAAAATTTTCACATAATATTAGAGTCGTAATAAGTAAAATCATTTTTATAGCAGAAGCACAGAAAAAGGCACTTGGTGGTTCGGTTGTAGATGCCATAGGCAAGCGACATGACGAACAGCTAAACGTCCTGCGCATCATCGAATCCAATGCTGATTACAAATATTCAAGAAATATCAATTTTCCTGATACCGAGGAACATCCAGTCCAGGTTATTGCATCCTAGGATTATGCTCACTAGCATTGCTCATCTATGGTACAGTTAAAGCCTGCGAATGCTACAAGGTATAGAAAGCAAAAGCAAGAAGAAAAAGAATCGATGGAATATAAGAAATAGAACTTTCGAGACTACTACAAAAACGAAATTTAGGTTAAAGCGAGGAAGCTTAATTTTAAGAAGTTGGGATGTTAATAACGTAACTCACCATATGCCTATTCCATCGTTCTTATCAAGTCATGTATACCAGATTACATAATTATTTACAAATCTAAACAACATTACAACCGACATCACCTAAAATGCATTATCGCGAAATGCATTATCAATACAAACAGTTGTTACAATATATCCATTCACCCTTCAACAAAAAAAGAACACACACACACACCCACGACACTGAGTGGCGCGACAAGAACACGCGATACAGCAGTTGCATCGTACGATTGATGCGAATGGGAACCAATGATCACGCGCCATGCCTACAACCATTCGACACACCATCCAACGCCATGAACAGAACTATAAAAGAACACGGCATCAAGCACACGGGGTCAATCGTCGTTACATTCACGAAGCGTGTACAATTTGAGTTAAATAAAATAAGTTTGCGTAACGTCTGTTTTTTCATTTATTCCTCTTTACACTACCCAAATAATATTATAGTAAACAACAAACAACGGAATATTCCATGGTGATAACAGGCGTCGCATCAATAGTATAAATATATAGTGGTTAGTCTTAAGAATATCAATAAACAGCACGTATTTCGGCGTAGCATAAAATAAATAACCTTTTTACTCAAGCACCAACATTAACTCGCTCAAGGGATTTGAGTATCCTTAAAATGATGCATATAGCGCGGTTGAAGGAAATTTAGCGAAGAAACAAAGAGAGTTACCGGTGTACGTTCATTTTAACTGTTTGCAGGTTATAATGACTAGCAAATAAAGAGGTCGGTAGGGCATTCCACAAGCCAGTTGTACTACTTAGGAAAGATTCACGAGCATTCATAGCGAGACGGATTTTAGGGTTGAAGGTTTGAAGGGGCGGCATGCTACTAACAATTTCATTGGAGCACTGATGGTAAAATCTGCGATGGAACAGGGCGAGGCAGGAGACGTTACGTCGATGTACAAGGGTGCTAATTGGCTGTGTAATATTAGCTTCACTTATAAGTTCTATCGTACGATCTTGAGTTCTATCTAGCTGGTTCAGAATTGTTTTAGGAGCCCCTGACCTGATCTGAGCATTGTACTCTAATTTTAAGTGAATGAATGGTTTATACACCGAAGCCAGATGAGAGGGGGTAAATATTTCTTACATTGCATTGGGAAACCGTGGTCATTCTAACATAATTTTTCATTGACACACATACCGAGAATGGAAAGTTTTTCCGTTTCGGCGACGCAAGTGTCATTCATGGATAATGGCTGGGTTTAAGTTACGCTTTAGCGACAGCAGAGAGCATTTTTTTTTTTAAACATTAAATTCCCTTCTTTCCAAGGTCATGGAAACGCTGATAAATCGTCAGCTCATGAAATATCTCGAAACACGAAAACTTCTCAATGACCGGCAATATGGTTTTCGTAGCAATAGGTCCACTGGCGATTTGATGGCATGTCTCACCGAAAAGTGGAACCAAAGCGTACATCAATCTGGCGAAAGCAAGTTAGTTGCACTTGATATTTCTAAGGCATTTGACAGAGTTTGGCATCAGGCTCTTTTGTCGAAAATGCGTGCTCTTGGGATCGATGACTCTCTTCTTCAATGGATTAGAAATTACCTTTCGGAACGTTCAATTCAAGTTGTCTTGGACGGTTTCAAGTCTGATATTCACAAAATAAATGCTGGTGTGCCCCAGGGCTCCGTTCTGTCTCCGACACTCTTTTTAATCTTCATTAACGATCTCTTGTCCGCTACTTTTAATCCAATTTATTCCTTTGCTGATGACAGCACTCTCTGTTTCTCATATTCGTTCCCGGACTCACGCCCCTGCTCTTCCACTGTAGAACGGGAACGGCAGCGTATGTTAAGCTCATTAAATTCCGATATTAACAGCATAACCAACTGGGGAACTATCAACCGAGTGGAATTTAATGCTTCCAAAACTCAATGCTGTCTGCTGTCATTAAAGCGAAATTCAAACACCCAGCCATTGTCCATGAATGGCACTTGCATCGTCGAAACCGATAAACTTTCCATTCTCGGTATGTGTGTCAGTGACAACTTATATCGTCAAAAATGCTGCGAAATGTCTAGGTTTCCTCAAGCGATGTAAGAAATATTTTACCCCCTCTGATTTGGCCACAATATATAAGGCATTCATCCGCCCTAAACTGGAGTACAATGCCCACATCTGGTCAGGTGCTCCTAAAACATCTCTGCACCTACTAGATAGGATTCAAAACCGTGCGATAAAACTAATTGGTGATACTAATATCAGTCAATCAATTGACACCCTCGAACATCGACGTAAAGTCTCCTGTCTCACTTTGTTTTATCGCTATTTCCACCACCAGTGCTCCATTGAAATTGCCAGTAGCATTCCGCCTATTCAAACTTTCAACCGTCTCGCTATGAATGCTCATCAGTATACCCTCAAGCCCATTTTCGGACGTACTCTTAAATATCGTGATTCTTTCCTAAGCCGTACAACTCGCTTATGGAATGCCCTGCCGACCTCTGTGTTTCCTGGTCGTTATAACTTGCAAACATTTAAAAACAATGTACATCGGTACCTGTCTTTTCTTCCTCCCTAAATTTCCTTCGCCCGCGCTGTGTACGAACATTTTAAGGGTACAAAACCCTTTCAGCGCGCCGATTATAAAAAAAAAATAAAATACTAGAATTTTACACACTTAAGAACACGTTGCAGTTATTCCAATCTCGTTAATTTATTTTCGGTTTTCCACTGTCAAGTTGGCCTTGTAGGACTGCAAGAAAGTTCAAAGAATCGTAAGAACATTGAACATGTAACAGTAAAGTGTTCTTTACATTATAAAATTATTGAATTAGCCAGTTCTGGTATTACAAAATGAGTAGAAATGCTTTCCCTATTACAGCAGCTAAATACCTAAAAGTCCCAAAGTTCTGCAGACATTATAGTTATTGGATTTTATTATAATTTCAGAAATGAGAGAAATATTTACCGAATCGTATGCAACACAGCATATGTATGTAATTATTTGACTCCAAGAATTTGTCACCAACATTAAAATTGTATTTAACAGTATACAGGTCTATTCATTAGTAGCTCACTGTAAATGAGGTCTTTTCCTTTTTTCTTTCTAAGATAAATGTTATGGTATCAACTGCACGTCATAGTGGTAATTATTCCTATCGTAATAATTAACACCACTATTCAAATAATTATCGCTTGGCTGTGAAAACTGTAAATTTTATTTTGTAGAGTTATTGCATTCATATAATAACAGTTTGATATCCGCAGTCAAAATGATAGTACATTTATATATTTTACTTCCGCTATTGTATATTTTAGGTGAAACACATGAAATAAGAAAACGTTTTCTGGTGTTTCCCCGACAAGCGCCAACCAGACATCAAGCAAGTCTACTTATTACACAGGTGTAGTGAGAAATTATAAATAATTTTAACTGCTTTCAGTTTATTGCTGGAATTGGGATTCCTGCTGATCTTGAATATGAATCTCTAACTTTAGGATACGTGCTTAAAGCCATGTTTTTTTTACCATGGAATGCAACTACGTTTAGAACAGATCCAATTGTATTGGAATCACGAAGGAGTATTTATAGTTCTAAGGAAATTCAACATCAAATTACACGATGGAGTGTTTATGCTGCATTAGAACGCATTATGGATGAGTAAATATGACAACTTAATTAAAACGCTTTTATATTGTATATACTATATGTATGTGTATAAATAAGAATACTCAAGGGTAAAATGAAGTTCAAGCATACATATGCATGCAGGTATTGTGGAAAAATTAGTAGCTATTCCCTTGTTATCCAGATTTGATAGATACGTTTTTCTGTAAATTGACTTATAAGAATACTCGTATATGTATAAAATTCAAATGCTGTAATTATAGGCTCTTATTTATAAATGGTGACAAAAAAAGTTTTTAAAAGAAACAAAAGTGTGGTATTAAGTTTCTAAAAGAAACAAAAGTGTGGTATTAGGTTAATAAAGTTTAATGCAGAAGTTTCTAACCATTTCAGGAAAAACAGAGTAGTTTGCTGAGTTGCGTTCTTATGTATTGTACAAATGCTGACTGGGCGGAGGTAATGTAAATTAATTTATTTTATGTTCTTGTTTTTACACAAAAACAACTTCATTCATCTGAATCCAAAATTACACTAAATTACATTATCAAAACGAATTCTAAAGTAACCCCTATTAAACCTATTTCGTCATCATCAGGTGTCACTCAACCCGTTATGGATTTGCATCCCAGACGCTGCACTGTGCTGATTTTCGTTGTTCCCACAGATGCTCGTGTGCTGAATTATCATTGTTCATACAACTTATGTGTCGTTAACTCCTCCCTCCTTAAGATAATGCGACCACGCATTTTTCATATGGTTCAGAAATGTGACTTGAAATTGTTGGCTAGTTGCTGAACCTTCTTGAAGAAACATTTGGTTTTTAAAACAAATGATTGGTGATTCAACACTATAGATTAGACCATGAGATGACGTTTCGTTACCATGAATTGTTGGTGTCATAGAGTTAATTTGGGTTACCTAAGGTGGTCTAGATAGCGCATCCGCTGCTACGTTAAGCTTGTAGTTAAGTACGTAGTTATATTTTTCCAGGGATGCTTTACATCGGTTAAGCTTGGCGTTACTATTTTTCCTACTAAGCGCATTGGCTAGAGGTTGATGGTCGGAAATGATCGAACTTCTGCTGGATCGTGTAGATAATTTCTGACGGAATTTAATGCCCTTATAATGGCTAGCATCTCCTTTTCATTAACCGCGTAGGTCTCTTCAGATTTACTTAACGTGCTTGATATGTAGGTAACAGGTTTGTCCTTTTGTGATAAGACACTACAGTGTAGTGTGAGGCATCTGTTTTGAGATCGAATGAACTCTTGAAATCGAGGTAAGTCATAATTGTGTTATCTGATGCTAAAGAATTTTTGATTTTATTGAGTCCTCCATGGGCTGCATGGGGGTTGCCGTGACTCAAGTGGTAGTGTATTGGCTTCCCGATCGGACGGTTTGGAGTTCAATATCAGCCGTGCCAAAACATTCTTTTTTGCAGGCAACTAAAATCTCTTGAGATGAATGGTTACCTAAAATACAACAATAAGTCTATTTACACTAATAACTTAGTCTCTGCATTAAATTTGGATACCACCCATGAAGCGAAATAACCACTTCTATCCTTTTGAGTGTTATGATTTTCCAAAAAAAATCGTATTTTTTTAGAAAGATTTCCTGAAATACGGCCATCCTCTTCTCTTAAAATCGATGTCAGGGGTTTTGCAATTTTTGTGTAGTCTAGAATGAAACCTCGGTAACAACCTGTCAGAGCTAGGAAAGATTTTAAATCTTTCAAAGTTTTAGGAAGTGGAAGATTCTTATAGCAATTACTTTTGGGGGTTTGTTTTGATACATTTACAATAGAAGAGACAACGGATCCTAGGAATTATATTTCTTGTTTAACACACTTGTAGAGCTGGACCTTCATATTAGCGTTATTGAAAGTTTAAAAAAATTTGCAAATATTTACGATATGTTGCCTCATTTTGGCTGAAGATTATATCACGTTGGCATATTTTGCCAACGTGATCGCGAAGGATATCATCTGGGGCAGCTGGAAGATTGAAGGGCCCTTTTTGAAGCCAAATCGTAAACAGATAAATTCGTATTTGGTGGAAACGACTTTTTAAATCAACAACGGTGAACCAGTTGTTCTTTCCCAAATTAGATACAACTTCGTTTATTTCAAGAATTGGGTATCCGTTAGCAATTGTGATTGTGTTTAGCTTCCAACAATCTACATATAGCCAATCTGATTTTTTTTTCCGGATGCATCAGCCTTTTTATGAATAATCTTTTTAGAAACCCTCTATCTGGCTTTCAACTCCGTCTTTAAGCGCCATTGAATACGGATAAAATTTCGAATAGACAGATGAGTCTGTTCTTGTTCTTCTTTCTCCTTTTACGACAGTTGAATATGAAAGCTTTTTATTGGGATCAGTGAATAATTTTGGGAATTTAATCACTATACATACATATGTTATATTGGATATCAGATTTCTGCTTACTTGATATGTGGTGTGTTCTAATATTATAATATTGACGAATTGTGCAACTAGTTGTTTGACTCTAATTTTAACGAGATTGTTGAGAATCATGTAATTGTCTTTTATGTGTACAACGGCTGAAAGGTTTTCTAGACTATCATTTCCAAGGAGCATGAAACGATTCAGTTCTGGTGTCAGAAAAAAATTTATTTTGTCATCATTAAGGCTAAAAAGATTTAAAAATATATGTTATGAGGCTTTACTATTTCCACGCATTTTTTCATTTGTAAGGGGACTTGAAACAAGTCTAGGTTGAATATAATTTTTATTTGACCCGGTGTCGATTAAACATTTTAGTATCATTCCACTCTTCGTCTTACATTCGAAATATGGAAGAGAGGAGGGACTAACTAAAAAACTGTTGAGGCAAAGAGTCTATATATTCTTGTAGAGTCCGCTCATGCTGGCTATCTTCCCTTTAGATATTTTGTTCATATTGGTCTTCGGGTTGTACTTCATCTTGAGTGATGACATGGAAATTTCTCGACATTTTGGAGGAATGTACCTGATGTGTTGGTGGACCAACTACTTTTTTTGGTGCAGGTGGTCAATTGTTTCGTTGGGTTCTATTGGTGTTATTGGTACGAATAGTGGATGATTCCATAGGCATTGGTAGTGGTTGAGTCTTGGAGCATTTGCCATATGTGGGTCATTTAATGGTGGTTGAGGTCCTTATGTACCATTGGTCTCGGCTGAGAATAATTTAGTTGAAGGATACGATTTGTGGGATTCTATTGTACATCATTGTGGAAAGAATTGCTGTTGGTGTTGTGGTTGCGAAAGTTGATGCCGACGTCTAGGTGGAGCCGGACGTGGTGGATGACGCATTCTCCTAACGTTAAAGATGGTTGCCACCGCGTATTGCGTTCGAATAGTTTTATTTTCGAGTTTCAGGCATAAGTGAAATTCCTAAGGTAAATCTGAAGGTTTTCGGACACCGAGAAGCCTAGGCAAATAACCTTTGAAGCTTCGAATATAGATGTTTAGGGCTTCAATACCTATATTTATTGATGATATTTTGTTCAGGCTTAATGAGAGGTGTGAGTATACCTGTTGATAAAAGTTTTGAATAGAGGAGTTACCTTGTACAAGCGATGTCATCTGGTACTCTAATGTTCCTAGGTCCCGCTCATCTACATAGTACAGAGTGAGATACATAAAAATATTATTTCAATGGCTGTTATAAGATTCTATAACCTGGTCCGCAACAATCTTGATTCTGATTGCATTCATAATTCCGAAGTATTTTAGAGATTCTTTAATAGAACTAATTCTAGTGATTCTCTCCACACTTTTACGCCACGAACTTAACTCTCCTGGTGGTCCCGAGAATTCATGTAGTTTTCTAACTACATCAGGAATCTTATCGAGCTCGCTTATATTTGCTGGTTGGTCTTGATTTATAGTTTGGTCTTTTTCTGCGAATTGATCAGATATAGGATTCATAATCGACTGGATTATGTTCCTTCATTCTGAAAATTGCATTTTCCGGTTCTTAAGCCGCAGTGCTCTAATTCATTATTTTTTTTTGTCTGTTGGCAGATTTCAGTGCAAAGCCCCTATCTATAGTAAATGGCCCCTATCTATAGTAATAATAATAAGCAAATAAAATCAAAAATTCGGCCTATACTTATTTATCTACGCGACCATGTGTTTAGTTCAACATCATCCATTTCAAGTTTTAAGCATGTCTTGCGGAATTGCTAATTGTGTAATCGATGACAACAATGATGACTGCGTAGCTTTCAAGGGAATCTGTGAGAAAGACTTTCATGCCATTTGTGTCTGGTTAAACAAAAGAAATACGGTGTTTATCAAAAAATTCTCCGATAACCTCCTTTTCTTCTGTGATGAGTTAAATGCCTAAGCGATTCAAATGACTCCTACCAAGACGCACTCGCGAAAAAGATTACGGACAAAATTTCGGTTATTGAAAGCAGTGTTAAAAGTGTTGAAGAGTTACGATCTAATAAAATCCAAAGTAAAGCACATGGATAAACAAATAGCTGGTCTCATCGAGTTAGACTCCGGGAGATCCAGGAATGAAGAAAATCCCTTACGTCACCTGCATAAAGTGTTAAGTAACATCAGAGCTATCTGTTCTAGGCAGAATATATCCAACCAAAAAAAGTGCGAGTTGATAAGCTCCCCGTGTGACGACATTGACATTCATTTCCAGTTCTCGTCACACAAACAACTATCACCTAAGTAATCTGATATTATGCTCGAATCTATCATCCGCAAAGTGAACGATGTCGTGTCGGTGATGAACTTACTGCAACTCGATCCCTCGTATGCGATATTGAACATGACATCACAACAACAAATAACAAAATCGCTGACACACCAAATTTCCCGCAGCCTTACCAGAATGTTCCCTACAATACATCGCTCATGGCTGAATTAATGGAACCTGAAGTGAATTCACGCTCACTCCCACATATAAGTCATTCTTCGAAAAGAAATCTTCCCATTTTTCTTTCTTGCTTTTTATAATGGCGAGTTTTAGTTCCTGTTTTGTCTTTTTATACTCTCCCTGCTCTTCTGTTGCAATACTACTTCTTCTGGCCCTTGTGTATTTCCGTCTTTTGTGAAGGCATGTCTGTCTTAAAGCGCGTATTTCATCTGTCCACCAGTATGCAGCTGTCTTGGGATGAGTGTGTTTTATGCGCGGCATGGCTGCTTTACATGCTGTCTTGATGCTTTTGAGAGTCTTTTCCACTTTGACTCTAGCCGAGCTGTTTGCGTGGTATTCCGGCAGGTTAGCGTCCATCTGTGTGAGGAATATTTCGGAGTTTAGCTTCGAGGCATTCCACCTTCGCGTTCCCTTGATTTCTCTAGCTCTTGTTTTGTTTGCTGCTCCGACGAGGTAAGTCATGTACTGGTGGTCGCTGCCAGTATAGTCTTCAAGTACTGTCCATTGCTGTAGCTGGCTCGCATAGGTCTCCGATACAAGCGTTATGTCAGGGGTAGTGTCGGCGCACCCTGGTCTTCTGAAAGTAGTTGTAGTTCCTGAGTTAGCCACGATAAGGCCTAGCCTGGCTGCCATGTCTAAAACTCTTCGTCCTCTCGAGTTCGTCGTCTGCATACCCCATTCAATGGCGCTAGCGTTAAAATCTCCGGCTATGATCAGATGTCGGTTTGTGTGAAGCGCACAGTCCTCTATGGCGTCCATCTTTGCTTGAAAGTCGACAATAGCGTCGCTCGGTGTGAGATAACAACTCATTATGGTGAATTGTTTGCTACTTGCCCAGACGAATCCGTTTCCTGCACCGTTGTTCAATTTTTGGAAGTTGCATTTTTCCGTCAGCCATATTGCTGCAGTCGCCGATGTGTCTGCGAGCCATATTCCGCTACTTGGTTTGGCGTACTGTTCGCTTATTATTGCCATGTCGGTCTCATGTTCCAGCATAACCTGCGGCAGGAGCGAGTCGGCCGTCCTGCTTCTATGCAAATTGCCCTGCAGGATCTTCATTTCACTATGTGTTCTCTGTATGACGAGCACATCTTGGAGCCAGGGATATGTTCTGTGTGGTTGTGTCGTTTTCCCACGCACAGGCAGCAGCTTGGTATATTTTGGCATTCTTTGAGTTTGTGCCCAGGTTTTCCGCATCGTATGCAAAGCCCATCTCCTTTTCTGTTTGGCCCTTTACATTCCCACTGCAAGTGACCGAATCCAAAACATCGGTAGCATTTCTTCACCTCTTTTAAGAGCCTTATCCTACAATTTACCCATCCTATCTTTATCCGTTCTTTCTTAAGGACCTCGTTCGCTCTGTCAGTCGGCAGCGTCACGTAAGCACGCATTTGTTCACGACTGTTTGGCTTAGAGACCCTGACGATGATTTCTTCCTCGGGCTCCCCGAGGATATCCTTTAAGGAGGCGGTAACCTCTTCTGACGTCATCAATGAGTCTAAGTCCCGAATCTCTATAGTTACTTTTGGCTTGAGCTCTCTTACGGAGGCTATCTCGTGTAGGTTGCTTATGAGTGCGTCCCGGAACTCTGGCTTCGCTTTTTCTCCTTTTTCCATTTCGAGGAGTAGTGCACCTGTTTTAGTTTTTTTAATTGACCTTATTTCCACCTTATTTTCGTATTTTCGTTTGTCATCGAATATTTTCTGAGGTTGCTTAGCACTTCCGTGTAGCTGCGGCCTTTCGCTGGTTTAATTAATACTGACTCTGGCCGCACTTTTGGTTTTCGTTCGCCTCTTTGCGTTTGGGGTTGTTCAGTTACTCCTGACTTCTGTTTGTTTTGTTTCGTTGTCGCGTTTTGTTTACGCTTTTCCTTTTCCTTTACCGATTGCCAGTCCTCATTTGTTGCCGTTCGCGCCCTTTTTCCTGTTTCCTGTCCTGTAGGGCTTGTTGCTATGCGTTTTGCTATGGCGATCGTTGTTGGTGTCGGGATGTCACTGGTATCAGTTTGGGCTTCTGTCATCTTCGGCGTTTTGATGCGGCTGGTCTTTTGTTCCGCTATAATCCAGTTGCGGCGCAGACTTCCGATGATATCAAAAAGTTCGCCCAGTTCCGATACTCCATTTTTAACATCAGCGCTTATATTTTTCTGCTTCACCATAGCTTGTTTCATTTTTTCGAGGGTGCCACGGCACTTTGCTAGTGCTTCATCCTCTCCTGCCCTCATCTTTATTATGAACTCTTGTTTCGGTGAGCCGCGTCCATTAAGTATCCTATGGTCCATGACTGGTGTCTCTTTCGCTGGCAGTCTGGCAGGTCTTGTCAGCGACGGTGTGGAAGAAGTCTGTGCACCCAATTTATCTCCCTCTTCACCTTTTCGAGTTTGTGGTGGTGAGCGCAAGATTTTGCTTTTTCTCTTGAAGACTTCTGCGCCTTTGCCCTCAGGTGTGTGCATCGATTGTGACACAACCACAACCACAAGATCTCATGGTTATCTTTGCAAGCAGTGAGTCCATGCATGGGTTGACACAAGCCCTTATGAGGTCATGTGTTCAGAGCCAGATCGATGCTAAACAGGAATATTACATCTGTACCTACACCACCAACTTAACGGCGACGAAACATTGAGCGTTCTTTGAGGCCTGCCAAGGTTTTAACAGGACGGAGGCGTCTGCAGCATTAGCCTGTAAGTCGTTTCAGACAGATTTCACTCTGCCTTATTAAGATTACAGAATACTGAAGACGTCAGCCCATAGCTATCAAAAATTTAAATACATGTTTCCGGTATACCTTAGTTAAGACCTTACCGGGCTCGGTCCTAACGCCCAACACTATGGGCATCCTCTAGTACGTACTACCTTTGCCATGGCTTTGATCCCACGTTGTGGCGGGTCATCATGATCTCGGGATCTCGCCATTTTATTCATACTGTATCCCCCGATGCCACCATGGAGGGTGGGTGGGTGGTGAGCACTTATGCAGAAGACGGTGCTTACTCGTCTTGTCACAGAAGGTTCTTAGGGGTTCCTTTGGCCTTTTAAGCAAAGCCATCTCCTCTGCCGCTTTTGGTCGGGGGCTGTTTACTGGGTATTCACAGCGACCTTCCTAACGGAAGGCCTTCGCCATCAGCCACCTGCGATCCCTACGGTTGCCTGAGCTCAGCCCCGTAATAATAATAATAATAATAATAATAATAATAATAATAATAATAATAATAATAATAATAATAATAATAATAATAACAATAATAATAATAATAATAATAATAATAATAATAATAATAATAATAATAATAATAATAATAATAATAATAATAATAATAATAATAATAATAATAATAATAATAATAATAATAATAATAATAATAATAATAATAATAATAATAATAATAATAATAATAATAATAATAATAATAATAATAATAATAATAATAATAATAATAATAATAATAATAATAATAATAATAATAATAATAATAATAATAATAATAATAATAATAATAATAATAATAATAATAATAATAATAATAATAATAATAATAATAATAATAATAATAATAATAATAATAATAATAATAATAATAATAATAATAATAATAATAATAATAATAATAATAATAATAATAATAATAATAATAATAATAATAATAATAATAATAATAATAATAATAATAATAATAATAATAATAATAATAATAATAATAATAATAATAACAATAATAATAATAATAATAATAATAATAATAATAATAATAATAATAATAATAATAATAATAATAATATTAATAATAATAATAATAATAATAATAATAATAATAATAATAATAATAATAATAATAATAATAATAATAATAATAATAATAATAATAATAATAATAATAATAATAATAATAATAATAATAATAATAATAATAATAATAATAATTAATAATAATAATAATAATAATAATAATAATAATAATAATAATAATAATAATAATAATAATAATAATAATAATAATAATAATAATAATAATAATAATAATAATAATAATAATAATAATAATAATAATAATAATAATAATAATAATAATAATAATAATAATAATAATAATAATAATAATAATAATAATAATAATAATAATTTTTTTTTTTTTTTTTTTTTTTTTTTTTTTTTTTTTTTTGCGTGTGAGGAGGTCAAAAATGCTTCGCGCATCATCAAAACTGTCGTCACAGTAATGGTATGTGGAAAAAAAACAAAAACACTAAAAAACTTCCCCCTCCTTCGCGGACCTCTTTCCACCCTGGTACCGAAACTTTTGCCATTACTTCAGGGTGGGGTCCTTCGTGTAGCGCCCTTTGACATCTACGTGAAATGCCTGCGTCCAGGCCACGCTTGGGTTATTCTCTCTTTGCTATCTTTGCTATTTGAGGCATTACCTTGCGGCTTCGAGGTCTCTTTGTTTGGACTTAAGAATTTTTTCAACATATTTTTGGATTATTTGCCAGTTTTCTTCGCTTGAGCTCATCTTCCGTATTATATTTTCGGGGGTAATTTGTCCCATGTGTAGCTCTATTTCTTCCCGCATAGGACTCCATTTTCTGCAATAGAAGAAAGTGTGTTCCGCATCATCACTTTCGGCATCTCCATATAAGCAGCTTGGTTGCGCGCATTTATGTATGCGATGAAGGTATCTTCGGAAGTAGCCATGTCCTGAGAGCATTTGCGTCAAATAGTAGTTGGTTTCGCCTGCACGCCGATTAAGCCAAGGTTCTAACACCGGTATCATTCGGGCCGTCCATCTGCCACGGTCATCATTTGTCCATGTATCTTGCCATGTACATATGGTTTGTCGCCTTATCGCTGCTGCTGCTAGCGCCGTGTATCCGCCGTTTGTCCTCATTTGCCATATTTTGTGCCGTTCTTTAGCAAGAAGGTCAATTGGTACCCCTCCCGCTATTACCCGTATTGCTGCGTCAGATACAGTGCGATATGCCGAAGCTATGCGCAAAGCCGCTGTCCGCTGTACTGCTAGAAGCTGCTTTCTTCGTTTTTCGACATTTAACGTTTCTGCCCACACTTCGCTTCCGTAAATGAGGATAGCGTTGTTTGTTGCCATCAATAATTTTCTTTTGCTGGCCATCGGGCCCCCGACATTTGCCATTAGTCTGCTGAGGTAGGCTGTGGCTTTTCCCGCTTTCATCGCTGCGTATTGCAGTTGCGTCCCGAATGTAATTTTGCTGTCTAGCCTGATGCCTAAGTATTTTATGGATTTTTGCGTCATTATTGCTTCTTCATTTATTCGCATCTCCAGTTCTGTGGGCGTCTGTCTTCGTGTAAAGAGTAATAGCTCGGTTTTCTGTGTTGCAAGATGTAGTCCATGTGAGTTTAGCCATGCTTGAGTTCTTAGCATTACTTGGGTGAGTTTGCGTTGCACTGCTTCCGTGGTTCGTGCTGTGATGACTGCGGCTATATCATCTGCGTATCCTACTAGGAAGACATCGTCTGGCATCTCTATGTGTAATATCTCGTCATAGGTTATATTCCACAGATCAGGGCCCAATATAGATCCCTGCGCTGCTCCTGCCGTGATTTGTCTTGTTCTTGTCCCCGATTTAGTCTTATATTCCAGTACCCGGTTGCTCAGGTAGCTATTTATTATTTTCTTCAGGTACGTAGGCATTTGGGGCCTGCGTTCCAGAGCTTCGACTATATCCTTCCATCTGAGGCTATTAAAGGCATTTTTGACATCTAGGGTCGCAAGAAGAACAAAAGGTCTAGAGTGGTGGTTACCTCGTTGCGTTGCTTGTGCTGCTCTGATTACTTCTTCTATAGCGCCAGCCGTAGATTTACCTGGTCTAAAACCATGCTGCTTTGGGCTTAGTCCTCCGGATGCCTCTATGGCGGAGTTTAGACGAGGCTTAATCAATCTTTCCAGTAACTTCCCCGCTGTGTCGAGCATGCAGAGCGGTCGGTATGCTGATGGGCTTTCCGGGTTTCCTTTTCCTTTGCTTATAAGAACCAGGCGCTGCCTCTTCCAAGTTTCTGGGAAGACTCCCCCACTGAGGCATGAGTTGTACATCCTGAGTAAAAAATGGGGACGTTTTTCAGCTATCTCCTTCAGAACCTCCGCTGGAATGCCATCTAGACCGGGAGCTTTTCTGTTCCTGAGCAACCTAGCTGCTGCTCTGATTTCTGTCTCCGTGAAAGGTTCTATAACTTCCTCTGGTCCTGTGCTATCGCGTTCGGCAGTCCTCACTTCGTGAGTTGGGAAAAGCGTCGTGACTATATGTTCCATTGTTTCAACGTCTAGTTCTTGGGCTGGTAACTTATTTTCAAGTTTCCTCATAGCCACTTTATATCCCAGGCCCCATGGATTGCGGTTGATATCCTGGCAGAGCTCTTCCCATTTCTTCCTCTTGCTTTTGCAGATGGCAGTTTTTAACTCCTTTTTTGCTCGTTTATACTCTTGGTTTTCGTTGGCTGCCTCGCCCCTCCGTTTCGCTTTTGTAAGTCTGCGTCTGCAGCGCAGGCAGTTTCGTCTGAGTTGCGCGATTTCGTCATTCCACCAGTAAACAGCTCGTCTTTTCCTTCTGTTTTGGTATTCCTTGGGCATGGCTGCGTTGCAGGCTTGTCTTATAGCTTGCATGACTTGTGTGACCACTGTCCTGGCGTCATATGGGCTGTCAGTCGTGAGCCTGGTTCTGTCGAGTGTAGTTATCAACGCTTCTACGTTCAGTTTCGCGACGTTCCATTTCCTGACTTTAGTATTTCGTGTTTCGTGCGTTGTGATATCTGTATTCATCTCGAAAGAGATGTACTGGTGGTCACTCCCAGTATATTCCTCCAGTACTTTCCATTTTTTAATTTTGCCGCCTATTCTCTCCGAGACCATTGTGATGTCGGGGATGGTACCCTCGCATCCGGGTCTTCTGAAAGTCGGTACGCTTCCAGTATTTGCAACGATGAGCCCAAGTCTTGCAGCCATATCAAGTACTCTCCGTCCTTTAGAGTTTGTTGTTGGCATCCCCCATTCCACGGCTCTGGAGTTAAAGTCTCCTGCTACAATGAAAACGCCTTCGAGCTGGAGTATTTTGTTTTCAATTGCATCCAGCTTATTTTGGAAATCCTGGACGTTTTCGCTCGGCGTTAGGTAGCAGCTAACGACTGTAACGCCTTTAGTGTGTGCATAAGTGTAACCAGTTCCTGAGCCACTGTAGGTTAGTGTTGTACTCGCTGTGCTTGGTACCCAGACTGCTGCTGTTGCCGTTGTGTCTTCTAGCCATGTACCACTGTCTCTTTTCGTGTACTGCTCGCTGATGATGACGAAGTCAATCTGATGTTCGAGGACAAGCTGGGAAAGGAGAGCATCGGCCGTTCTACTCCTGTGCAGGTTAGCTTGGAGGAATTTCATTTAATATAAGCTTTACATCTGCGGGAGCCCGGCAGGTGATCGACCAAGGCATGTCCCTCATGCAGACATAGGCAGCATCTTGCGGGCTTTTCACATTCCTTCTTTTTGTGTCCGCTTTCTCCGCATCGTATGCAGATTCCTTGTCCTTTTCTGTCTGGTCCCTTGCAGTCATATTGTAGGTGACCAGCGCCGAAGCACTTGTAGCAACGTTTGATATCTTCTAGTTGCCTCACTCTGCACATGGTCCATCCTATCCGCAGGCGTTGTGATTTATGTATAAACGTTGCTCCTTCGATGCTCAACGTAACGTATGCCCGCCGTTGTTCTCTGCTATCGGTTCGTGTTATGGTGACACTAAGATCTGCATCGTTATCTTGGAGAGCCGCCTTTACGGCCGTTGCTACTTCATCCTTGTCCGAGAGTGCGTCTAGGTCTCGGATTTCAATGGTGGCCTTTTGTTTCAGTTCTGTAACTGTTCCCGTATCTTTGAGTGTGCTCTTGATAGCATTGCAGAATTCAGCCTTTTTGCCTCCTTTTTTAATTTCTAATAGAATAGCTCCTGCCTTTGTTTTCCGTATTGAGCGGATCACCACTTCGGCTGCCTCAGGCTTGACCTTTTGTCGGAGGTTTTTGAGCACATCTGCGTAACTGTGGCCGTTTCCTGGTCTTACCAAGACCGCTTCTGTATGCTCTCTCTTGTTACGCGGCGGTTTCTCTTTTGGTTCTCGTTGTTGAACCGTTTTCGAGGGATTCTCATTTGCCTGTGCTTCTTGTGTTCGAGGTTTTTTACGCGTGACTGTATACCACGTTTCTTGTTTCTTTTCCGCCATCTTTTCTGCAGGGCTAGTTGCCACCCTTTTGTTTTTCGGAGTTGTTGGTGTATCAACTGTTACTACGTTTAGTTTGTGCTTTATGTTACCCAGTGGTGGCTTTTCGCGCCTAATCTGTTTTTCTGACGTGATCCAGTTCCGCCTATAATCCTCTATTACGTCAAAAAGTTCGTCAAGCTCGGAGATGCCATTTTTTACGTCCATGCTAACGTTTTTTTGCCTTGCCATGGCCACCTTCATTTTTTGTATTACTGCTTTACATTTGTTTAGGGTCTCATGCTCTGCAGTTCTCATCTTATCTATAAACTGCTGCCGTGGGGAGGTGTCTACCTTTGTAGGAGTTCCAGGTGCGTGCATGATTTCCTTGTCTTGATCGCACTTCTTGGGTACTTCAAAGGTGGGATCTTCGGCAAGAGCGGGTTTAAGAGCGTTCGCTAACTCTTTTGGCGGTTCGCTCGGATTTGCTACGCCTGTAGTCGTAGCTGCTGCTACTGGCGATCGACTGACCTTTCTGCTTCCTCTGAAGATTTCAGCGTATTCTACAGAGCTCTGTGTTTGCTTTTGTTGTTGTTTGTTTGGTGTTTGTTTATGTTTTGGTGGTGTTTTGATCATTTTTTTTCTATTGGGTCCCCGCTTTGAGCCGCTATCCTCGTACCGTTGTACAGTCGCTTCTAATAATCCCCGTGGTTATCTATGCAAGCAGGGAGGCCACGCAAGGGTTGACATAGGTCCTTATGAGAGTCTATGTTCAGAGCCGGGATCTAAGCGCAAAACCAGGAGTTATTCTCAACTGAACCTGTACCACCAACTTAACGGCGACGGATTCGGAACGTACTCAAAGCCTAGCCACAGTTTTAATGGGACGGGGGCGGATGCAGCATTAGCCTGAAAGCCGTTTCTCCAAGATGTCACTTTTGGTTATTAAGGTAACAGAATACTGCATCCACCAGCTCTCGGCAATCTATTCCAAATGTTTCATCGAGATCGTGTACCGGTTTCGTATTCCAGGTCGTCATCAGTTTCATAACCCTCATCAGGTATCTATTCCAATGAGGTCTCCCGCTCTCGTTGGCCCCGACCCACGATCCACACAGGTTGGTTACTGCGTCTCACAATGGGTTGCTCGGGTGTACAGGGGGCACCGGATCGTGGAGGTGAGAGTCGGACATTAGGAACCCGCAGCTCATGCTAGCTGGAAACGGCATGTAGCCACGTGGGCCTTTTGCCCCCCATAATAATAATAATAATAATAATCATAATAATAATAATAATAATAATAATAATAATAATAATAATAATAATAATAATAATAATAATAATAATAATAATAATAATAATAATAATAATAATAATAATAATAATAATAATAATAATAATAATAATAATAATAATAATAATAATAATAATAATAATAATAATAATAATAATAATAATAATAATAATAATAATAATAATAATAATAATAATAATAATAATAATAATAATAATAATAATAATAATAATAATAATAATAATAATAATAATAATAATAATAATAATAATAATAATAATAATAATAATAATAATAATAATAATAATAATAATAATAATAATAATAATAATAATAATAATAATAATAATAATAATAATAATAATAATAATAATAATAATAATAATAATAATAATAATAATAATAATAATAATAATAATAATAATAATAATAATAATAATAATAATAATAATAATAATAATAATAATAATAATAATAATAATAATAATAATAATAATAATAATAATAATAATAATAATAATAATAATAATAATAATAATAATAATAATAATAATAATAATAATAATAATAATAATAATAATAATAATAATAATAATAATAATAATAATAATAATAATAATAATAATAATAATAATAATAATAATAATAATAATAATAATAATAATAATAATAATAATAATAATAATAATAATAATAATAATAATAATAATAATAATAATAATAATAATAATAATAATAATAATAATAATAATAATAATAATAATAATAATAATAATAATAATAATAATAATAATAATAATAATAATAATAATAATAATAATAATAATAATAATAATAATAATAATAATAATAATAATAATAATAATAATAATAATAATAATAATAATAATAATAATAATAATAATAATAATAATAATAATAATAATAATAATAATAATAATAATAATAATAATAATAATAATAATAATAATAATAATAATAATAATAATAATAATAATAATAATAATAATAATAATAATAATAATAATAATAATAATAATAATAATAATAATAATAATAATAATAATAATAATAATAATAATAATAATAATAATAATAATAATAATAATAATAATAATAATAATAATAATAATAATAATAATAATAATAATAATAATAATAATAATAATAATAATAATAATAATAATAATAATAATAATAATAATAATAATAATAATAATAATAATAATAATAATAATAATAATAATAATAATAATAATAATAATAATAATAATAATAATAATAATAATAATAATAATAATAATAATAATAATAATAATAATAATAATAATAATAATAATAATAATAATAATAATAATAATAATAATAATAATAATAATAATAATAATAATAATAATAATAATAATAATAATAATAATAATAATAATAATAATAATAATAATAATAATAATAATAATAATAATAATAATAATAATAATAATAATAATAATAATAATAATAATAATAATAATAATAATAATAATAATAATAATAATAATAATAATAATAATAATAATAATAATAATAATAATAATAATAATAATAATAATAATAATAATAATAATAATAATAATAATAATAATAATAATTTTTTTTTTTTTTTTTTTTTGCGGGTCAGGGAGGGGAAATGCATTACGCATCCCTGCCAGGTCGTCACGCTTCACGACAGGGTATGTTGGACTCCTCGGATGTTTACCAACTAAAACCCCCCACCCTTCAGCCATGGGAATCAACCACACCGGGACTACTTTCGTATTACTTCGGTGTGGCTCCCTTCTCTTGGGCTATATGTGCCACTCTTAGCTTGCGTTTTCCCCGTCGGGCCCGCTTATATGTTTTTGTTCAGCCGCTTCCATCCTGGTAAGCGTCCAGGTCTATTTTCTTCTTTCGGAGAGTGCGTTCAGCAAAATTCGCAATACGATTCCAGCTCTCTTCACTTTTCAGCATGATCTCCGTAACAGTTTGGGCTGTTAGTGGGCCGCAATTTATTTCAATGCTGATCCTTTCTTCCCTCCATTTATAGCAGTTGAAAAAGGTATGCTCAGCATCATCAACATCTGAATCGCCATATATGCAGCTTGGGCCGCTGCATTTCTCCATTTGATGCAAGTATTTTCGGAAATAACCATGTCCGGAAAGTAGTTGTGTGAGGTAATAATTTACGTCTCCGAAACTCCTATTCACCCAGCTTGCTAAATTTGGGATGAGTTTCGCTGTCCATCGGCCATGCCTTTCATTTTGCCACTTCTGCTGCCACTGTTCAATGCTCTGTGCTCTTAATTCTCCTACTGTCAGTCGACTTTCGTTGCTGAGTTTTTGTTCCCATCTCTTCTTGCGTTCTGCAGCTAGTAAGCCAATAGGGATCGTGCTACTAATGACAAGTACGGCCGCCTCTGAAACCGTTCTATAGGCTGACGCTGCCCTCAAGGCTGCTGTTCTTTGCGCTGAGCCTAAAACCTTCCTGCGGTACTCTGCTTTCAACGAATCAGCCCACACTTCACTTCCGTAGAGCAGAACTGATTGCACCGTTGCCAAAAGTAATTTTCGCTTACTTGCAGTCGGGCCACCTGTGTTTGCCATTAGCCGTGATAAGGCTACCGTGACTTGGCCTGCTTTTTTTATTGCATAGTTTATCTGAGCCCAATAGGATAATTTGGAGTCCAGATGGATACCCAGATATTTTACTGTTTTGCTTGATTGAAGCATACCACCAACTGTATATATCGGTATTTCGATTGGTATTTGTTTTTTTGTGAGGATAAGGAGCTCGGTTTTTTCCGTGGCAAGGCTTAGACCGTGATCAAGCATCCATGCCTGCGTCCTGATCATCACCTGATTTAGCTTTCGCTGAGCTTCTTCTGTGTTCCTTGCGGTTATCACTGCGGCGATGTCATCTGCGTATCCAACAAGGTACGAGTCATCTGGCATGTCAATGCAGAGTATTTCATCGTACATGACATTCCATAGGTCCGGTCCAAGTATAGAGCCCTGCGCTGCCCCCGCTGTGATCTGCTTTCGTACTTTCCCGTTTTCTGTCTCGTAAACTAGAATTCGATTTTCGAGATAGCTGCGGATCATTTTCATTAAGTATTGTGGGACCTGGAAACGACCTTCCAATGCGTTAATTATATCGGTCCATCTCGCACTATTGAAAGCATTTTTTACATCTAGGGTTGCCAAAAGGACGATGCGTCTGGAGTAATGGTTTCCACTCTGCGCTATCTCTACACTTTTGAGCACATCCGCAATAGCATCTACTGTAGACCTGCCTTGTCGAAAGCCATGTTGCTTATCTGAAAGTCCGCCAGATTCAGTTACTGCTTGTAATAAGCGCGGCTTAATGAGCTTTTCGAGGAGTTTACCTGCTGTGTCTAACATGCAGAGTGGACGGTACGAGGATGCCGACTCGGGATCGCCTTTGCCCTTTCCAATTAATACCAAGTGCTGTATTTTCCAAACTTCTGGGAAAATGCCTTCCCTTAGACACTCGTTATACATTTCGAGTATCATTTGTGGTCGTTCAATTGCAATTATTTTAAGCACCTCCGCTGGGATTCCATCTGGGCCAGGAGCCTTTTGATTTCTTAGAGTTTTTGCCGCGGCTTTTAATTCACTTTCCGTGAACAGTGTCATCAGTTCATTTCTCTGCGTTGTCGTTACGATTTCCGTTCTCAGTTCATGGGTTGGGAAGAGTGTGTTTACCACGTTTTCCAAACTTTGAGCTGGGAGGTCCACTGATGGTGATACCCCGCCAAGCTTTTTCATGACGAGCTTGTAGCCTAGGCCCCATGGATCGCGATTGATGTCAGTACGGAGCTCTTCCCATTTCTGTTTTTTGCTTGTTGCAATGGCCATTTTAAGATTTTTCCTAGAAGTTCTATATCCTTGTGCGAGTTCAATGGCTGGGCCGATTCGCCTTGCTCTAGTATACAATCTCCGCTGGTAGAGACAAAGTCGTCGGAGTTCCCCTATTTCTTCAGACCACCAGTAAGCCTCCTTTTTCCGAGATCTGCCTCCGATTCTTGGCATCGATGCTTCGCAGGCTCGTGTAATGCTCGCCATCGTGCGGTCTACTTTACTTCGAGCGTCAGCTGTTTGTTGTTGGAGTGGGAATGCATAATCTAGCTCCGCTAACAACTCGGGTGTTTTAAGCTTCGAGACATTCCACTTTCGCGTTCCCTTTCTGATGTGAGAACTATTGGTAGATGTATCAGCTGCGATGCGATATGTGAGGTATTGGTGGTCACTCCCCGTGTAATCCTCCAGCACCTTCCATTCTTTTAGGCTATTAATCAAAGACTCTGATGTGAGCGTAATGTCTGGGATTGTGCCTTCGCATCCCGCTCTTCTATAGGTAGCCGATGTACCTTGGTTTGCGATCACCAAACCCAGCCTTGCAGCCATATCTAGAATTCTTCTACCTCTCGAATTTGTAGTGCCCATACCCCACTCTGATGCTTTTGCGTTAAAATCACCTGCAATAATAAGTTTTCCTCCTATCGCTCTGGCAGCGTCCTCGATACAGTCTAGTTTGGCTTGGAAAGTATCTATGGGGTCGCTTGGAGTTAGGTAACAGCTGATTATAGTGTAGTTCCTGCTAGTTGCCCATACAAAGCCGTCGCCTGAGCCGTGCCTTATCGTATGAAATTTTTCGCTGTTTGTTAGCCATATCGCCGCTGTTTTTGTTGTATCTTCGAACCAAAGGTCATTTGCTAACTTGCTGTGTTGTTCGCTGATGATTGCACACTCGGTGTTATGCTCAAGCATAATCTGCGGTAGCAGTGCACTGGCGGTTATACTTCTATGCAGGTTTGCTTGGAGTAGCTTTATCATTGTTTCCCGCTGAGTCTTTTGTAGGCAGTGCAACGGTTCGAGCCAGGTACATGGTCGGTTGAGTCGCAGTGCTCTTCAACGCAGATGCAACACTTCGGGGTGTTGTTGCATTCTTTCATCTTGTGGCCAGCGGTTCCACATCGTATACATAAACCCTGTCCGCTTCTGTCGGGGCCTTTATAATAATAATAATAATAATAATAATAATAATAATAATAATAATAATAATAATAATAATAATAATAATAATAATAATAATAATAATAATAATAATAATAATAATAATAATAATAATAATAATAATAATAATAATAATAATAATAATAATAATAATAATAATAATAATAATAATAATAATAATAATAATAATAATAATAATAATAATAATAATAATAATAATAATAATAATAATAATAATAATAATAATAATAATAATAATAATAATAATAATAATAATAATAATAATAATAATAATAATAATAATAATAATAATAATAATAATAATAATAATAATAATAATAATAATAATAATAATAATAATAATAATAATAATAATAATAATAATAATAATAATAATAATAATAATAATAATAATAATAATAATAATAATAATAATAATAATAATAATAATAATAATAATAATAATAATAATAATAATAATAATAATAATAATAATAATAATAATAATAATAATAATAATAATAATAATAATAATAATAATAATAATAATAATAATAATAATAATAATAATAATAATAATAATAATAATAATAATAATAATAATAATAATAATAATAATAATAATAATAATAATAATAATAATAATAATAATAATAATAATAATAATAATAATAATAATAATAATAATAATAATAATAATAATAATAATAATAATAATAATTTTTTTTTTTTTTTTTTTTTTTTTTTGTGCGTGTGAGGAGGTCAAAAATGCTTCGCGCATCATCAAAACTGTCGTCACAGTAATGGTATGTGGAAAAAAAATAAAAACACTAAAAAACTTCCCCCTCCTTCGCGGACCTCTTTCCACCCTGGTACCGAAACTTTTGCCATTACTTCAGGGTGGGGTCCTTCGTGTAGCGCCCTTTGACATCTACGTGAAATGCCTGCGTCCAGGCCACGCTTGGGTTATTCTCTCTTTGCTATCTTTGCTATTTGAGGCATTACCTTGCGGCTTCGAGGTCTCTTTGTTTGGACTTTAGAATTTTTTCAACATATTTTTGGATTATTTGCCTGTTTTCTTCGCTTGAGCTCATCTTCCGTATTATATTTTCGGGGGTAATTTGTCCCATGTGTAGCTCTATTTCTTCCCGCATAGGACTCCATTTTCTGCAATAGAAGAAAGTGTGTTCCGCATCATCACTTTCGGCATCTCCATATAAGCAGCTTGGTTGCGCGCATTTATGTATGCGATGAAGGTATCTTCGGAAGTAGCCATGTCCTGAGAGCATTTGCGTCAAATAGTAGTTGGTTTCGCCTGCACGCCGATTAAGCCAAGGTTCTAACACCGGTATCATTCGGGCCGTCCATCTGCCACGGTCATCATTTGTCCATGTATCTTGCCATGTACATATGGTTTGTCGCCTTATCGCTGCTGCTGCTAGCGCCGTGTATCCGCCGTTTGTCCTCATTTGCCATATTTTGTGCCGTTCTTTAGCAAGAAGGTCAATTGGTACCACTCCCGCTATTACCCGTATTGCTGCGTCAGATACAGTGCGATATGCCGAAGCTATGCGCAAAGCCGCTGTCCGCTGTACTGCTAGAAGCTTATTATTATTATTATTATAATAATAATAATAATAATAATAATAATAATAATAATAATAATAATAATAATAATAATAATAATAATAATAATAATAATAATAATAATAATAATAATAATAATAATAATAATAATAATAATAATAATAATAATAATAATAATAATAATAATAATAATAATAATAATAATAATAATAATAATAATAATAATAATAATAATAATAATAATAATAATAATAATAATAATAATAATAATAATAATAATAATAATAATAATAATAATAATAATAATAATAATAATAATAATAATAATAATAATAATAATAATAATAATAATAATAATAATAATAATAATAATAATAATAATAATAATAATAATAATAATAATAATAATAATAATAATAATAATAATAATAATAATAATAATAATAATAATAATAATAATAATAATAATAATAATAATAATAATAATAATAATAATAATAATAATAATAATAATAATAATAATAATAATAATAATAATAATAATAATAATAATAATAATAATAATAATAATAATAATAATAATAATAATAATAATAATAATAATAATAATAATAATAATAATAATAATAATAATAATAATAATAATAATAATAATAATAATAATAATAATAATAATAATAATAATAATAATAATAATAATAATAATAATAATAATAATAATAATAATAATAATAATAATAATAATAATAATAATAATAATAATAATAATAATAATAATAATAATAATAATAATAATAATAATAATAATAATAATAATAATAATAATAATAATAATAATAATAATAATAATAATAATAATTTTTTTTTTTTTTTTTTTTTTTTTTTGTGCGTGTGAGGAGGTCAAAAATGCTTCGCGCATCATCAAAACTGTCGTCACAGTAATGGTATGTGGAAAAAAAATAAAAACACTAAAAAACTTCCCCCTCCTTCGCGGACCTCTTTCCACCCTGGTACCGAAACTTTTGCCATTACTTCAGGGTGGGGTCCTTCGTGTAGCGCCCTTTGACATCTACGTGAAATGCCTGCGTCCAGGCCACGCTTGGGTTATTCTCTCTTTGCTATCTTTGCTATTTGAGGCATTACCTTGCGGCTTCGAGGTCTCTTTGTTTGGACTTTAGAATTTTTTCAACATATTTTTGGATTATTTGCCTGTTTTCTTCGCTTGAGCTCATCTTCCGTATTATATTTTCGGGGGTAATTTGTCCCATGTGTAGCTCTATTTCTTCCCGCATAGGACTCCATTTTCTGCAATAGAAGAAAGTGTGTTCCGCATCATCACTTTCGGCATCTCCATATAAGCAGCTTGGTTGCGCGCATTTATGTATGCGATGAAGGTATCTTCGGAAGTAGCCATGTCCTGAGAGCATTTGCGTCAAATAGTAGTTGGTTTCGCCTGCACGCCGATTAAGCCAAGGTTCTAACACCGGTATCATTCGGGCCGTCCATCTGCCACGGTCATCATTTGTCCATGTATCTTGCCATGTACATATGGTTTGTCGCCTTATCGCTGCTGCTGCTAGCGCCGTGTATCCGCCGTTTGTCCTCATTTGCCATATTTTGTGCCGTTCTTTAGCAAGAAGGTCAATTGGTACCACTCCCGCTATTACCCGTATTGCTGCGTCAGATACAGTGCGATATGCCGAAGCTATGCGCAAAGCCGCTGTCCGCTGTACTGCTAGAAGCTGCTTTCTTCGTTTTTCGACATTTAAAGTTTCTGCCCACACTTCGCTTCCGTAAATGAGGATAGCGTTGTTTGTTGCCATCAATAATTTTCTTTTGCTGGCCATCGGGCCCCCGACATTTGCCATTAGTCTGCTGAGGTAGGCTGTGGCTTTTCCCGCTTTCATCGCTGCGTATTGCAGTTGCGTCCCGAATGTAATTTTGCTGTCTAGCCTGATGCCTAAATATTTTATGGATTTTTGCGTCATTATTGCTTCTTCATTTATTCGCATCTCCAGTTCTGTGGGCGTCTGTCTTCGTGTAAAGAGTAATAGCTCGGTTTTCTGTGTTGCAAGATGTAGTCCATGTGAGTTTAGCCATGCTTGAGTTCTTAGCATTACTTGTGTGAGCTTGCGTTGCACTGCTTCCGTGGTTCGTGCTGTGATGACTGCGGCTATATCATCTGCGTATCCTACTAGGAAGACATCGTCTGGCATCTCTATGTGTAATATCTCGTCATAGGTTATATTCCACAGATCAGGGCCCAATATAGATCCCTGCGCTGCTCCTGCCGTGATTTGTCTTGTTCTTGTCCCCGATTTAGTCTTATATTCCAGTACCCGGTTGCTCAGGTAGCTATTTATTATTTTCTTCAGGTACGTAGGCATTTGGGGCCTGCGTTCCAGAGCTTCGACTATATCCTTCCATCTGAGGCTATTAAAGGCATTTTTGACATCTAGGGTCGCAAGAAGAACAAAAGGTCTAGAGTGGTGGTTACCTCGTTGCGTTGCTTGTGCTGCTCTGATTACTTCTTCTATAGCGCCAGCCGTAGATTTACCTGGTCTAAAACCATGCTGCTTTGGGCTTAGTCCTCCGGATGCCTCTATGGCGGAGTTTAGACGAGGCTTAATCAATCTTTCCAGTAACTTCCCCGCTGTGTCGAGCATGCAGAGCGGTCGGTATGCTGATGGGCTTTCCGGGTTTCCTTTTCCTTTGCTTATAAGAACCAGGCGCTGTCTCTTCCAAGTTTCTGGGAATACTCCCCCACTGAGGCATGAGTTGTACATCCTGAGTAAAAAATGGGGACGTTTTTCAGCTATCTCCTTCAGAACCTCCGCTGGAATGCCATCTAGACCGGGAGCTTTTCTGTTCCTGAGCAACCTAGCTGCTGCTCTGATTTCTGTCTCCGTGAAAGGTTCTATAACTTCCTCTGGTCCTGTGCTATCGCGTTCGACAGTCCTCGCTTCGTGAGTTGGGAAAAGCGTCGTGACTATATGTTCCATTGTTTCAACGTCTAGTTCTTGGGCTGGTAACTTATTTTCAAGTTTTCTCATAGCCACTTTATATCCCAGGCCCCATGGATTGCGGTTGATATCCTGGCAGAGCTCTTCCCATTTCTTCCTCTTGCTTTTGCAGATGGCAGTTTTTAACTCCTTTTTTGCTCGTTTATACTCTTGGTTTTCGTTGGCTGCCTCGCCCCTCCGTTTCGCTTTTTAAAGTCTGCGTCTGCAGCGCAGGCAGTTTCGTCTGAGTTGCGCGATTTCGTCATTCCACCAGTAAACAGCTCGTCTTTTCCTTCTGTTTTGGTATTCCTTGGGCATGGCTGCGTTGCAGGCTTGTCTTATAGCTTGCATGACTTGTGTGACCACTGTCCTGGCGTCATATGGGCTGTCAGTCGTGAGCCTGGTTCTGTCGAGTGTAGTTATCAACGCTTCTACGTTCAGTTTCGCGACGTTCCATTTCCTGACTTTAGTATTTCGTGTTTCGTGCGTTGTGATATCTGTATTCATCTCGAAAGAGATGTACTGGTGGTCACTATAATAATAATAATAATAATAATAATAATAATAATAATAATAATAATAATAATAATAATAATAATAATAATAATAATAATAATAATAATAATAATAATAATAATAATAATAATAATAATAATAATAATAATAATAATAATAATAATAATAATAATAATAATAATAATAATAATAATAATAATAATAATAATAATAATAATAATAATAATAATAATAATAATAATAATAATAATAATAATAATAATAATAATAATAATAATAATAATAATAATAATAATAATAATAATAATAATAATAATAATAATAATAAAAATAATAATAATAATAATAATAATAATAATAATAATAATAATAATAATAATAATAATAATAATAATAATAATAATAATAATAATAATAATAATAATAATAATAATAATAATAATAATAATAATAATAATAATAATAATAATAATAATAATAATAATAATAATAATAATAATAATAATAATAATAATAATAATAATAATAATAATAATAATAATAATAATAATAATAATAATAATAATAATAATAATAATAATAATAATAATAATAATAATAATAATAATAATAATAATAATAATAATAATAATAATAATAATAATAATAATAATAATAATAATAATAATAATAATAATAATAATAATAATAATAATAATAATGGCCGTGGTGTAGTGGTACTTGCAATCGTTTCTCACTCGGAGGGTCAAGGTTCGAATCCTAGCCACGAGAAGCTTTCATTTGTGTAATTGGAACTCAGTCAGAAAAATCTGCGTGTGAAAGCATAACACTGACATGTAGATTTGGCTGTTGTAGGGTTTTCAAACACAAAACAACCGTTAAAATTCACAACCTCACCATTCCGAGTGAAGTAAATCTCTCCGTCCTATTCGGACTCCCACCCCTGGAGAGTCAATATCGAAACCAAACACACCTGAGTTTCAAACCACAACATCACAAACTTTCCTTTCTCCCCCTTCTATCTTTCCGCCCGCGCCATGGCAACAGTATAAGGGTATTCATAACCCCTTGGGCGCGCGTAAATTATAAAAAAAAAAAAAAATAAATAATATTAATAATAATAATAATAATAATAATAATAATAATAATAATAATAATAATAATAATAATTTTTTTTGGACGTTGGGGTTCCGATGCACGTTTTAGGCTTCTTCTTTCTTCTTTGTTTTGAGCACCTTTTCTATTAGTGATCATACTCGATTCTAATTCTGGTCGCTCGTTGACATCTTTATCACTATATTGTCCGGGGTGATGACGCTGATGAGCGAGTGTAGCGCTTTCCTTTCCTTTCCCATCTGCTACAGGCGAAGAATGTGTGGTTTGCATCATCCACTTATGTGTCGGCGCGCTGGCAAGCCAATGTGGAGGTAGAAGTTAAAATATCCGTCCCCGGTAAGCAACTGTGTGACGTGATAATTTACTTCAACGCGTTTCCGTTCCTTCCATTCGGCAACGTTCTTGATAAGTCCCGTAGTCCATCGTCCTCTGCTTTCTGAGCTCCATATCTCCTGCAACTGCTGTTTGGTAAGCTCCTTCGCTTCCACCGCTGCCGCTGCTGCTTCCCCTCCAATTTCCGTCTTTTTGCGGTAGGCGTACATCCTCTCCGCCGCAAGGAGATCAATGGGGGTCACTCCCGCGACTACGAGGATGGCTGGTTCCGACACCGTTCGGTGCTGCGCGCCTCTGTATAGTAGTCAATCGTTTTTTGTATTTCTCCTGTCTGAGTATATCGGCCCAAATCTCGCTGCTATACAGGAGAATGGAATGCGTGATCGACATAAGTAGTCTTCGTTTGTTTGTCGTTGGACCACCTATGTTCGCTATGATTATACTGATTGATGAATATACCTTCGCAACTCACTCAGATGTTTGTTTTATCTGTTGCCAGAAAGTTGACGATTCCAAGGTACTTCACTGCCGCCTTTGTGGTAACCACTTCTGCCCCTACCTGGAAATTGACAATCGTTGTTGTTTGTCTTCTGGTCAGAAGGATTACTCGTATCTCCGTTTTCTCTGATGCGAAGCTTATGCCTTGGTCTTCCACAGATCCCAGGATTGAGCCCTGCGCTGCTCCAGCAGTGATCTCCTTTGTGTAGGGCCTTTGTTGTGTCATAAAGGAGCTGTCGGTCGTAGAGATAATTTTCCATCAGCCGTAGGAGATATTGAGGAATCCTAAAGGTGTTCTCCAGCGCGTTCAGCATATCATCCCATCTGGCCGAGTTGACGGTATTTCTCACATCCAGAGTTGCCAGCACGTCGACTCTTTTCGAGAATTGATTTCCCTGTCAAGCGGTTTTGGCGGTTCTGGCAAATACCTCGATTGCTCCCATTGTCGAGTTGCCTTTTCTAAATCCATGTTGTCTGTCGGATAGACCACCTGTTCTCTGGATTGCTGCCGTAAGCAGTTGTTGTAGAATCTTCTCTAGGGGTTTCCCTGCTGTATCTAGCATGCTCAAAGGTCTGTATGTTGATAGGGAGTCTGGGCCTCTTTTTCCCATACTTATGAGCACCAAGCGTTGCATCTTCCAATTATTGTGGAATATTCCTGCCTTGAGGCAGTCGTTATACATGTTCAGCAGCATCTGAGGACAGGTTTTGGTAATCATTTTCACCACCTGCGCTGGTATGCCTTCGGGTAAAGGCGCTTTGTTGTTCTAGAGAGAATTAGCCACTAGTATTAATTATTCTTCGGTGAACATTGGGACATCTTTTTGTTGAGGAGGGGAGATATCCATGACCCTAACAGGGTGAGTTCGGAAGAATGAGTCCACTATTTATTCATTCTCTCCGCGTTCATCGTGGGGTTGACTCTGTGCTCCCAGTTTTTTCATAATAACTTTGTAGCCTAGTCCCCAGCTGTCGTTGTCGACGTCCTGTCGTAGATCCTCCCATGTTTGCTTTTTGCCTGATTTGATAGGCCCTCTTGAGCTCAGATCTAGCAGTTTTGTAGTCCGCAGGAGCACCTTCTGATGTTTCGGGGTGTTTCGGACTTTTTGCGTCCGTTTAAGTTGTTGGCCCGAGGTGTCGATGCCTGTTCTGTGTATAAGCTGCATAGTTGCTTCCGCTTTGGATTCAGCAGTCCCGCTCATTTCTAGCATGCTGTGTTTCCCTTCCTCTATTGTAGCTGTGAGGAGCTGCTGGTTTAGTCTGCTGACCATCCACCGTGGTCTTCGCCTCTGATTTTCATTGATTGCGCGTCGGTTTCATTTTAGAATAAAGACGATATACCGCTGGTTACTGCCGCTGTAATCTTCAATAACCCTGCAGTTTTCGACGTTTCCCGATATTGTTTCTAATGCAAAGGTTATATCAGGTATAACATTGTATCCTGGTCGCAAAAAGGTTGATGTATTGCCTTCACTCATTACATTAAGCAGTAGTCTGGCGCTCATCTCAAGTATTTGCCTTCCTCGTGAGTCCATAGTAGGCGTGCCTATGAGGAGGTAAAAAATGCTTAGCGCACCGTCAAAACTGTCGTCACAGTAATGGTATGTGGAAAAAAACCGAAAAAACACTAAAAACAATTCCCCCTCTTTCGCGGACCTGGTACCGAAACTTTTGCCATTACTTCAGGGTGGGGTCCTTCATATGGCATCCTCTGACATATGTTTAAAGTGCCTATGTCCAGACCACGCTATTCAGTCTCTTTGTTATTATAGCTATTACCCTGCGGCTTCGAAGTCCTTTTTTTCGATTTATTGTACGTATTTTTGGTTTATTTGCCTCTTTTCTTCGCTCGAGCTCATCTTCCGTACTATATTTTCGGGCGTAATTTGTACCATATGTAACTCTGTTTCTTCCCGCATAGGACTCTATTTTGTGCAATAGAAGAAAGTGTGTTCCGCGTCATCACTTTTGGAATCTCCGTTTAAGCAGCTTAGTTGCGCGCATTTATGTATGCGATGAAGGTACGAGTATCTTCGGTGGAAGCCATCTGCCTCAAATAATAGTTGGTTTCGCCTGCACGCCGTTCTAGCCAAGGTTCTAACACCGGTATCATCCGGGCCATCCATCTGCCATTGTCAATGAATCTTGCCATGTTGATATGGTTTGCGCAGTGTATCCGCCATTTGTGTTTGTAGGGGAAATAATAATAACTTTACCCGTAATTGTACAATTTGTATTTATTAGGCAACGTTCTGTAAGTATGACTGCTTGCCACGAGTACAATTGAAAGAAAGAAAAATCACGAAAAGCTTAGAAGAAACCAACCGGAAAAAGCGAGAAACAATTACATAATAAGAAAGAGTAAAAACGATGCTGGCCAGAAGGGCACCCAACTGTCAGATACTAAAATGTAGAAGGTGCTGTCCAGGGATGGCACCGATCTTAGACATCCTGCCCGGTCGGACCATCAGGTTCGAAATTATCAGCCTCTAGCAGTACACACAGCTTCTGCACTGCCCGGGTACATACTCCATTTGTCGTTCTGAGGGTAACGTTCCGGGTCAATCCATCACTGCCCGGTTGAAGTTCAGATACTGGACCAAGTCGCCAGTGAGTCGGGGGCAGATTTTCTTGACGAACGATAACGATGTCACCCCCCTGGATGCTAGGCTAGCGCCGTTGCCACTTAGTTCTCGCCTGCAATGTTGTCAAATATTCTTCGCTCCATCGCCTCCAAAATTGTTGATGGACATGTCGCAACCACTGCCACCGTCGGATGTGACGAACTGGGATATCATCGAGTTTCGGCTCCGGTACAGCTATGAGTGGAGCTCCAATAATGAAGTCACCTGGTGTTAGTGCCAACTTGTCGTCAGGGTCATCATAGAGCGGTGTGAGTGGGCGGGAGTTGAGGCAGGCCTCAATGCGTGTAGCCAACGTCTGCAGTTGGTTATGCCAAAGTGTTTATTTACCCACCAAATGTACTAGATGATGCTTGGCAGACTTCACCGCTGCCTCCCAAAGGCCGCCCTGATGTGGGGCGCTAGGCATAATGAAGTGCCATTTCGTTCCGTTGTCAGCTAATAATTGTTGATTGTATTCGCACTGCCAAGTTGCCAGATCTCCTTGCAGTAACCGATTCGCTCCGATTAACGCTGTGCCGTTATCACTGTAAAGATCAGGACAAGGTCCATGCCTGCTGACGAACCTTGTAAAGGCATCCAAAAAAGCCTGTGCCGTAAGATCCTCGACTACCTCGATATGTACGGCCTTCGTCCCCATGCAGACGAAAATGGCCAGATAGGTCTTGACTGTCGTCCGCGACCGCTGTGTCCCAACACGTAAAATGAAATGTCTGGAATAGTCCACGCCTGATGCCAAGAAAGGTCGCAATGCATTCACTCTTTGCTTCGGCAAGGAGGTCATCTGTTGAACTAATGTTGCACTGCGATAACGTCGACAAGTAACGCAGCTACTAAGATATCTTCGTACAGTTTGTCGACCCCTCAAAATCCAAAATCGCTGGCGGAGTGTTTGAAGCATCACTTGAGTGCAGCGGAAGCGCTGCATTCTTAATACGTCCACCTAATCGCAAGGTACCATCGTTGTCCACAAAAGGGTTCAAGGAAACCAATCGGCTGGAACTGGATACATTAGACCCTTTCCGAATGTCTACCAATTCTGTCCCAAACTCCATGCCCTGTTCCATTCGAATGAGCGTTGATAAAGCGTCCTCAAGTTCGCCGGATCCCACAATGGAAGTTCGAAGTGGTCTACGATTGCAACGCCATCGCAATATATAAGCTACCGTATGCAAAGGTCGCCGCAGGGAGCTGAAGCGCTCAGTAAGGGTAATCAAACGGCCATCCACTAGTCTCGTTGTTAACCTTGGTTGAACTGTAGCTGTCATCGTTATAACAGAGATCCTCTCTTCACTCTGCACCATACCCAATTCATCTGGGCTAAGTTCGTTCGTCGGATACAAAGGCAGCGCGCCTGATGCCAACCATTCCGTGCTTTGCCACCACAGATGATGTTGTAATAGCTCCTGTGCTCCAATTACACGACTTGCACAATCGGCCGGATTTTGAGCCGAGCGGACGTAATGCCATCAATCTGGTTCCGTAAGCTCCTAAACTTGGCGCACCCTATTTGGCACATACGGTTTTAAGACGCTCGGTTGTTTGCGTAGCCAGCTCAGTGCAATCTTAGAATCGGACCACAAATAATAAGGAGTATCCACTAGACCCATCGCTGTCCGAACGCGATCCAGCGTTACAGCTAGCAAAAGCGCTGCACAAAGCTCCAGCCGAGGAATCGTAGCGCCTTCAACAGGGGCTACTCTGGTGCCAGCAATGAGCACTGAAACGTTGACACGTCCATCAAGCCCGTCTGTCCGGGTGTAGACAACAGCAGCGTACGCACGCAAACTGGCGTCACAGAAGCCGTGTAGAGTTGTGATTGTGTCCTTTTGCATACCCAACTATCTGGGTACTCGAATATAATTGAGGGCGTTGAGAAATTTATTCCAGACTTCCTCTAGTTCTTCTGAAAGCGGTGGATCCCACGTGATACGGGCGGACCAAAGCGTCCGGATGAATATTTTGCCCGTAACGACTACGGGTGCCAAAAGTCCTGTCGGGTCAAAAAGTTGCGCCACCTCGCTTAGAACTCGTCGCTTCGTTGGGTGCTTATCCGGAGGCTTCAACACAACCTTGAAAAATAACTCGTCTGTCATCGGATCCCAACGCACCATCACCGTTGGAGAGTCGATGATAAGCTCTGCAGAAGAAGAATGATTAGCATCTAATTGATTGAGTACCTGAGCACGGTTGGAATTCCACTTTCGCAATTTAAAGAATCCCTTCGTCAGTATGGTGTCGAATTGTGCCGCTAAGCCTACTGCTTCTGAAACACTGTCGCAACTCGTCAACAGATCATCCACATAAAAGGACGAAAGGATGATGTTTCGTGCCTCTAAGGCCTGCTCCTGATGCGCCAAACAGTCCAAATTGTCGTAAGCGCACTGATGCAGCGTCCGTCCAGCATTAAAAGGGCTTGAGGACATCCCATGCGTAACCGTCGTGAGCCGAAAGACACCAACTTCTTCAGCTGCAGAATCTCTCCAGAGCACACGTTGATATTCTCTATGGTCTGGAGTCACGAGTACCTGCCGAAACATTTTCTCCACATCGGTTGTAAGCGCAACCAGATAGCGACGAAAGCGGAAGATAATATTAACCAATGAATCCTGAATAGTAGGGCCTACCAACTGGGTGTCGTTCAGCGAGACACCATTGGTGGTATGTGCCGATGCATTGAAGACCACACGGAACTTGCCCTACATCGCGTGATGAGGAATATAGTAGCAATTCGTAGGCTCAGCAGATTGATCAACCCTCTCCATGTGACCTAGAGCGCGGTACTCACTCATGAACCATATGTACTTGCTGCGTAGCTCTTCATTACCAGCTAGTCGCCGTTCCAGGACATTAAATTGGTGTAGTGCATTTGTGTATGAATCTCCTAACTCGGGAGCATCGGACCGGAATGGAATATTTACGACATACCGTCCATCCGCATTTCGTGAGTGCGTTGCAGAGAATATGCGTTCGAACTCATCTTGGACCACGTTCGCTTCTGGAATTTCTTCCGACATCCAAAAACTTCGTACCATATCCTCCAACCGCACGTCGGCCTCGTTTACCTGAGCGCAGAAAGCATAAGGTGGATGTGCTGTAGTTGAGGTAGTAGAAGCTGGGCCATATACCACCCAGCCCAACCGGGTGCGTTGCGCGCAGGGTTCATTGGGCTTGCCACCTATGACCTCACCTTCGACGATTTGGCCCCACACGTCGGCTCCCACTAGAACGTCGATATTCCCAGGGCTTGCAAAGTGCGGGTCAGCCAGTTGAAGAGCATCTAAATGTGTCCATTGTCTTCCATCAATAGGCACCGCTGGAGTTACTGAAGTTATTGACGAAAGCACCAGTGCGTTAATTTCCAATTCGAAGTCAGAGAACGTAGACCTGAGCAAAAGCACGACTCTACCCTTGGTGCGGGCGTGAGCGAGAGCGCCGATTCCTTCTACTGCCACTTCGAATTTAGCTCTGCGAAGATTAAGTTGATTAGTCAAGCGTTCGGTAACAAAGCTTACCTGCGATCCAGGGTCGCAGAGGATTCGAGTCAAGCGCTGTTCCAAATCTCCACATATGAATGCTCGCGCTGTAGCAAGCAAAACTGTCTGGTCGGCTAGTCAGGATGAGTGCGCCGTACTCGTGGCATCGTGGCAAGCAGTCATACTTACAGAACGTTGACTAATAAATAAAAATTGTACAAACCGAAATTACGGATAAAGTTCTTATTATTTCCCCTACATTTTGGTGCCCCCTGTGAGGTTTGAAGGACTTTAAGCTTGTATCAAGATATATAAGTACATATAATAATTACTTTATCCGTAATTGTACAATTTGTATTTATTAGGCAACGTTCTGTAAGTATGACTGCTTGCCACGAGTACAATTGAAAGAAAGAAAAATCACGAAAAGCTTAGACGAAACCAACCGGAAAAAGTAAGAAACAATTACATAATAAGAAAGAGTAAAAACGATGCTGGCCAGAAGGGTATCCAACTGTCAGATACTAAAATGTAGAAGGTGCTGTCCAGGGATGGCACCGATCTTAGACAGTGTTCATTTGCCATATTTTTGCCGTTCTTTAGAAAGAAGGTCAATTGGTAGCGCACCGCGTTGCCTGGATAAAATATGGTCTAAGTTACAATTTGCTACTTTTCGGGCTACTCAAAAAAGTGAAAATAAGTATAGTATTCTGATAAAGGAAGGAATACGGGTCAATTTTTCTCAATATGCCTCTATCGTATGTGACGGTTTAACCAAAACTACTTGTTACTCAAACACATACGATAAAATAATCACACATACGACAAAAATAAAACAAATTTAAATGTTGGTAGTATATTACGAGTACATACGACAATAAAACAATTATTTAAAAACAAAACCAAACTCAGATTTATTTTCTCTATTATTTTTATTTTCAACAAACTTAAAATAAACAAAAGTAAAAATAAAAAAGTTATAATTCTAAATAAAATAAATAATTAATTCATATTCGATTAATTAGAAAATACTTTCGGTGTCTAAACATTAAAGAATTCGGAAGTTTAAAAAAATTACATTTATAAGTTTACAGTGCATTAAATTTTTAAATATTAATTTAATTAACATTTAAGGAGGAACAGATATACTCTTTAAAAAGATCAAGGTTTTAAGTAAGTTTGAATATTGCACGATAAAATGTTTTATCTTAAACTTTTTCCAAATATGGAATCATACTTTTTATATAATTTTTTTTTATTCGAGTCGATGGTCTTTGATGGAGCTATACGAAGTTCTTGTTGTCATAAATTAGCGTCCGTCGGTTTTGAAAACGTCCGGTGCTATTGGTCAAATTGGTGTAAAACACTTCCTTAAATGAAGTCTTACATCCTATTTTATAAGTATTCCCTTCGTTGTAAATTAGTGTTGTGACTTTAAAGAACTGGATCTGCTTATAAGCCAGTTTTTCAGATTTGAAAGCATAGTTTTTTTAAAATCCTTTTTCAAAAAACTTTTGGAAATTTTATTTGTTTTAAAAGTCGAATTAAAGTAACTTAGCTGGGTATTTCGATATTTCGTACATATTTTTCAATGGCGCTGTGGACACAGTCAACTTCTTGCAAGCAAGAATGTCCTGGCTCACAAAACTTTTGCGTTATTTCTTTGATCATTGAATTTTGATGGTCATGAAGAAATTGAAGGATAGTAGTCTATGTTATTCGGTTTCTATTTTGCGGAACGCATGAATCACTCCAAATAATGATTTTGTTCATATTCGGATGGTCATCTATAACCTTGTTTAAGATTTTAATTAATCCACTGACGATATCATTTCCTGACCGGCCGCTAGCAGTTTCATTCCAAAGAACGCAGCATGTCACTTTTACTGAGCCGGGTATGATAAGTGTACCAGTGAGATTGTAAATACAATGTTTTCTTTTATAATAAAAATTAGATGTATACATTTTCGGCATGGTAAAAACGTTTTGGAGGTCATATATTAAAACGGCGGTGTTCTCGTCAAGGTTCTGCAAATCTTTTTATCGTTCTGCCTTCGTAAATCCCTTTTCTTCCAAGTGTTTTTTCATAAATCTGAGTTTCAGCTTCCGTACATGTTTCTTTATTAGCATTGTAAAGACCACACTTGTCGCATAAGTCTTTTTTTGGGACATGGAACGAAATGTTAAATTTTGTGTTAAATATCTTACGATAAACATCAATGGAAACTGGATTGTCGACTTTAATTTTGTGTTTCTAAGTATTTTCTGGAGGTTGTTGAACGGCAATAATGGGAGTGTACAACTGCGAAGCTCAAAATATTGTCCTTCACCTCATCTACACGGTCAACTTCTGTAGCCTTTCTACCACGCTTATTCTGAGATTTAGAAGACTCTCCATCCGTATATTTTGAGAAAAAGTAGTACACCGTTCTCTCTGATATACTCAATGTGTTAAAAACTAACCCTTGTATACTTGTATGATCTCATGCCTTACTTTAAACTTGCCTTTTTTGTGGATTCTCATCATGTCTGGTATTTTTTCGTCTACGTTTAACTTCATCTTTTTTTAATATAAGTTCCATAAAATATTTTTTTGTCCTCTGATGATAGACTCCAGAAATACGTATGAATGACTTCCCTCTGCGCATCGGTAATATTCCGGGTACAACCATAAAAACAGGTTTGTGTTGGCAAGTGTCATCCATCATTCTGCCAGGCCTTGAAACACTGCCTTTTCCCTCATATGGAAGACCTTGATCTTGAAGATTTTTTCTGATATTTTGTTTCCACAATGGAGGATTTTTGTTTCTTTTTCTTGTATCTGTTGGCACACGCTGTAAGAAACAATAAAAAAGGAAATTTTACTTGTGATATATTGTTATGTAGGTAATTCTATAATTAGATGGTAGCCTACGATCAATTAGTGGAGGGTTGAACACTCCCTTTTATCATTTTATTTGCAGCCTCAAAAAAATTTCCGTTTTCTGTATTATTTGGCAGCTCATATGTTGGATCTTCTTCCTCATCATCTGCTGAAAAATCATTACCGATGGAATAAAAACTCGCACCTATATCATAATCATCATCAGAGCTTTGAATAATTGCCAGGGCGCGGGCGGAAAGATGTAAAGAGGAGAAAGGAAAGCATTTTTGTGATGTAGTGGTTTGAGACTCAGGTGTGTTTGGTTTCGATATTGACTCTCCAGGGGTGGGAGTCCGAATAGGACGGAGAGATTTTTTTTTTCTTCTCTCGGAATGTGAGGTTGTGAATTTTAACGGTTGTTTTGTGCTTGAAAACCCTACAACAGCCAAATCTACATGTCAGTGTTATGCCTTCACACGCAGATTTTTCTGACTGAGTTCCAATTGCACAAATGAAAACTTGCTGTGGCTAGGATTCGAACCTTGACCTTCCGAGTGAGAAGCGATTACTAGTACCACTACACCATGGCCACCAACGGGGACGACGTTTTTTTGATTAAAATGGGCGTGGTTTGTATAAAAGGAGAGGGAAATTGCCATTGATGACAATTCACACGTATTCACAGACAGGATCACTGGGATAGAGGCGATCAGTAGAAAACCGATTTTGATTTTCCAGTATCTGGAAAGTTTGCCATCTAGGTTAGTTTATCTATGGTCCTACGACATTTTGATATGACTGAAATTACACCAGACTATGTTTTATCTTATGAGACATACGACAAACGTTTTGAATTTCAAAATACATATTGTTGTATGTGCACTAAAAATGACACATACATACTAACTTCCACTGAACAGATTTCGTATGGAAAAAATTGCCGCATGTTTTTAAATGTTGGCGACCTTGTACATACGACATATTCTAACGATATTATCTGAGAAACTAAGACAGATATCGAAAAACGGATTTCAGTAGCTTGTAGAGAAAAATTCAAACAAAAAAACTGTATTTAAATCACAAAACCTCAATTTTTCACATTCTATCGTATGTGAAATTTATCCAGGCGACGACCGGCTATTACCCGTATTGCTGCAACAGATACTGTGCGATATGGCGAAGCTATCCGCAAAGTCGCTTTCCGCTGTACTGCGAGCAGCTGCTTTATTCGTTTTTCGATGTTTAAAGTTTCTGCCCACACTTCGCTTCCGTAGATGAGGATAGCGTTGTTTGTTGCCATAATTTTTTTTTTTGCTGGCCATGGGACCCCCAACATTTGCCATTAGTCTGCTTAGGTATGCTCTAGCTTGTTCCGTTTTTGTTGCTGCGTATTGCAGCTGTGTCCAATATGTAATTTTGCTGTCTAGCCGGATACCAAAATATTTTACGGATTTTTGCGTCATTATTGCTTCTTTATTTAATCGCATCTCCAGTTCTATAGGCGTCTGGCTTCACGTAAAAAGTAACAGCTCATTTTTGTGTGTTGCCAGATATAGTATATGTGAGTTCAGCCACACTTGAGTTATATGCATTACTTGGGTGAGTTTGCGTTACACTGCTTCGGTGGTTCGTGCTGTTATAACTCCGACTATATCAGCTGCGTATCCTACTAGGAAGGCATCGTCTGGCATATCCTCCTGTAATGTCAATGTCTCGTCATAGGTTATGTTCAATATAGATCCCTGCGCTGCTCCTGCCGTATTCTCTCTTATATTCCAGTACCCGGTTGCTCATGTAGTTATTTATTTTCTTTAGGAACGTAGGCATTTGGAGCCTGCGTTCCAGAGCTTCCACAATGTCCTTCCATCTGAGGCTATTAAAGGCATTTTTTTCGTCTAGGGTCACATGAAGAACAGAAGGACTACAATTGTGGTTACCTCGTTGGGTTCTTTAGCGCCATCCGTAGATTTACCTGGTCTAAATTCATGCTGCTTTGGGCTTAGCCCCCCGGATGCATCTATTGCGGAATTAAGACGGGGCTTAATCAATTTTTAAAGAAATATTCCCGCTGTGTCGATCATGTAGAGCGGTCTGTATGCTGACGGGATTTCCGGGTTTCTTCTTCCTTTATTTACAAGAAACAGGCGCGGCCTCTTCCAGGTTTCTGGGAAGGCTCTTCCACTGAGACATGGGTTGTATATCCTGTGTAAAAATTGGGGTTGTTTTTCAGCGATCTCCTTCAGAACCCATGCTGGAATGCCATCTAGATAGGGACCTTTCCTCTACCTGACCAACCTTACTGCTGCTCTGATTTCTGTCTCTGCTTTCTATATCTTGTTCAGATCCTGCTCTACCGCTTTCGGCAGTTCTCGTTTCGTGAGTTGGGAAGAGCGTCGTGGCTATATTTTCCATTGTTTCAACGTCTAGTTCTTGGGCTGGTTACTTATTTTTTAGTTTTCTCATATCCCAGGCCCCATGGGTTGCGGTTAATGTCCTGGCAGAACTCTTCCCATTTCTTCTTCTTGTTTTTGCAGATGGCAGTTTTTAACTCGTGTTTTGCTTGTTTATACTCTTGGTTTTCGTTGGCTGTCTCGCCCCTCCGTTTTTCTTTTGTAAGTCTACGTCTGCAGCGCAGGCAGTGTCGGTTGAGATGCGCAATTTCGTTGTTCCACCAGTAAACGGCTCGTCTTTTGAGGCTGTTTTGATATACTTTGGGCATGGCTGCATTGCAGGCTTTTCTTATAACTTGGATGACTTGTTTGACTACTGTCCTGACGTCATTTGAGCTGTCAGTCGGGAGCGCCGTTTTGTCGAGTGTGGTTATTGACGCTACTGCACTCAGTTTCGCGACGGTCCATATCCTGACCTTAGTGTTGCGGGTTTCGTGCATTGTATTGTCTGTATTCATCTCGAATAAGATGTATTGCTGGTCGTTCACAGTATATTCTTCTAGTACTTTCCATTTTTTAACTTTACTGGCTATTCTCTCTGAAACCACCGTGATGCCGGGGATGGTGCCCTCGCATCTGGGTCTTCTGAAAGACGGTACGATCCAGTATTTGCAACGGTGAGCCCAAGTCTTGCAGCCATATCAAGCACTCTCAATCCATTAGAATTTGTTGTTGGCGTCCCCCTTTCCACGGCTCTTAAGTCTCCTGCTACATATTGTTAACTCGTAATAAAAGCAATTAAACCAATTAAATGAAAACACTTTTGAGTTGGAGTATTTTGTTTTCAATTTCTTCCAGCTTTGCTTGGAAAGCCGACGACTGTGATGCCCTTGGTGTGTGCAAAAGTACAACCTGTTCCTGAGCCACTATGAGTTAGTGTTGTACTAGCTGTGCTTGGTACCCAAATTGCTTCTGTTGCCGTTATGTCTTCCAGCCACATGCCACTTTCTTTTTTCGTGATGATGATGACGAAGTCAATTTAATGTTCGAGGACAAGTTAGGAGAGAAGAGCACTGGCCGTTCTACTAGTGTGCAGATTAGCTTGAAGGAATTTCACTTTATATAAGCTTTACATATGCGGGAGCCCGACAGGTGATTGACCGAGATATGTCCCTGATGTAGACATAAGCAACATTTTGGGGGATTTTCACATTTCTTCTTTTTATGTCGACTTTCTCCGCATCGTACGAATATTCCCTGCCCTTTTCTGTCTGGCCCCTTGCAGTTGTATTGGAGGTGACTAGCATCAGAGCACGTACTTCGGCTGCTTCATCCTGCATATTGTTCATCCTACACGCAAGTGTTGTGATTTGAGAATAAACGTTGCTTCTTCGACACTCAGCGTAACGAAAGTCCGCCGTTGTTATCTGCTGTCTGTTCGTGTTATGGTGACGCTGAGATCTTCATCGTTATTTCGGACAGCCACTTTTACTGCTGTTGTTACTTCATCCTTGTCCGTGAGTGCCTCTACATCTCGGAGATTTAAATGACGGCCTTTGGTTTCAATTCCGTAATAGATTCCGTATCGGTCTATACTTCGTGTGTTCGAGATCTTTTTCGCGTAACTGTATGCCTAGTTTCTGGTTTCTTTTCCGTCAACTTTTTTGGCTTTTCAGCTTCTGCCCGGCTAGTTGCCACTATTTTGTTTTTCGCAGTTGTTGGTGTCTTAACCGTTACTGCGTTTTCTTTGTCTTTTAGGTTTCACGCCTCACCTGCTTTTCTGAGGTGGTCCATTAACTGAAAAACGTCGCCAAGCTTGGAGACGCCATTTTTAACGTCCATACTAACGTTTTTTGGCTTGCTTATGGCTACCTTAATTTTTTGTATGACTTCTTTAGATTTGCTTAGAGCCTCATGTGCTGTAGTTCTCATCTTCTCTATAAACTGCTGCCGTGGGAGGCATCTGCCTTTGTCCCAGGCGTGGACGTGGTTTCCTTGTCTTGATCGCAGTTCTTGGATACTTCAAGGGTGGGATCTTCGACAAGAGAGGATTTAAGAGTGTCCACTGTCTCTTTTGGCTGTTCGCTTGTATTGGCTACGCCTGCTGCTGCTACTGGTGATCGACTAACCTTCCCTCCTCTGAAGATTCCAGAGTATTCTTCCGAGCTCTGTGTTTGCTTTTGTTGTTGTTTGTTTGCAGTTTGTTTATTGGATGGTGGTTTTTATGCATTTTTTCTGTTGGATCCCCCACTTTGAGACGCTACCCTCGTACGGTTATACAGTCGCTTCTAACGATCCCCGTGGTTATCTATGCAAGCAGAGAGGCTACACAAGGGTTGACATAGGAGCTTATGGGAGTCTATGTTCAGAGCCGGGATCTGAGCGAAAAATCAGGAGTCATTTTCAACTGAACCTGTACCACCAAGTAAATGACGACAGACTCGGAAGGTACTCAAAGCCTAGCCACAGTTTTAATGGGACTGGGGCGGGCACAGCATTATCCTGAAAGCCGTTCACCCAAGATGTCACTCTTGGTAATTAAGGAAACTGGATATTGTATCCACCAGCTCTCAGCAACCCATTCCATACAGGTAATGTAAATCATGTACCGTTTTCGTTTACCGGGCCCTTCATCATTACCATAACTCTCATCGGATTTTTATTCCAATGAGGTCTGCCGCTTTCGTTAGCTCCGACCCATGATACTGCATCTCACAGTGGGTTACTCGGGTTTCCAGGGGGCCCTGCATCGCGGAGGTGAGAGTCGGACACTAGGAACACGCAATTCAAGTTAGCTGGAAACGGCATGTAACCACCCCATAATAAGAATAATAAAAATAATAAAAATAATAATAATAATAATAATAATTTTTTATTTTTTATTACTTTTGGTCCAGGGGATGTTGAAAAAGCTAATAAAGACGAGAAGCACTCCGGCTCTGCTTCAAGTACTGTGCGATTCACACCCACTATAAGCCACCTTAACCCCTTTTTTCTTGACACCATCCCTTCTGGGGGCCGGCGTTTTCATTTTGTGTTAGTTCTCTTGCCGATTAGTCTATCTTCAATTTTGCCGAGACGTGTCTCGATCTGTCTCCCTTTTTTTGGCTTTTAATATTTTTTCTATATATTCGCAGACCCTATTCCAGTTCTAAGCACTCGAGTACATCTTTTCGACGATGTGATAGGGTGATAGGGCCAAGCAGTTGTTCCAGCTCACTTCTTTCTGTTTGACATCTATTGAACTCGAAAAACGTGTGTTTGACGTCATCGTTTTCAGAGTGTCCGTACTGACTCTGGCTCGGTGGTCTGGTGGCGTCAGTTGGGTATAAAGTTTCCACTATATTCCCCATTTTTTCTCGCTGAGATCTGTCTTCCCAGCTTTCGCATTACGATCTTGTAGCCTAGTCCCCTAGGATCATTGCTCACAACTCGGCGAAGGACTTCCTATTTGTGCCTTTTACTTTGTTATATTGCTCTTTTGAGTTCAGCCCTTGCATTGGTACCCACCCTGGTACCGAAACTTTTGTCATTACTTCAGAGTGGGGTCCTTCATGTAGCGTCCTCTGACATCTGTTTAAAATGCCAGCATCCAGGCCATGCTTGAATTATTCTCTCTTTGACACAGAAGACATTTAGATGGATTAATTTTCAATCCCGCAGCACGCAGACGACTGAAAACAACTTTTAAATTAGAAAACATTATTTCAAAGCTTTTACCATTAATAAACATGTCGCCTAAGTACCCCAGACATTGTTCCACTGGAAGACCCCGTAGAACATGAGGCATAAGCCGTTCAAATGTCGCTGGGTCATTTGGGAGTCCAAAACTCATGATTTTAAACTGCCACAAGCCATCACGAGTAACAAAGGCCGTCTTTTCTCTATCACTCGGATCCATCTCTACCTGCCAATAACCGGACTGACAATTGACAGTACTGAGTCAGGAAGATCACGCCACCGCATCCAACGTGCCATCAATCGTTGGCAACGGGAATCAATCTTTTACAGCATTTAGCCGGCGATAATCCGCGTAGAATCGAGTAGATCCATCTTTATTTTTCACCATGACAATCGGAGATTCCCGGGGGCTAGACGAATATCGCATATCGTCTACGATTTGTCGAGATTCTTCATGCGGTTGTTTTATTGGCTTTGCAGAGCTGACGTTATTTATATGCTGTACCAGTTCGGTTTGTCCCAAGTCCTCAGAACCTGTTGAGAAAATGTCACAAAATTCGTTTAAAAGCGACCTAAGGGCTTCCGATTGCGAAGGCGAGAGCAGGTATGACATTAATGTCCGCGTAACCAGGATCCATGCAGGCAGCCTCTTCAAATGTAGCTACTCTTGTTTGAGCTGGGAGCGTGACGATGTGATTAGCTATATTTGCAAGTCGAACCAGGACACGGTTCGGTTTATAGATTTTGCAATCAGAATGCCTTTGGTAAATTGTCGTAAATTGGATTGACTACGCCTTCAGCCGGCGCGTCGTGAGACGTCTCAGCATAGAAAAATGATTCACTTCGTGAAGGAAGATCTCCAAAGTCCGATGTCCTGAGGCAAATTACGCGAAAGTTCTCTCCCAAGTGCAGGAAGGAATCCACAGTATTGATTACTGAGCAAAGTACAGGAAATTTTAGGCCTTTGTGTTTGAGTCAACAGCCTTGCGACGCTGACTTCTCTAAATTTTCAGAAGCCGGCTGTATGTTATCTGGAGTTTATTCGCAAGCGCTACGAACATTTTCCTTTCGCCGGAAAGTTGAGGTATGAGGTTTCACATCCTCGGATGCGGCAATTCATACTAAACTACTCTGAGTAGAAATGAGCGCTGCTTCGATAGTGATCGCCTTATTTAAAGCTTCAGCTAGCGTTTCTGGGTTAGCCACTCAAACAGCATCTTGTTCAGAGTGCTCAGATATTCCATCAAGAAATTGCAACAAGCCTTTTTTAAACCGCTGGCGTCATGTTCTGAAAGTTGAGTGGTTGATGTACGCTTGTTGAAAAAGGAATCTAAGTTTCAAGGCAGATGTAAGTTGTCCATAGTCACCACGATCACTTAAGATAGGCTGGACAAAATGGAAACAAATGCTTCTCCACGAAGCATAGAAGCTAGAACTTGCGCTTTTTGGTGATCATTCCAATTATTAGCATCAGCCACTATCTCAAATTTAATGCGATCGTTACGCTAGCTATTTGTGCTGCTGTCAAAAGGCTGCGGTTTTACTTTTCAGGAATTGGTTGACACATTTTCCGCATTTTCGTTGGAGCGGGTGGGGTGGGGTCTGCTCGCCTTGTCTTTTTGTAGTTTGTACACCTGGGGTTGTACTTTAGAAAACTTTCTCGACAACAGCTCCTAAATTGCGTATTTCAGAAAGTTGCCTTTGCTGTTCAATCTTTAACTCAACCAATTCCGGAGTTTGTTTTACCACGTCACAGATAATTTACCAAGGATTTCATCGAGTTGAGGTGAAGAATCAGTTTCCATCCTGCCAAAAACTAGGAATGACAGCAATATTACAATTTTAGGCGCTATGCCGAAATACAGACAAAATTGTTTAGAAAATTATCTTTATTCGGGTTTTTGAACTCCAAATGGCCTCGTGGTCGAATTACTTAAAAAAAAACTCAATATTATTGACTTGGAACCATCTGACGTTTCCGTGTGTGTGAAATGATTGGCTATATCGCTGATAGAAGAGATGACAGGTTTCGCCCAATAATATTGTTACCAAACCTGGTAGCACCTTTTGAGCGAAATTAGCCATCGCTTAATTGTCTTAAGCTAAGTCGGCTTAAGACTCTACGAAACCAACTGAAGATGGTAGATCACGGGAGATGAAAAGGATCACTGAGTTACCAGCGAACCACGAGGACCAGCAAACGAAATTTTTAGTGCTTCTTTCGTTTTCATTTTAATTTGAAATGAATATAAAAATTATATAGTAGAAATTCAGAGCAGTTTTCTTTAATTCGCGGTAACATTGCTAAAAATTTCGTGGTACTCCTGTACGAACTCAGGAGTGAAGGACTGAACAAGCTAATTTGGATTTAGATCAACATAAGACTGCACAGGTGGCAACACGATCACCAGCTTAAGCTTCACCATTTAAGCATTAAACCTAACTTGCAGTTTAGTTCCCCGATTAAATTGTGTGTCATTACAACAAACCGCTTGGACGCGCGGTTGATATAACCCCAAAGGTTATATTCACACATAACACTTAAAACCTGGTATTGCTTCGTTGCGCTTCCACTTTTCCAACAGGAACATACAGCCGAAGTACAAGTCAGATTAAACAGCCGATTTATTTGCATCAACCCATTACCCAGCACGTCACTCTCATCTCATCCGACCGACGCATCACCATCATAGGTAGATCCTCATCAAAAGAAAATAAAACAAGAGGTGGTCAACAGAATTAAATAATTTACCACACGCCGTCACTCTCAGGTAATCAATGTCTAACCAAAGTATATTTAAGTCAAGCAAGGTCATTCACTCACCTCCGCCTACGCCCACCCATCGGGAACCCACAAACTCAGCGCAAATGCAAGCCTCCATTGTACCTAATGAAAAAAACCCCCGTAGGCAAAAGAAGCAAGTAAATTGCAAGTCATGTCGTAGGCCCGACAACAACAAGATGGTCAAGTGTGATCTCTGCGATGAATGGCAGAATAAGGATTGGTGCTGTTCCAACTGCATTTCAAAACAAGCGACTGAGAGTTAATAGCTAACTCTAGAAGTGACAGAAGGTTTGCAAAGGGCATCGAACTTGCCCGTCGAACAGGTGCTGACATCGAAAAACCTAGAGTTGGCTTCTGGTCGGGATTTACACAAACCTAACATGATCAGAGAAGATCGTGCACTCAATGTCAAGTCAACTACCTCCACAAATTTTGGTGGGGGCTGAGGCCCCCATTTATTGACTTAATACAAGCTTAATCTAACTTAAAAACTAACAGAAAGACTTAAGAGCTAGTGACCAAGGAAGTGATGGAGGAGATCTTGTTTGAGACGAGGAGTGCTCAGGTGGAAATGAAAAAGGGAGAGGTTCGAGTTGACCTTTCGGAGCATTCGGGAGATAGGTTCGTTGGAGCCATAAGAGGTGCGGTGGACCGGTAGATAGAAGAGACGAGGACAACGTAGATTGCGGGGGTTGGTATTGAAGGAAATGGAGTTCAAAATGGATGCACAGTCGATGGAACCTGAGAGAAGACGATGAATGAAAAGAACGTCAGCAATATTCCTACGTTCTTCTAACGAATTCATATTTAGAAGTTTGAGGCGGTCTTGATAGGGAGGTAAGATTAAAGGGTCGTTCCATGGCAGGCCACGGAGGGCAAATCGGAGGAATCGACGTTGAATACCCTCGATTCGGGAAACATGAACCCGGTGAAAGGGGGACCAAGCTTGACTGGCATACTCAAGCAGGGGGCGAACAAAGGTAATATAGAGAGATCTGGTTACATACGGGTTGGAAAATTCCTTGGACCACCGTTTAATAAAGCCAAGTGATGAGTTGGCTTTGAGGATCATCTTATCGATATGTGAACGGAAATTAAGCTCACAGTCGAATAATATGCCAAGGTCTTGGAAAGACTGAACCAGGGGAATTGGTTGACCATGGAGAAAATAAAGTCGGGGGGGAGACGGGTTGTATTTACGTGAGAAGGTTATAAATTGACATTTGGCTATATTAAGTTCTAGGCAGTTTTTGAGGCACCAGATTGAAAACCGATCAAGGTCTTCTTGAAGAAGGGCAGAGTCCTGGGGAGAGGAAATAGATTTAAAAAATTTTGTGTCGTCAGCGTAAAGGGAGAGGGAGGAGTGCTTAATGACACTCTCAACATCGTTGATAGTAAGAATGAAGAGAAGAGGGCCAAGATGACTGCCTTGTGGAACTCCAGATGAGGCCAGGAATGGAACAGAAAGGGCGGATCTAAACCGAACACTATAATATCGGTTTACCAGGTAAGAAGAAATCCATTTTAAAAAGAGCGGCTCAAAGCCGAGAGCAGACAATTTGAAAAGGATCAATTTATGAGATATCTTATCAAATGCTTTAGTGAAGTCTGTTGCGATAACATCGATTTCTTTGCCATTTTCTAAGGCTGAGAGTGCAAAAGACACGAATTCAACTAGATTTGTGGTAGTTGATCTACCTTTTAGAAAACCATGTTGTCGGGGTGAAATAAAAGGCTTGCATTTGAAGCTTAACGCTTCGTATAAAATGCTTTCAAAGAGTTTGGGTATATGAGAGAGATTAGCAATGGGACGATAATTGGTAACTTCATGCTTAGATCCCTTTTTGTGTATTGGGATTATAAAAGAGGTCTTCCAAATCTGGGGAAATTCACCCTGTGTAAGCGATAGACGAAAAAGGTAGGAAAGGGGTAGAGACAGGTTGGAAGAGCATTTCTTAAGAAACATGGCGGGGAGTCCGTCTGGGCCAGGTATAAATTCATCCTTAAGATTTTGTAACTTTTCTTCAATAACTGCAGGATCGAAATTTTGAGTGAGAAAGGGACCAATAGAGAAATTTGGTAGATCATTGAAGTAAGAGGGATCTGGTACGAAGGAGTTGTTGGCAAATGATTGCTTGAAAAATGTAGCAAAAAAGTTGGCGATGGTAGGAGGATCACATGAAGTTTTGGTTTCGAAAGCGAGGGAGGAAGGATAACCATCGGTCTTACTTTTGCAATTGACAAATTGAAAAAAGGACTTGGGGTCATTTATGAGATTGGTTTGCGCACTATTCAGGTAGCGCTGATAGAGAGAGTTATAGAGTTCAATGAAATGAAGATATGTACCTAGATAATTTGAATAGTCGGAAGAAGAGTGGGTGCGAAGGAATACCGCCCATAACTTGTTTCTTTTGTTTCGCAGAGAGCGAAGTCTACGATTATACCAAGGAGGGGATGTAGAAGAAGTTTTATGGCGGGTGTAAGGCACATAAAGGGAGATGGATTTGAATATTTCTCTGTAAAAAATGGAGAGGGCATCAACCAGAGATAGATTGGTAAACTCAAAAGAAGCACTGCTTAGATAGGTATTAATTTTACGGAAATTGGCTTTGTGAAAATTGTAAGAAAATAGAACTGCGGGGGGAGGCGACTGAAGGGGAGAGTTGTGGAAAAATGAGAGAAGAAGTGGAGGATGAAAGTTATCAATAGTTGAAAGAGATAGGGGACAACACGATACTGAGGAGTTGATGGGATCAGTTGTGAAGATAAGGTCTAATTGCCTTTCCATATAGTTGGAAACGCCACTGACTTGGCATAGACTAGAGTCTGTTAGCCGATCTAAGAATAGGCATTCCTTAGTAGAAATGGGATTGGAAGCGATGAAAAAAGATAGGTCTTCAGATGGAGTCCACTTCAGCTGAGGCAGATTAAAATCGCCGAAGATAATGATATCATCAAGCGATTCTGATAAGTCGATCAAATTGTCAATTGCTGCAATAGCAAGTTGGTAGGATTCAATAGGTTGCGCCGGAAGAATGTAACAACACATAACGTACAGGCATCTGCGAGTGAGAGTTATTTTAACCGACACAAAGTCGAGCTTAGGAGAGGATGATGTTGCAACGAGAGAGGAGTCCAAGCTGTTGTGAATAGCCAGTAGGACACCTCGACAAGGGGATTCAATCAAGGGGGGTGCGCGATCATCATCCCGAAAAACATTAAAAGAAGGAGGGAATAACTCCTGGTTTTTTATGTTGGGGATAAGATTAGTTTCGGTCAGAGCATAGATATCAAATGGGAGAGCATGAGATTGGCGGAAAACAGCGTGGGTTTTAGAACGGAGTCCTCTTACGTTCTGGTAATAGAAGGTGAGAGGGAGGTTTTTGCATGACTTTTTAGGGTCGAAAAAATTTATCATGGTCAAGGCGACTGCGTTGGAGGTGTGAGACTCTTTTAGAGTGTACATATTGGCGAAGAGCGGCAAGATCGTCTGCAACTTTTTGGGGGGGCGTATTGAAAATCTCGTGATACTTTATATAAAGTTTCCTGAGACTGGTAACGTCTGTAGGGAGGCCTTCCTGCTGGATAGAAACCATGACGCTTGTTTTTGTTTTACCCTCGTAGCACACCGAGTCGGATTTATCGTGCAGATAGGCGAGATATAGACGTATATTCTCATATATCTTTTTATCTCTAAGCCTAGAGAGCGCATAGCGACATTCGGTGGTATCGCTAGTTTGCTGCGTTAATTTAACAGTGGGTGGCGAAAGGGGGTCAATAGAAGAGGGAGTGGTTAATGAGTTCGGTGTCGCAACGGCTGGTTTTTCTGAAATAGGGTTTAAAATGTGAGAACTGATGAAATTGGGATACTTAGCTCCAGTTCTGAGGTCGAAATTAGGGAAAGGCGTGTGTGTTAGGGGTTGAATGGTGGGAGTTTGAGTGGCAGGAGTTTGAGTTGTAGGGGTTAAGTCGAAAGAGACACGTTGACGTTGGGGCTTGATTTGGGGTGGAATAGGGGGAGTAAAATCCATTAAAAGACTGGACAAGGAAAGACGGCTTAAAGAAGAAAGGTGTAAAGAATATTTTCTGGAAAAAGAGAAAAGAGAAAAGAGATAAAGAATACCTTGATGGAAAATACAGTCTATTGGAACAACAAACGTCAGACGATGATAGCGATATTGAGTCATAGTCTAGGAGTGTTAGATTGAAAGAGTGGATTTCTGAGCAGTCTACGCACTGTACCAAACCTCAATTGAATATGCATTCAATATTTGAAAAAAAAAACAAAAAAAGAATGGAAAGTGTAATTGAAACACAACAGCACAACTCGGAGCATCCAACCAGACTTTTTTCAGTGCCAATTACGAAAGCCAGGCAATGTTTATACAACAGCACCAGACAATTCCCAAACCATGCTCCATATTTTCGTGAAGCAGAGAGCAATCTACATGGAGACCAACCCCTACCTGGCAACACAAATACAACTAGTGTACCAAATCTGAGCAGCGTGCGAATAGAAACGAGACGCATAGCTTCAAAGGATTTACCGAACTTTTCTGGATATGCGGAAGAGTGGCCGCCTTTTATAGCTTCATATGAGAACTCAACTCGTGCGTGTGGATTCTTTTATGATGAAAATCTCTTGCGTTTACAGTAGTGCCTGAAAGGAAGGGCTCTAGATGCTGTAAGGTCCAAGGTAATGTACCCGGAACAGGTTCCGAATATTATTTCAACCTTACGTATGATGTATAATCGTACGGAGACGATTATAGACAGCTGGATATACAAATTAAAATTGACCTCGACCTGTTCGATTAGATTCATTGATTACATTTTCTCTCTCTGTGGACAAGATCGTTGACATCATGCAAGCCGCAGGATTGCAGTCTTATCTGACCAACCCTTCTTTATTGAAAGAGCTTGCCGAACGTCTTCCGTATCAAATTCGACTGAATTGAGGAGCCTTTAAATTAGAAAAAGAGCTGTTAATCTCTCAACATTTAGTTCATGGCTTCATCAAATAGCTCAAGCTGCTTGTGAAGTCACAAACATGACATGCGTTCAACGGGTGGAAGTAAAACCAGAGAAAAAAGAGCAAGTTTATCATTTTTCAACGCAAACCATGAGCAGATTGCAAAACCTCAACAGCCTTGTATTGTTTGCAGTAACAACTGCAAAACTGTAGAACAATGTGCCCACTTTAAAAATATGAGTTTAAAGCAGAAGTGGGCTGAGGTAAAAACACATTTCCTTTGTCGAACATGTTTAGTTCGACATTACAATCGGAGTTGCACATGGAACCAAAAGTGTGGAGTAAACAACTGCCTCTATAGGCATCATAAATTGCTGCATAAACACGAAGAGCCACCAAGTCAGGTTGCTACCGATAACAGCACAAGAGAAGATTATTGCAACGTTCATGAAAACCAAAATAGTGTACTTTTTAAAATATTACCAGTAACACTTTACAACAAAAATATTGAAGTTAACACGTATGCGTGTCGACGATGGCTCGTCAATCACACTGATGGATGAACAATTAGCCAATATTCTTGAATTAAAAGGAAAATCAGAGTCGTTATGTTTAAGGTGGACATCTAATACTCTGAAGACTGAAAGGAACTCAAGAAAGGTAAGCCTACAAATCTCCACCTTGGGGAGCGCGAAAAAACACACTCTTTCCAATATTCGCACAGTTGACTCATTGAGCTTACCATCTCAGTCAATAAACTATGAGGAACTTAAATTAAAATTTCCTTATCTGAGAGGCTTACCCTTTGAATCTTACCAGCAAGTTCAGCCCAGAGTTTTGATTGGAATTGATCAAATTAGGTTGACGAATTCATTAAAACATCGTGAAGGAAGTACTAATCAGCCAGCTGCTATTAAAATCCGTTTAGGGCGGACAGTGTTTGGTCCATATGTTAGCAGTAGAAAGGGGAAACATAATTTCGTTAACTATCATACATGTAAGTGCTAAGAAGAAGCTGATGGAAAGTTAAATGAACTTGTACGCGAGTTTTTTAAAGTCGATAATGTTGGCTCAAAAGGTGTTGAGCGCCTGTTAAGTGGAAATAATGTAAGAGCAAACGCTCTATTGGAAACTTCTTCTAAACATGTTGGAAAGCGATTTTGTGTACCATTTTTATGGAAAGGCGAATGTTTTGAACTTCCTGATAGTATTCCTGCCGCAGAAGGTAAAATGTTATGCTTAGAAAAAAAGCTTAAAAGGAACCCCATGCTTGCAGAAAATCTTCAAACGCAAATCCATGATTATGCCTCCAAAGGTTATGCACGAACACTAACTCTAACTGAGATCCACGACAGTGTAGGTGGTAAACGAATTTGGTACCTGCCCGTCGTCAACCCAAATAAACCGTCAAAATTACGAATTGTTTGGGATGCAGCTGCGAGAGTAAATGGAGTTTCGCTAAACTCCTTGCTGTTATCTGGGCCGGACAACTTGCCGTCACTTCCAGCGATTTTGTTTCGCTTTCGTCAAAGAAAGGTCGCAATATGTGGAGATATTAAAGAAATGTTCCATCAAATAAGAGTGCAGGAATCTGACCAACATGCTCAAAGGTTTCTGTGGAAAAATGCAGATACGGGAGAGCTTGAAGACTACGTCATGCAGGTATTGACATTCGGCTCCACCTGTTCCCCTTCTTGTGCGGAATATATAAAAAATAAAAACGCGCTGGAATACTCCTCAGCGTTCCCCAGAGCAGCTGATGCTATAATTCACAACCATTATGATGATGATTTTCTGGATAGTTTGGATACAGTGGAAGAAGCTATAAAATTAGCAAGGGAGGTCATACATGTTCATGAGCAAGGAGGATTTGAAATCCGAAATTTCATGAGTAACTCGTCGAATGTAACGAAGGCACTGGGAAAGAATGCAGCTTCCTTTGTTAAAGATTTTAAACAACGTTCTGGCATTTGTGGGTCAGAAAAGATTTTGGGAATGTGGTAGTCCCCAGGGGCAGATGCATTTTCATCTGAAAGAGATATTTTAAAAATTCTCATGAGTGTGTTTGATCCAGTTGGTCTTATATCACACTACTCAGTTTTAATAAAAATTCTGCTGTAAGAAGTTTGGAGACAGCGAACGGAATGGGATGAAGAGATTCATCATGATCAGCTTCAGTTATAGCGTGACTGGATTAAGCTGTTACCCAAAGTAAAAGAAATTAAAGCAAAGAAACCATATCTCAGCCTTTTAAAGTTTGACAGCGGACGTTGAATTGCATATTTTTGTAGACGCAAGTATGTCAGCTTATGCCGCGGTGGCATACATTAAAACAGGTGAGGGTTCTAAAGCAGAATGTGCTCTCGTGTGTTCCAGAACAAAAGTGGGTCCCATCAAGTAAATGTCGGTACCACGCATGGAACTTGAGGCGGCGGTACTAGGGGTAAGGCTTGCTAGGACCGTGATAAAGGGCCATTCTATTAAAATTCATAAGCGTTATTTCTGGTCGGATTTTCAGTCGGTTCTCTGCTGGATTAAAAACGATAATCGAAAAACTAAGCAGTTTATTTTGTTCCGAGTTGGAGAAATCTTGGAGAACTCAAACGCAAGCGAATGGGACTGGATACCAAGTGGAGAAAACTCAGCAGACGATGCAACTAAGTGGAATTTAAAAATTGATTTCTCATCTGAAAGCCGTTGGTTCCATGGTCCTAAATTCCTATATCAACCTAAAGACACATGGCCATCAGTTTTACCTAAGCTTAATGAAACCGAGTTTGAAGTTTTCACTCGCTCATTATTTCTACTGAAACCGTTGGTGGAATACACCCGGTTTTCATTCTGAAAAAATCTGCGCGGCACCATGACTTATGTTTATCGTTTTCTCGACATCAATCTAAAAAGAAGAAAGTCAGAGGAGATGACGTTTGTATCACAAAGAGATATCACTAGAGCTGAGTCATATCTCTACAGACTATGCCAATTTGAGGCTTATGCAACAGAAATCAAGGTATTGAAACAAAGTACCGATGATTCACCAATTCAAAGCGTAATAGAAAGATCAAGTTCATTGTACAACTTTAGTCCATACCTAGATGAAGATAGTGTATTGCGGGTAAAGGGTCGGATAGATGCGTCTGAGGAAGCCTCAGTCAACTGCAAGGGGCCAATCATTTTACCCAAGTCACATTTTATAACAAAGTTGATAGTCCAACATGTACACGAGCGCTACCGCCATTCAAATTGTTAACGAACTTCAGCAATCCTTTTACATTCCACACCTGCGAACTGTTTTGAAAGGGATTCAAAATAGGTGCCAACGTTGCAAGATTAAGAGAGCTGTTCCAGTTCAGCCGCTAATGACGGACTTACCTGCAGCACGACTCAAAGGTTTTACACGGCCGTTATCTTATGTAGGCATTGACTACTTTGGACCAATATTGGTAACGGTAGGGAGACATAGCGAAAAACGGTGGGGGGTACTATTTACTTGTTTAACAGTCAGAGCAATTCATTTAGAAGTAGCTCATAGTCTCTCCAGCGACTCATGTATTTTGGCGATCCAACGATTTTTAGCGAAAAGAGGAAAACCAATAGAGATGTGCTCGGACAATGGCACAAATTTTAGAGGAGCAGAACAAGAACAAGAACATCTTTGCTGCGTAAAGATGTATTAACAAACAAATTTACTAATGAGGGAATCAAATGGAATTTTATCCCTCCAGCATCACCTCACATGGGGGGAAGCTGGGAAAGATTAATCCGTTCTGTAAAACAAATCTTAGCGCATATGGCTTGTGTTCGAAACCCCAAAGATGAACTGCTTTTAACAATGATGGCGGAGGTTGAGTATGTAATAAACTCAAGGCCTCTTACGTACGTACCGGTAGATTATGAGAGTGACGAGGCGTTAACACCAAATCGTTTTTGGATGGGTTCTTCGAGTGGTATAAAGCTCACAGGGGAGCTTAGTGATGATGGAGTCTTACTTCGAAAAAATTGGATGACTTGCGAACAATATGTCGTCAAGTTTTGGAAACGCTGGGTGTTGGAATATCTTCCTACACTTACGAGAAAAACAAAATGGTTTCAGCCAGCAAAACCTATATCAAAGGTGATGTAGTGATCATTGTGGATGCGAACTTACCCCGAAGCACTTGGCCAAAAGAGAGGGTTGTGCAAGTTCACCGGATCAAAGACGGACAAACCAGATCAGCTATAGTCCAGGCGGTGACAGGCATTTATAATCGGCCTGCATTAAAGCACGCGGTCTTAGATGTTAAACGATTTGGCGATGTTAGTGGTAACCCGGCAAGAAACCGAGCTTACCAGGGGGGAGTGTTACCAAACCTGGCAGCACCTTTTGAGCGAAATTAGCCATCGCTAAATTGTCTTAAGCTAAGTCGGCTTAAGACTCTACGAAACCAACTCAAGATGGCAGACCACGGGAGATGAAAAAAGATCATTGAGTTACCAGCGAACCACGAGGACCAACAAACGAAATTTTTAGTGCTTCTTTCGTCTTCATTTTAATTTGAAATGAATATAAAAATTATATACTAGAAATTCAGAGTAGTTTTCTTTAATTCGCGGTAACAACATGTTTGAACACAATTTACAAGCTGTTAACAAAAGTAAAGCAAACAGAGTGTATAGCCACTGCAGCAGGAACAACATCATAACTCAAGATCGGAAAGACTTCCGTCGCAATTCAAGAGGATGTAAAGATCAGCTAATAATAGATTCGGTCATAGTGCAAGAAGCTGTAAAAAAGAAGAAAAACTTGAGCATGTGTTTTATAGACTACGAAAAAGCATTCGACTCTCTACCTCATACGTACCTGAAATAAATATTACACCTTTATGGAATAAGTAATAACATCATAGCCACATTGAAACTCCCATGTCCATATGGAATGTTAAAATTCGTTTATGGGGACAAAGTAGTGACCCAATCAACATTAAAAATGGCATACTCCAAGGTGCTGCATTCAGTCCATTATGGTGATGCCTGGCACTCAACCTACTATGCAAACTAATTAGAACCAATTGCAAGGAATTAGCCAAAACACAAGCGTTAATCACTTGCTTTTTATTGATGGTCTGAAACTCTATGCTTCAAAAAAGGAAAATATGCATCGATTAATCAGCATAGTAAAGGCATTTAGCGACGACATCAGTTACGAGTTTGGGTTTGAAAAATGCAAAATCATCAACCTATTTCGAGGAAAGGTCCAAGCCACAACGGATGGATATCTTATAAATGAAAAGCAGATTATTTGCGAACTGACCGATGGTGACAGCTATAAGTACCTAGGCATGTTGCAGCTGAAAGGGTTGTGCTTAACAGAAATAAAAGAACACCTCAAAAAGAATTCAACAACAGACTTCAATTAATTTTGAACTCTGATCTGAACGCTGGAAACAAAATGACAGCGATAAACACGTGGTCAGTACCGGTTCTAACGTACTCTTTTGGAGTGCTCAAATGTCTGACACTGATCTTGTTCAGATTGCCATGTCGGTCAGAACGCATTTGTTAAGAGCGCAGTCACACCACCCACAAAGTGCTATAGAACGAATGACTCTATCTCGAACCCAAGGCGGGAGAGGGGTAGTAGACATCATTGCATTACACCACCAGCAAGAGAGTAGTTTAAGGAATTATTTCATGTCCAAATCATCAGAGGAACTAATAAGAGTTGTCATCGAGGCAGACAACAGTTTTACACCGTTGAACCTAAGCGCAAACAACCTTCCATTGCCAGATAATGTAAAAACAACCACGAACCTAATGGAATCGTGGAAAGCCTTACATGGAATGTACTCGAAAGTTGTAGCTGAAAGCCATATAGATGCCGAAGGGTCAAACAGGTTGCTGAAAATGGGCATGCTTTATGCAGAAACTGACGGATTTGCCATTGCCATTCAGGATAAAGTTATACCAACCAGGAACTACAGGAAAAATATTCTGAGAAAAAGCATATCTAGTGATAGCTGTAGGAGATGCGGCTCGGTGAGGGAGACTATCGATCGCGTCATAGCTAGGTGTACCACCTTTTCCAGCCATGACTATACCAACATTCAAAATAGTGTAGCAAAACTCCTTCAGCAAGATTTGACGCTACGCTACAAAATGATATTATAAATATTAACCCCCTCCTGTCTATTTTACTGTAATATAGTAAGAAGATTTTTGCCATAACACTATAATTAAATAATAGCAACAGTACAGCATCAGAGACTAATATTTTGCCACAGCCCGGGATAGGTATTTTCCCAACCTCATAGAGGCTGAGAAATTCAGAATAATAATAATAATAATAATAATAATAATAATAATAATAATAATAATAATAATAATTTTTTTTTTGTTTATGCGGGCGGAGGGGTAAAAAATGCGTAAACCGCATCATCAACGATGTCGTCACATCGATGGTATATACCGCTCTCATGCACTGAAAACATCCCCTCCTTTGTGGAACCGTCTCCCACCCCGGGACCGTCTGGTGTGACATTTCTTCGGGGTGGCGTTCCTTTTCGTAATTATTGCGCGTCCAACGTTGCTCCTGCGTCCAGGTCCCGCTTTTTCCGTCGTAGTACATATTCTACGAACGAAGCAATGCACTGCCAATTTTCTTCGGTGCTTAACATTTTCTCGACGATGTTTTCCGCTGAGAGTTGGCCCAGTCTTTCTTCTATGGGGCTCCGTGCTTCTTGCCATCTTCTACACCAGAAGAAGGTGTGGTTCACATCGTCTGTGGGCTCGTCGCAGTAGATACATTTGGGGCATTCGGCCTTCCCCATATTGAAGAGGTATTTACGAAAGTACCCGTGTCCAGAGAGCATCTGCGTTATATAGTAGTTTATCTCGCCAAAGCGTCTGTTGTACCATATTTTTAGATCTGGGATTAGCTTTGCCGTCCATCTACCCTTGGATTCTGTGGACCAGCGGTCCTGCCATCGCTGAATTGTTTGTATTTTAGTTTCCTGCTGGGTGTGGGTGTTCGATGCATCATTTTTCTGTAACCACAGCTTCCTTCTTTCATCTGCTAGTAGATCTATTGGCATAGTTCCACTTATCACCAGAATCGCTGACCCCGATACTGTGCGGTATGCTGACGCCACCCTTAGGGCTGCAGTCCTCTGTACTTTGGCTAGAGCTGTGCGCCTGTTTTCCATCCTCAGGGTTGGCCCCACACTTAGCTCCCATATAGTAAGATTGACTGTGTTGTGTCCATTAACAGCTTCCTTCTGCTGGATAGAGGCCCTCCGATGTTTGCCATTAGTCTCGATAACGATGCCATTATCTTGGCTTATTTCACAATGGCGTGTTTAATTTGCGACCAGTAGGTCAACTTGTTGTCAATCCTAATACCTAAATATTTTATCACTTTCTTCGTGCGAATGGTTTCTGAATGCACCTGCATATCTACTTCCAGCGGTATGTGTTTTCTAGTGAGGAAGATGAGTTCCGTTTTCTCCGCGGCCAGACTAAGTCCGTGCAAGTCAAGCCACGTTTGTGTCCTCAGCGTCACTTGCGTAAGTTTTCGCCTCACCGTGTCCATGTCGCGTGCGCTGATGACAGCTGCAATATCGTCAGCGTACCCTACTAAATAGCAGTCTTCTGGCATACTGATGTTTAAGATTCCATCGTAGCTTACATTCCACAAATCAGGGCCAAGGATTGAGCCTTGTGCTGCTCCAGAGGTGATTTGGTGGTGCCTTATTGCATTTTAGCGTGCCGGCTGCTGCGCTCAATTCTTCCTGCGTGAACAGTGGCGTCGGGCCTTCTGGTGCACTCCTTGTTTGATCGGTTCTTATTGCGTGGTTCGGGAAGAGGGTGTTTACTATATTCTTCATAGCGTGTGCTCTAAGCTCCTGCATTTTTCACGCCGAGTTTTCTCATCACAATTTTGTATGCTAGGCCCCATGGATTTTGGTTTATATCGCGCCGGAGTTCTTCTCATTTTTTTTCTTGCTTTTTATGATGGCTAGTTTTGGTTACTGTTTTGGCTTTTTATACTCTCCCTGCTCTTCTGTTGCAATACTACTTCTTCTGGCCCTTGTGTATTTTCGTCTTTTGTGAAGGCATGTCTGTCTTAAAGCGCGTATTTCATCTATCCACCAGTAGGCAGCTGTCTTGGGATGAGTGTGTTTTATGCGCGGCATGGCTGCTTTACATGCTGTCTTGATGCTTTTGAGAGTCTTTTCCACTTTGACTCTAGCCGAGCTGTTTGCGTGGTATTCCGGCAGGTTAGCGTCCATCTGTGTGAGGAATATTTCGGAGTTTAGCTTCGAGGCATTCCACTTTCGCGTTCCCTTGATTTCTCTAGCTCTTGCTTTGTTTGCTGCTCCGATGAGGTAAGTCATGTACTGGTGGTCGTTGCCAGTATAGTCTTCGAGTACTATCCATTGCTGTAGCTGGCTCGCATAGGTCTCCGATACAAGCGTTATGTCAGGGGTAGTGTCGGCGCACCCTGGTCTCCTGAAGGTAGTTGCAGTTCCTGAGTTAGCGACGATAAGGCCTAGCCCGGCTGTCATGTCTAAAACTCTTCGTCCTCTCGAGTTCGTCGTCTGCATACCCCATTCAATGGCGCTAGCGTTAAAATCTCCGGCTATGATCAGATGTCGGTTTGTGTGAATCGCACAGTCCTCTATGGTGTCCATCTTTGCTTGAAAGTCGGCAATAGCGTCGCTCGGTGTGAGATAACAGCTCATTATGGTGAATTTTTTGCTACTTGCCCAGACGAATGCGTTTCCTGCACCGTTGTTCAATTTTTGGAAGTTGCATTTTTCCGTCAGCGATATTGCTGCAGTCGCTGATGTGTCTTCGAGCCATATTCCGCTACTTGGTTTGGCGTACTGTTCGCTTATTATTGCCATGTCGGTCTCGTGTTCCAGCATAACCTGCGGCAGGAGCGAGTCGGCCGTCCTGCTTCTATGCAAATTGCCCTGCAGGATCTTCATTTCACTATGTGTTCTCTGTATGACGGGCACATCTTGGAGCCAGGGATATGTTCTGTGTGGTTGTGTCGTTTTTCCACGCACAAGCAGCAGCTTGGTGTATTTTGGCATTCTTTGAGTTTGTGCCCAGGTTTTCCGCATCGTATGCAAAGCCCATCTCCTTTTCTGTTTGGCCCTTTACATTCCCACTGCAAGTGACCGAATCCAAAACATCGGTAGCATTTCTTCACCTCTTTTAAGGGCCTTATCCTACAATTTACCCATCCTATTTTTATCCGTTCTTTCTTAAGGACCTCGTTCGCTTTGTCATTCGGCAGCGTCACGTAAGCACGCATTTGTTCATGACTGTTTGGCTTAGAGACCCCGACGATGATTTCTTCCTCGGGTTCCCCGAGGATATCCTTTAAGGAGGCGGTAACCTCTTCTGACGTCGTCAAAGAGTCTAAGTCCCGAATCTCTATAGTTACTTTTGGCTTGAGCTCTCTTACGGAGGCTATCTCGTGTAGGTTGCTTATGAGTGCGTCCCGGAACTCTGGCTTCGCTTTTTCTCCTTTTTCCATTTCGAGGAGTAGTGCACCTGTTTTAGTTTTTTTAATTGACCTTATTTCCACCTTATTTTCGTATTTTCGTTTGTCATCGAATATTTTCTGAGGTTTCTTAGCACTTCTGCGTAGCTGCGGCCTTTCGCTGGTTTAATTAATACTGCCTCTGGCCGCACTTTTGGTTTTCGTTCGCCTCTTTGCGTTTGGGGTTGTTCAGTTACTCCTGACTTCTGTTTGTTTTGTTTTGTTGTCGCGTTTTGTTTACGCTTTTCCTTCCCCTTTACCAATTGCCAGTCCTCATTTGTTGCCGTTCGCGCCCTTTTCCCTGTTTCCTGTCCTGTAGGGCTTGTTGCTAAGCGTTTTGCTATGGCGATCGTTGTTGGTGTCGGGATGTCACTGGTATCAGTTTGGGGTCCTGTCATCTTCGGCGTTTTGATGCGGCTGGTCTGTTGTTCCGCTGTAAGCCAGTTGCGGCGCAGACTTCCGATGATATCAAACAGTTCGAACAGTTCCAATACTCCATTTTTAACATCAGCGCTTATATTTTTCTGCTTCACCATAGCTTGTTTCATTTTTTAGAGGGTGGCACGGCACTTTGCTAGTGCTTCATCCTCTCCTGCCCTCATCTTTATTATGAACTCTTGTTTCGGTGAGCCGCGTCCATTAAGTATCCTATGGTCGATGACTGGCGTCTCTTCCGCTGACAGTCTGACAGGTCTTGTCAGCGACGGTGTGGAAGAGGTCTGTGCACCCAATTTATCTCCCTCTTCACCTTTTCGAGTTTGTGGTGGTGAGCGCAGGATTTTGCTTTTTCTCTTGAAGACTTCTGCGACTTCGCCCTCAGGTGTGTGCATCGATTGTGACTGCTGATATCCTTCGGGTAAATTAAGTTTACTACTTTGGGAGTAGTTCTCCTCGTTCTCTCTCCTGTTTTGTGTCTGGGTTTTATTCATTTTGGTGCGATTTGGTCCCAACTCAAAACCGTTATCAATGCTCGGATGTGTAGTCACCACAAGATCTCATGGTTAGCTTTGCAAGCAGTGAGGCCATGCATGGGTTGACACAAGCCCTTATGAGGTCATGTGTTCATAGCCAGATCGGTGCTAAACAGGAATACTACATCTGTACCTGCACCACCAACTTAACGGCGACGAAACATTGAGCGTTCTTTGAGGCCTGCCAAGGTTTTAAAAGGACGGAGGCGTCTGCAGCATTAGCCTGTAAGTCGTTTCAGACAGATTTCACTCTGTCTTATTAAGATTACAGAATACTGAAGACGTCAGCCCATAGCTATCAAAAATTTAATTATATATTAAATTACTAACTTTGCCATGGTTTTGGTCCCACGTTGTGGCGGGTCATTATGATCAGGATCTCGCGATTTTATTCATACTGTATCCCCCGATGCCACCGTGGAGGGTGAGTGGGTGGTGAGCACTTATGCAGAAGACGGTGCTTACTCGACTTGTCACAGAAGGTTCTTAGGGGTTCCTTTGGAAATTTAAGCCAAGCCCTTCTCCTCTGCCGCTCTTGGTCGGGGGCTGTTTACTGGGTATTCACAGCAAACTTCCTAACGGAAGGCCATCGCCATCCGCCACCTGCGACCACTACGGTAGCCTGAGCTCAGCCCCGTTAAAATAATAATAATAATAATAATAATAATAATAATAATAATAATAATAATAATAATAATAATAATAATAATAATAATAATAATAATAATAATAATAATAATAATAATAATAATAATAATAATAATAATAATAATAATAATAATAATAATAATAATAATAATAATAATAATAATAATAATAATAATAATAATAATAATAATAATAATAATAATAATAATAATAATAATAATAATAATAATAATAATAATAATAATAATAATAATAATAATAATAATAATAATAATAATAATAATAATAATAATAATAATAATAATAATAATAATAATAATAATAATAATAATAATAATAATAATAATAATAATAATAATAATAATAATAATAATAATAATAATAATAATAATAATAATAATAATAATAATAATAATAATAATAATAATAATAATAATAATAATAATAATAATAATAATAATAATAATAATAATAATAATAATAATAATAATAATAATAATAATAATAATAATAATAATAATAATAATAATAATAATAATAATAATAATAATAATAATAATAATAATAATAATAATAATAATAATAATAATAATAATAATAATAATAATAATAATAATAATAATAATAATAATAATAATAATAATAATAATAATAATAATAATAATAATAATAATAATAATAATAATAATAATAATAATAATAATAATAATAATAATAATAATAATAATAATAATAATAATAATAATAATAATAATAATAATAATAATAATAATAATAATAATAATAATAATAATAATAATAATAATAATAATAATAATAATAATAATAATAATAATAATAATAATAATAATAATAATAATAATAATAATAATAATAATAATAATAATAATAATAATAATAATAATAATAATAATAATAATAATAATAATAATAATAATAATAATAATAATAATAATAATAATAATAATAATAATAATAATAATAATAATAATAATAATAATAATAATAATAATAATAATAATAATAATAATAATAATAATAATAATAATAATAATAATAATAATAATAATAATAATAATAATAATAATAATAATAATAATAATAATAATAATAATAATAATAATAATAATAATAATAATAATAATAATAATAATAATAATAATAATAATAATAATAATAATAATAATAATAATAATAATAATAATAATAATAATAATAATAATAATAATAATAATAATAATAATAATAATAATAATAATAATAATAATAATAATAATAATAATAATAATAATAATAATAATAATAATAATAATAATAATAATAATAATAATAATAATAATAATAATAATAATAATAATAATAATAATAATAATAATAATAATAATAATAATAATAATAATAATAATAATAATAATAATAATAATAATAATAATAATAATAATAATAATAATAATAATAATAATAATAATAATAATAATAATAATAATAATAATAATAATAATAATAATAATAATAATAATAATAATAATAATAATAATAATAATAATAATAATAATAATAATAATAATAATAATAATAATAATAATAATAATAATAATAATAATAATAATAATAATAATAATAATAATAATAATAATAATAATAATAATAATAATAATAATAATAATAATAATAATAATAATAATAATAATAATAATAATAATAATAATAATAATAATAATAATAATAATAATAATAATAATAATAATAATAATAATAATAATAATAATAATAATAATAATAATAATAATAATAATAATAATAATAATAATAATAATAATAATAATAATAATAATAATAATAATAATAATAATAATAATAATAATAATAATAATAATAATAATAATAATAATAATAATAATAATAATAATAATAATAATAATAATAATAATAATAATAATAATAATAATAATAATAATAATAATAATAATAATAATAATAATAATAATAATAATAATAATAATAATAATAATAATAATAATAATAATAATAATAATAATAATAATAATAATAATAATAATAATAATAATAATAATAATAATAATAATAATAATAATAATAATAATAATAATAATAATAATAATAATAATAATAATAATAATAATAATAATAATAATAATAATAATAATAATAATAATAATAATAATAATAATAATAATAATAATAATAATAATAATAATAATAATAATAATAATAATAATAATAATAATAATAATAATAATAATAATAATAATAATAATAATAATAATAATAATAATAATAATAATAATAATAATAATAATCGTGAGTGTCTATCTGACCCCAAATTGCACTGCCTCGTAACTCGATGCAAAGCTGGAACTCCTAGAAGACGGATTACGGGACATGACGGGAGATCTAATATTGGCGGGAGATTTCAACGCCAGAGCGATCGAGTGGGGCATGACAACAACGAACAAACGTGGACGACTGTTGCTAGAAATGGCCGCAAGGCTTGACCTAGTAACCATGAACATCGGGAGTACCATGACATACAGACGACCAGGATTCGGTTTTTCTATACCTGACGTGACATTCGCATCAGATAGACTGGCACCGCGAATCACACAATGGCGTGTGCTGGAGGACTACAGTTCTAGTGACCACCAGTACATCGCCTTTGGGATAAGCGATGCCATGACAAACAGACAAACGAACAGACCCCTACCCCAGCGGTGGAACACGAAAAAACTGGACTATGACAAACTAAGGCAAATGCTAGGCGCGGCCTTGGCCCCGGAAAGCGGTTTACCTCAAGACCTGACTTGTCATGAACGTACTGAAAGACTCGCGGACGAGACCGCCCAGTTACTGGAGAAGTTTTGCCGTGACACCATGCCCCATAAGGGTGTATCGCCCGGCCGAACTCAACAGTACTGGTGGACGGAAGAGATAGCCGACTTGCGAAGGGTGTGCCTGGCTCAAAAGCGAAAGCTTACCCGGGAAGCTGGTGGGCCTCGCGTTGAAGCGCTTAGACTAGAGTACAGAACAGCACGGAAACGATTAAAAGTCAAAATTAAAGATAGTAAAAGACAGTGCTGGAAGCGCCTCTGCGATGAGGTCGAGCGCGACCCCTGGGGAACCGGTTACAAAATTGTCACTGGGAAACTGGGAGCTCGCTCTCCTCCCAACATAAGAGACGTGGAAACAACAAGACGTATAGTGGACGGACTTTTCCCGACGCACCCGACGAGACAAGACGTCGAAAAACGCATTGACTTGGACAGCATTCCCCCCTTCACGGTTACAGAGCTTAAACAAGCTGCATCCCTTATGAAGCCGGGAAAGGCTCCCGGACCAGACGGCGTTCCAGGAGAGATAGTCAGATCCACCGCTATCCACAGACCTGACATCCTCCTGGACCTTTTCAACGCCTGCCTGAAAAGTGGGACCTTCTGTGGCCGGTGGAAGAAGGCGAGATTGGTTCTCCTAAGCAAGGGCAAGGGAGACCCGGACTCTCCCTCGGCCTTCCGACCGCTGGCCCTACTAGACACGACGGGAAAGCTTTTTGAACTGCTACTTAGACCACGACTGACTAACGCGATAGACGCATCCGGCGGCCTATCCGACCGACAGTACGGTTTTAGAAAAGGACGATCGACTATAGGCGCGATACAAGAAGTTGTCGACGCATACCAGAGAACGCGAGAAAAATGTGACCAGGCACGCCCTTTGGTACTCCTCGCGCTACTGGACATTAAAAACGCTTTCAACTCGGCGAGGTGGGTAGACATTCTCGAGGCCCTTGACGGGGCTTTTCGGGTGCCTGGCTACCTCGTCCGGATTGTCGAGGACTACTTACGAAACAGACAGATCATATTTGAAACGACTGACGGAACAGAGACCATGATAGTCACCGCTGGTGTCGCACAGGGATCAATCCTTGGACCGGACTTTTGGAACGCACTGTACGACGACCTACTTAGAATTGAGCTGCCAGATGGCTGCTACATCGTCGCTTACGCTGACGATGCGGCAGTCATCATCGTCGAACGTAATCCCGACCTGGCACAGCTGAAACTAAATATGGTCATGAGACGGATAAACGACTGGATGACGAAACGCGGACTTAATATCGCGGAAAACAAGACTGAACTGATCATACTAACGAGAAAACGGATACAGACGATTCTCCCGATGAAAGTTGGAACGGCAACGATTGCGACTAGAGGGGAAGTCAAGTACCTTGGGTTATACCTTGATACGAAACTAACCTTCTGGCCTCACATACAGAAAGCGGTCAAAAAGGCGTCGCAACGAGCGACCTGCCTGAGTCGCCTCATGGCTAACATCGGGGGACCACGACCAAATAAACGCAAACTACTAATGACGACCATCCACTCGATACTACTTTACGGATCCGAAATCTGGGCAGAGGCGCTCCGGGTAAAGAAGTACGCCAAAGCGATGACAAATGTACAGAGACGGGGGGCACTGCGTGTTGCCTCGGCCTACAGAACTGTCTCGCAAGAGGCTGTTCTTGTTGTGGCTGGGGTAATCCCCATAGACCTTCTTGCGCTGGAGCGGAGGAGGATCTATGTATCTAGTGCCGAGACGGGAAGAGCGGATGCGGCAGAAAGGGAAAGACAGCAGACACTACGAGACTGGGAAGACCGTTGGACAAACACAACCAAAGGACGATGGACGAAAAGGCTAATAACGGACATGAGAGCCTGGACAGATCGGAAATTTGGGGACGTCAACTTTTACGCCACTCAATTTCTGACTGGACATGGCTATTTCCGGTATTACCTCTACAAACTGAGACGAGTACGGACACCGAACTGCACATACTGTGGACACGACAGGGACGACGCGGAACATACGTTTTTCGACTGCGACAGATGGACAAGACGCCGACAGGAAATCGAGACTGTTGTAGGAGCAATCACGCCGGACAACATCATAGGCGTGATGCTCCAAAATAACAGTCACTGGGGTCTTCTGGCGGCCTTTATCGAGACCGTTTTGAGGGGTAAAAATGCGGATGGATGCCTGAGAGATGACTGATTGAGAGGGGGCTTTGTAACCTACACAGAAAGGCCGGTCGGACGGAAGTAATGCTAACGCGGTCCCCGTCCGACTGGTGAACATAGGGAGGGTGAGTTTAGTCAGTAAAAATCTGACACTCCCGCCGAGTGCGGATGCTCGACGGGGTCTCCTGCTAGGATGTAAATTTGCTAGCAGGCAGCTGGGCCAACTTCCTAGCTGATGAAGATTCTCACCACACCCTCATAAAAAAAAAAAAAAAAAAAAAAAAAAAAAAAAAAAAAAAAAATAATAATAATAATAATAATAATAATAATAATAATAATAATAAAAATAATAATAATAATAATAATAATAATAATAATAATAATAATAATAATAATAATAATAATAATAATAATAATAATAATAATAATAATAATAATAATAATAATAATAATAATAATAATAATAATAATAATAATAATAATAATAATAATAATAATAATAATAATAATAATAATAATAATAATAATAATAATAATAATAATAATAATAATAATAATAATAATAATAATTTTTTTTTTTTTTTTTTTTGGCCTAGGGGATGGTGGAAAAGCTAATAACGACGAGAAGTAGTCCCGCTCTACTTCAAGTACTGTGCGACTCACACCCACTAAAAACCACCTTAACCCCTTTTATCTTGACACCATCCACTCCGGAAACCACTTTCGTATTACTTCAGACTGGTGTCGTTTTCTTTCCCCTCCTGGGGACCGGCTTTTTCATTTTGTGTTGTTCTCTTTTGCGGGTTTAGCTCTCTTGCCGGTTAGGCTATCTTCGTTATTGTCGAGACGCGTCTAGGTCTGTCTCTCTTTTTTTGGTTTTTAATATTTTTTCTGTGTATTCACACACTCTATCCCAGTTCCGTGCACTCGCCGACATCTTTTCGACGATGTTGTCTGGAGTGATAGGGCCGAGCAGTTGTTCCAGCTCGCTTCGTTCTGTTAACCATCTGGACGTGTGTTTCGCGTCATCGTTTTCAGAGTCTCCGCACTGGCAAAAAGCGCTTCTGGCTTTCCCGATCTTCTTTAGGTAGCTACTGAAGTAACCATGTCCGGTTAGAAACTGGGTGACATAGTAATTTATTTCGCCGTATTTTCGTTGTGCCCATTTGTCAGCGCTTTTGATTAGTGTAGCAGTCCAACGGCCCCTCCGTTCTGAGTTCCATCTCTCCTGCCATTGTTGTTTCGTTTGTTTTTTCGCCTCAAGAACAGCTGCTTCCGTTCCAATTTCGGATTTCCTTTCATATATGTATTTTCTCTCTGTTGCGAGGAGATCGATGGGGGTTGTTCCCGCGACTACCAATATAGCTGCTTCTGGTACAGTTCTATATGAGCTCGCGATGCGTAAGGCACCGTGTCTTTGGACTGCTGCCATCTGTTTTCTGTATTTCTCCTGGCGAAGGGCTTCAGCCCATATTTCGCACCCATACAGGAGAATAGAGTTTGTTACCGTCATCAGAAGTTTTCTTTTGCTAGCCGTCGGGCCTCCTATGTTAGCCATTAGTCGGCTTAGTGCTGTCGTTACTTTTGCAGCCCGTTCTGATGCGCCCTTTATTTGTTGCCAGAAGGTGAGTTTCGTATTAAGGACTACCCCCAGGTACTTGACCGCTTCCTTGCTGGTGGTCGTCTCTTGCCCTACCTGAAAATCAACTCTGGTCGGGATTCTCTTTTTGGTTAGCAGGACTATCTCCGTCTTTTCTGCAGCTAGCCTTAGGCCATGTTCTTGCATCCAGGGTAGGACTCTTCTCATCACCTGGTTTAATTTCATTTGTGCATTATGAATATCCCTTGCTGTTATCACTGCGGCAATGTCGTCCGCGTAGCCTACTAGAAACGTGTCTTCTGGCATCTCCATGCGAAGGATGTTATCATAAGCGATGTTCCAGAGGTCGGGTCCCAGAATTGAACCCTGCGCTGCTCCAGCGGTGATTTGCTTTCTCCGCGCGCCTTCTTTGGTGTCGTAGATTAGCTCTCTGTCTTTTAGGTAGTCTTTCACCATCCTCAAGAGGTACTCGGGTATGCTAAAGTCGTGTTCGAGCGCGTATATTATGTCCGTCCATCTGGTTGAGTTAAAAGCATTTCGGACATCCAGAGTTGCTAGTAGCACAATCTTTCTTGAGTGGTGATTTCCTTGTTGGGCCATTTGGGTGGACTTTATCACTTCTCTAACTGCTCCGATAGTAGAGTGGCCCTTTCGAAAGCCGTGCTGTCTTTCGGCTAAACCTCCTGCTGTTTGTATGGCTGCTGTTATCCGCGTCTTCAGCAGTTTTTCCAGAAGTTTCCCTGCGATATCCAGCATGCATAGGGGCCTGTAGCCTGATGGGGTGTCTAGGTTGCCTTTCCCCTTGCTGATTAGTACCAGTCGTTGCATTTTCCATCTTCTGGGGAAAACCGCTTCTTGCAGGCATTTGTTGTACATATTCAATAGCAGTTGTGGGGATATTTGTGCTATCTTTTTAAGAATCTCTGCTGGTATTCCGTCAGGGCCGGGGGCTTTTCGGATCTGCAGGGTTTTCGCCGCCGGAGTCAGCTCTTCTTCAGTGAATAGTGGGACTTCTTCTAGTGGAGTTATGGGGATGTCAGGGGGTCTGGTGGGGTGAGTTGGGAATAAAGTTTCCACTATGTTCCTCATTTTTTCTTCGCTGAGGTCCGGGCTTGTCATACGTCTTCCCAGCTTTCGCATTACGATCTTATAGCCTAGTCCCCAGGGATCGTTGTTCACATCTCGGCGAAGGGCTTCCCACTTGTGCTTTTTACTCTGTTTTATTGCTCTCTTGAGCTCGGTCCTTGCATTACTGAACTCTGTTACAGTGTTTGTATTGAGTTCCGCATTTCTTCTTCTCCCCCTGGTGACTCTGCGCCTCAGGTGTAGGCATTTTCTTCGGAGAGCCGCGATCTCGTCGGTCCACCAGTACACCGGTTTTCTGTTTTGGTACCCGAGATGGACGCGTGGCATCGATGCGTTGCATGCTTGGCGTATAAGCTGCATCGTAGCTTCTGTATTTGTTTCTACATTCCCCGCCATTTCTGCGGTCGTATTTACGGTCCCCTCGAGTGCAGATCTGAGTAGCTCTTCATTGAGTCTATTGGCATTCCATCGTGTTTTTCGGCTTCGGTTCGGGTTGATGGCGCGTTCTTGGCTGCATATTTCGTAAGCGATGTATTGATGATCGCTGCCTGTGAAGTCTTCTCCAATTTTTTATCTTGGCTGAAGTTTGTTCTGAGGCAAAGGTTATGTCAGGGATTGTCTCTTCGTATCCAGGTCTCCTAAATGTAGACGTGTTGCCTATATTGACTACATTAATACTTCTTCTTGCGGCCATTTCGAGTATGTACTTTCCGCGTGAGTTTGTATTTGGCATACCCCATTCCTGTGCTCTAGCATTGAAGTCACCGGCGACCAGCACTTCCCCCTCTGTCTCTTGTATAAAGTCTTCTAATCTGTCCAGTTTTTCTCGGAACTCGCTTATGCCTTCGTTTGGGGTGAAATAGCAGCTTATTAGTGTGAGTTCCGCGCATTTCATCCAGGCGAAGCCTCTTTCACTGCCTTGGTCTTTAACAGTAATTTTTGTCGCGTTCGAGATCCAGACAGCGGCGGTTCCCAGTGTGTCTGTGATCCAGTTTGGGCAGTTTTTATTCTTATACTGTTCGCTGATGATAACTATGTCTGCTTTCAGCTCAGTTATGAGTTTGGTTAGGAGCTCATCCGCCATTCGACTTCTGTGGAGATTTCCTTGGAGTATTCTGCTCATTTGGCGTTTCTTTTCTTTGCTCTTTCAAGTGCCTCTCTAAACACCTGACATTTGCCTGACCCTGGCACGTGATCCAGTCCTAGTGATGGATTCTTAAGCGCAGTGCATAAGCAGCACTTTGCGCTTTTCGTGCAGTCTTGTTTTTTGTGTCCCTCTTCTCCGCATTTAATACAGAGTCCCAGGCTCTGCAGGTGTCCATACCCGAAGCATCTGTAGCAGCATGGGACTACAACCCTTCTGCGGATTCTGCAGTGAATCCATCCTATTTTAATCCTGGGGGATTTCATTAGTTCTTCGGCTATTCGAGTGTTTACTTCTACTATGGCAATTTGTTGGCCACTTCGACTCTGTTTAGTGACAAAAGCTCGGATGTCTAATGTGGGGTCACTAACTCTGTTCTTTATGGCTTGGTGGACCTCTTCTACAGTGGTAAGTTCGTCCATATCCCTTATTTCGAGTGTTATTTTTGGTTCCAGATTACGAACAACCGCCTTTTCGCCTAAGATATTTTCCAGCGACCTTCCAAAGGCTACCTTGTCCTTTGTCTTGGCGTCGAGCTCAACGAGGACATCTCCTCCTTTCGTTTTACGCACTGCTCTTATGACAGTTCCAGAGTCATCTGGGTTTGCGCTGGTGCGTATTTCCTTTAGGATCCCTGCATATGTTTCTTCGCCTCTCGGCTTAATAAGAATTGCTTCGGGTCGGAGCTTGGCTTGTTTTTTCTTTTTCTGTCTATTCCTTGGTGTAGTTTCCTTTCCTTTTTGCTCGTCTATTTTTTGTTTTTGTGGAGTTTTCTCCTCTTTCGAGTCCCACTGTTCTTCGTGTTCCACTTCGTATGCCACTTTTCTCTTCCGTTCTCGTTGGATTGACTAAGCGATTCAGTTTCTGCTGGGCTCGCTGCTACTCTTTTCTTCTTTGCGGTTCTTGGAGTGTCTTCTATTACCACAACCGGCTGACACTTCTTGCTCCAAGAGGTTGTATTTGGTCGTGTTGTTTGTTTCTGCGTGTTCAGCCAATTTCGCCTGTAGCTTTCCATTACCTCCAGCAGTTCCTCTAATTCCGAGACACCCGATTTTACGTCCATGCTGACATTCCTTTGCCTTGTCATAGCCAGTTTCATTTTTCGAAGCACGTCTTTACACTTGGTTAAGGACTCTTGCTCCGCGGTCCTCATCTTCTCAATATACTCTTGCCGTGGTGAGGTGTAGGCTATCACGGACTCTGTCAGCACCGGTGTAGTTTCCTGGTCTTTTTCTCGCGGGTTTTTGTTTGCTGCTGAGGAGAGACGAGCTGGTGTCGGTTCTGTGGTGCTCGATTGCAATTTTCGCTCACTTCTATCACTAACGCTCGCGCCCGCTGGTGTTAGTGTGGGCGAACGTGTGATCTTACTACTGCTTTTGAATATGCTTGCGCATTCTTCACTACTCTCTTTTTCTAGCGCTTGTGGTGTGTTTCTATTTTCTGCTTGTAATTGTTTTTGTGTTCTATTCATGTTTTTTCTGTTGGGTCCCCGCTTTGAGCCGCTATCCTCGTACGGTTGTACAGTCGCTTCTAATAATCCCCGTGGTTATCTATGCAAGCAGGGAGGCCACGCAAGGGTTGACATAGGTCCTTATGAGAGTCTATGTTCAGAGCCAGGATCTAAGCGCAAAATCAGGAGTTATTCTCAACTGAACCTGTACCACCAACTTAACGGCGACGGACTCGGAACGTACTCAAAGCCTAGCCACAGTTTTAATGGGACGGGGGCGGATACAGCATTAGCCTGAAAGCCGTTTCTCCAAGATGTCACTCTTGGGTATTAAGGTAACAGAATACTGCATCCACCAGCTCTCGGCAATCTATTCCAAATATTTCATAGAGGTCGTGTACCGGTTTCGTATTCCAGGTCGTCATCAGTTTCATAACCCTCATCAGGTACCTATTCCAATGGGGTCTCCCGCTCTCGTTGGCCCCGACCCACGATCCACACAGGTTGGTTACTGTATCTCACAATGGGTTGCTCGGGTTTCCAGGGGGCACCGGATCGTGGAGGTGAGAGTCGGACATTAGGAATAATAATAATAATAATAATAATAATAATAATAATAATAATAATAATAATAATAATAATAATTTTTTTTTTTTTGCGTGTGAGGAGGTCAAAAATGCTTCGCGCATCATCAAAACTGTCGTCACAGTAATGGTATGTGGAAAAAAAACAAAAACACTAAAAAACTTCCCCCTCCTTCGCGGACCTCTTTCCACCCTGGTACCGAAACTTTTGCCATTACTTCAGGGTGGGGTCCTTCGTGTAGCGCCCTTTGACATCTACGTGAAATGCCTGCGTCCAGGCCACGCTTGGGTTATTCTCTCTTTGCTATCTTTGCTATTTGAGGCATTACCTTGCGGCTTCGAGGTCTCTTTGTTTGGACTTAAGAATTTTTTCAACATATTTTTGGATTATTTGCCAGTTTTCTTCGCTTGAGCTCATCTTCCGTATTATATTTTCGGGGGTAATTTGTCCCATGTGTAGCTCTATTTCTTCCCGCATAGGACTCCATTTTCTGCAATAGAAGAAAGTGTGTTCCGCATCATCACTTTCGGCATCTCCATATAAGCAGCTTGGTTGCGCGCATTTATGTATGCGATGAAGGTATCTTCGGAAGTAGCCATGTCCTGAGAGCATTTGCGTCAAATAGTAGTTGGTTTCGCCTGCACGCCGATTAAGCCAAGGTTCTAACACCGGTATCATTCGGGCCGTCCATCTGCCACGGTCATCATTTGTCCATGTATCTTGCCATGTACATATAGTTTGTCGCCTTATCGCTGCTGCTGCTAGCGCCGTGTATCCGCCGTTTGTCCTCATTTGCCATATTTTGTGCCGTTCTTTAGCAAGAAGGTCAATTGGTACCACTCCCGCTATTACCCGTATTGCTGCGTCAGATACAGTGCGATATGCCTAAGCTATGCGCAAAGCCGCTGTCCGCTGTACTGCTAGAAGCTGCTTTCTTCGTTTTTGGCCATCGGGCCCCCGACATTTGCCATTAGTCTGCTGAGGTAGGCTGTGGCTTTTCCCGCTTTCATCGCTGCGTATTGCAGTTGCGTCCCGAATGTAATAATAATAATAATAGTAATAATAATAATAATAATAATAATAATAATAATAATAATAATAATAATAATAATAATAATAATAATAATAATAATAATAATAATAATAATAATAATAATAATAATAATAATAATAATAATAATAATAACAATAATAATAATAATAATAATAATAATAATAATAATAATAATAATAATAATAATAATAATAATAATAATAATAATAATAATAATAATAATAATAATAATAATAATAATAATAATAATAATAATAATAATAATAATAATAATAATAATAATAATAATAATAATAATAATAATAATAATAATAATAATAATAATAATAATAATAATAATAATAATAATAATAATAATAACAATAATAATAATAATAATAATAATAATAATAATAATAATAATAATAATAATAATAATAATAATAATAATAATAATAATAATAATAATAATAATAATAATAATAATAATAATAATAATAATAATAATAATAATAATAATAATAATAATAATAATAATAATAATAATAATAATAATAATAATAATAATAATAATAATAATAATAATAATAATAATAATAATAATAATAATAATAATAATAATAATAATAATAATAATAATAATAATAATAATAATAATAATAATAATAATAATAATAATAATAATAATAATAATAATAATAATAATAATAATAATAATAATAATAATAATAATAATAATAATAATAATAATAATAATAATAATAATAATAATAATAATAATAATAATAATAATAATAATAATAATAATAATAATAATAATAATAATAATAATAATAATAATAATAATAATAATAATAATAATAATAATAATAATAATAATAATAATAATAATAATAATAATAATAATAATAATAATAATAATAATAATAATAATAATAATAATAATAATAATAATAATAATAATAATAATAATAATAATAATAATAATAATAATAATAATAATAATAATAATAATAATAATAATTTTTTTTTTTTTAATAATAATAATAATAATAATAATAATAATAATAATAATAATAATAATAATAATAATAATAATAATAATAATAATAATAATAATAATAATAATAATAATAATAATAATAATAATAATAATAATAATAATAATAATACTAATAATAATAATAAAAATAATAATAATTTTTTTTTTTTTTAATAATAATAATAATAATAATAATAATAATAATAATAATAATAATAATAATAATAATAATAATAATAATAATAATAATAATAATAATAATAATAATAATAATAATAATAATAATAATAATAATAATAATAATAATAATAATAATAATAATTTTTTTTTTTTTTTTTTTTGGCCTAGGGGATGGTGGAAAAGCTAATAACGACGAGAAGTAGTCCCGCTCTACTTCAAGTACTGTGCGACTCACACCCACTAAAAACCACCTTAACCCCTTTTATCTTGACACCATCCACTCCGGAAACCACTTTCGTATTACTTCAGACTGGTGTCGTTTTCTTTCCCCTCCTGGGGACCGGCTTTTTCATTTTGTGTTGTTCTCTTTTGCGGGTTTAGCTCTCTTGCCGGTTAGGCTATCTTCGTTATTGTCGAGACGCGTCTAGGTCTGTCTCTCTTTTTTGGTTTTTAATATTTTTTCTGTGTATTCACACACTCTATCCCAGTTCCGTGCACTCGCCGACATCTTTTCGACGATGTTGTCTGGAGTGATAGGGCCGAGCAGTTGTTCCAGCTCGCTTCTTTCTGTTAACCATCTGGTGCACTCGAAGAACGTGTGTTTCGCGTCATCGTTTTCAGAGTCTCCGCACTGGCAAAAAGCGCTTCTGGCTTTCCCGATCTTCTTTAGGTAGCTACTGAAGTAACCATGTCCGGTTAGAAACTGGGTGACATAGTAATTTATTTCGCCGTATTTTCGTTGTGCCCATTTGTCAGCGCTTTTGATTAGTGTAGCAGTCCATCGGCCCCTCCGTTCTGAGTTCCATCTCTCCTACCATTGTTGTTTCGTATGTTCTTTCGCCTCAAGAACAGCTGCTTCCGTTCCAATTTCGGATTTCCTTTCATATATGTATTTTCTCTCTGTTGCGAGGAGATCGATGGGGGTTGTTCCCGCGACTACCAATATAGCTGCTTCTGGTACAGTTCTATATGAGCTCGCGATGCGTAAGGCACCGTGTCTTTGGACTGCTGCCATCTGTTTTCTGTATTTCTCCTGGCGAAGGGCTTCAGCCCATATTTCGCACCCATACAGGAGAATAGAGTTTGTTACCGTCATCAGAAGTTTTCTTTTGCTAGCCGTCGGGCCTCCTATGTTAGCCATTAGTCGGCTTAGTGCTGTCGTTACTTTTGCAGCCCGTTCTGATGCGCCCTTTATTTGTTGCCAGAAGGTGAGTTTCGTATTAAGGACTACCCCCAGGTACTTGACCGCTTCCTTGCTGGTGGTCGTCTCTTGCCCTACCTGAAAATCAACTCTGGTCGGGATTCTCTTTTTGGTTAGCAGGACTATCTCCGTCTTTTCTGCAGCTAGCCTTAGGCCATGTTCTTGCATCCAGGGTAGGACTCTTCTCATCACCTGGTTTAATTTCATTTGTGCATTATGAATATCCCTTGCTGTTATCACTGCGGCAATGTCGTCCGCGTAGCCTACTAGAAACGTGTCTTCTGGCATCTCCATGCGAAGGATGTTATCATAAGCGATGTTCCAGAGGTCGGGTCCCAGAATTGAACCCTGCGCTGCTCCAGCGGTGATTTGCTTTCTCCGCGCGCCTTCTTTGGTGTCGTAGATTAGCTCTCTGTCTTTTAGGTAGTCTTTCACCATCCTCAAGAGGTACTCGGGTATGCTAAAGTCGTGTTCGAGCGCGTATATTATGTCCGTCCATCTGGTTGAGTTAAAAGCATTTCGGACATCCAGAGTTGCTAGTAGCACAATCTTTCTTGAGTGGTGATTTCCTTGTTGGGCCATTTGGGTGGACTTTATCACTTCTCTAACTGCTCCGATAGTAGAGTGGCCCTTTCGAAAGCCGTGCTGTCTTTCGGCTAAACCTCCTGCTGTTTGTATGGCTGCTGTTATCCGCGTCTTCAGCAGTTTTTCCAGAAGTTTCCCTGCGATATCCAGCATGCATAGGGGCCTGTAGCCTGATGGGGTGTCTAGGTTGCCTTTCCCCTTGCTGATTAGTACCAGTCGTTGCATTTTCCATCTTCTGGGGAAAACCGCTTCTTGCAGGCATTTGTTGTACATATTCAATAGCAGTTGTGGGGATATTTGTGCTATCTTTTTAAGAATCTCTGCTGGTATTCCGTCAGGGCCGGGGGCTTTTCGGATCTGCAGGGTTTTCGCCGCCGGAGTCAGCTCTTCTTCAGTGAATAGTGGGACTTCTTCTAGTGGAGTTATGGGGATGTCAGGGGGTCTGGTGGGGTGAGTTGGGAATAAAGTTTCCACTATGTTCCTCATTTTTTCTTCGCTGAGGTCCGGGCTTGTCATACGTCTTCCCAGCTTTCGCATTACGATCTTATAGCCTAGTCCCCAGGGATCGTTGTTCACATCTCGGCGAAGGGCTTCCCACTTGTGCTTTTTACTCTGTTTTATTGCTCTCTTGAGCTCGGTCCTTGCATTACTGAACTCTGTTACAGTGTTTGCATTGAGTTCCGCATTTCTTCTTCTCCCCCTGGTGACTCTGCGCCTCAGGTGTAGGCATTTTCTTCGGAGAGCCGCGATCTCGTCGGTCCACCAGTACACCGGTTTTCTGTTTTGGTACCCGAGATGGACGCGTGGCATCGATGCGTTGCATGCTTGGCGTATAAGCTGCATCGTAGCTTCTGTATTTGTTTCTACATTCCCCGCCATTTCTGCGGTCGTATTTACGGTCCCCTCGAGTGCAGATCTGAGTAGCTCTTCATTGAGTCTATTGGCATTCCATCGTGTTTTTCGGCTTCGGTTCGGGTTGATGGCGCGTTCTTGGCTGCATATTTCGTAAGCGATGTATTGATGATCGCTGCCTGTGAAGTCTTCTCCAATTTTTTATCTTGGCTGAAGTTTGTTCTGAGGCAAAGGTTATGTCAGGGATTGTCTCTTCGTATCCAGGTCTCCTAAATGTAGACGTGTTGCCTATATTGACTACATTAATACTTCTTCTTGCGGCCATTTCGAGTATGTACTTTCCGCGTGAGTTTGTATTTGGCATACCCCATTCCTGTGCTCTAGCATTGAAGTCACCGGCGACCAGCACTTCCCCCTCTGTCTCTTGTATAAAGTCTTCTAATCTGTCCAGTTTTTCTCGGAACTCGCTTATGCCTTCGTTTGGGGTGAAATAGCAGCTTATTAGTGTGAGTTCCGCGCATTTCATCCAGGCGAAGCCTCTTTCACTGCCTTGGTCTTTAACAGTAATTTTTGTCGCGTTCGGGATCCAGACAGCGGCGGTTCCCAGTGTGTCTGTGATCCAGTTTGGGCAGTTTTTATTCTTATACTGTTCGCTGATGATAACTATGTCTGCTTTCAGCTTAGTTATGAGTTTGGTTAGGAGCTCATCCGCCATTCGACTTCTGTGGAGATTTCCTTGGAGTATTCTGCTCATTTGGCGTTTCTTTTCTTTGCTCTTTCAAGTGCCTCTCTAAACACCTGACATTTGCCTGACCCTGGCACGTGATCCAGTCCTAGTGATGGATTCTTAAGCGCAGTGCATAAGCAGCACTTTGCGCTTTTCGTGCAGTCTTGTTTTTTGTGTCCCTCTTCTCCGCATTTAATACAGAGTCCCAGGCTCTGCAGGTGTCCATACCCGAAGCATCTGTAGCAGCATGGGA